>JAENHJ010000442.1:0-28583 GCA_025330945.1 Mucuna pruriens | reverse complement strand
TTAACTATTACCCTGTCTTCCTTTTATTTACTTGATTATTTTAATTTAAGTATTCGGTGTAGAAGAGTGTCACAAAAGGCACCTTAAGGCAGTTGAAAGGATCCTCTAGTATTTAAAGGCAAGTCCAGGAAAAGGACTATTGTTCAGAAAAGAAGGAACATTGTCCATGAAAATATATAGATGCAGATTATGCAGGATTGGTTGTGGATAGAAGATCCACCTCAGGATACTGTATGTTTCTTGGAGGAAATCTAGTAACTTGGAAGAGCAAGAAGCAAAATGTGGTTGCTCGATCTAGTGCAGAAGCAGAATTTCGAGCCATGGCACAGGGTATATGTGAAGGATTGTGGATGAAGATTATTCTTGATGACCTCAAAGTAAAATATGAGGGACCTATAAAGTTTTTTTGTGACAACAACTCAGCTATAAGTATTGCACATAATCAGTCCAACACGATAGGACAAAACACTTTGAGATTGATAGACACTTCATTAAAGAGAAGTTAGACAATGGACTTATAGTCATAGCACATGTTCCTACAGGGCTCCAAGTGGAAGATGTTTTCACCAAAGGGCTCCCTACAACTAGATTTCAAGAACTCAATGGCATGTTAGGAATGATTGATATTCATTTACCAACTTGAGGGGGAGTGTTGGAGATATTGTAAATATCTGATAAGATATGATAGGTAACCTATTAAGAAGTTACATATATCTAAATATCTTATTAGATTAAGTGGTTACAAATGTTTAAATATCTCATTAGGAGATCTTGAATATCTAATATTATCTAGTTATCTTTTAATTTGTTATTAGTTTATCTTTAGGTAGTTGAAATTTACCCTATAAAAAGGGAGATTAGAAATTGTATAATTCAATTCAATCAATACACAATTTCTTTTACTTCCAATTGTTAATATGGGTGTTACATTCTTGCAGTTTGAAACATTTTTCTTTGCCCTAACATGCAATTTGAAACATTTTTCTCTGCCCTAACATGCAATTCTCCTCTTTAGAGGGAGATATAAAGTCAAAAGAAGAATTGGCAAAGCTTATTTAGCATGGAGACCTTGGATTCTGGTCTTCATAACCAATAGTTCCATAATGCTTCAATTGAAACTAATGATAATCTAAGTGAAGGCCATGATGGTGAGGCTTTAGTTGAAACTGATGATAATCGAGCTGAAGATATTGAACTATACCAAACAACCAATCTCTTGGGAATATTCTCAAGGTAAGTTCTTGACATACTCCTATAAATATGATTAATATTTATGCTGGTTATAAACTTCCTTTTAAACATAATTGGGGAGAATCGCCAGATCGGTACTCTCCAAATTATGCAGTGATGAAAGCAAAATATCTAATTACAAACCATGTTTCTTCTCAAAGGTTATCAAATCCACTCAAGGTATTTGTAAATCAATTGTCCACTTATTAGGTTCCTAGTAAAGATTCAAAAAACTTTAAAAGATCCCAAATGGGTTCAAGAAGTAAAAGAGAAAATGAAAGCTCTAGAGGATAACAAGACATGGAACCTTGTTATGCTACCAACGGAGAAGAAAATAATGGGATGTAAATGGGATTTTTTAATCAAACATAAAGAATATGAATCCATTGAAAGATACAAGGCGAGACTTGTGCAAAGAGATATACACAAACTTATGACATTGACTATCAAGAGTTTTTTCTCTAGTGGCTAAACTAAAATGGTTGAGGTACTACTTTCTCTAACAGCTTACTTGAATTAGCCACTGCACCAATTTGATGCGAAAAATGCTTTCCTCCATGGAAATTCTAAAGTAGTGTATGGATATTCCACCTAGGTACATTGTGTCCTCACAAACTTAGGTTATGTGTAAATTACAAAAGACCCATGTGTGGTTTGAAGCAATCACCCTATACATGGTTTGGACGGTTTAGTATAGAAATGAAGAAATTTGGCTTCAAGTATAGCCACTCAGATCATAATTTATTTATAAAATATCAGAATAGAAAGGTAAGTTGGTAAATTTATTTATATATGACACACACCAATGTAGATTCGATAGGAAGTACTAATGATAAAAGATCTACATCAGATTATTTTACCTTTGTTGAAGGAATCTAGTTATGTGGAGGAGCAAGAAGAAGAAAGTAATGGCATTATCAAGTGCAAAAGCTGAATTTAGAGTTATGACCAAAGGACTTTGTGAGCTTCTTTGGTTAAAAGAGTTACTGAAATCGATTTTTCACCTACCTTTGTGATGAATTTATTATGTGACAATAAAGCAATCATCGCTATTGATTATAATCTAGTTCAACATAACCATACAAAACATGTTGAAGTAGACCATCATTTTATCAAACAAAAACATGAGGCAAATGTAGATTAGTTTCCATTTGTCAAATCTAGAGACAAATTGGTAGATATATTTACAAAGGCTGTAACTATTAATGATTTTCATAACTCCCTCCACAAGTTGGACATTAAAGATATATATACATCAATTTAAGAGAAAATTTTGACGTGAGTTGACATGAAAGATTAGAAGGATCCTATTTATTCTATTTACATAAGATTGTAAAATCAAAAATATTTTTTTAAATATAAACACAGACTATTATAGTTTCTTATAATAATATATTTACAAATATTGTGTATAAAAAATAATCCTTTCAAATATACATAAATTTCTAATTATCTCCTATGATTAACCTAGAGGAATTTCTAATTACCTTTAATGATTAACATAGACTACTTTTTTTCTATACACTCGAATTTCGGATTATTGTGATTATCATGTGCTATTGTATACTCCTTTTCTGGTATAATATTTGTCCCTTACATAATTATTAAGTTTATATTCTATATTTTTTATATTATTAAAATTTTTAATGTATTTCTCTATTTTTGTTTTCATAACAGACGTGTTAGTATATATATATATATATATATTCAAATAATTTTATATTTATTAATGTAGTATATCATTCTAATTTATGTATACATATTTTTGTTTACTTTTATTTTATAGATCAGGTTTAGGGACATTTTCGCGGAACGCTATTATCTTCTTGCTTGGCTTTACGGTTATATTACAAGGTTGATTGGTTGTTGCTTTGCTTCACTTAGAGTATTAATTTTGTTTTACTCTTTATTAATCAAGTCTTTTTTAAATGATGCATATCTAAGCTTTTGTTTCCATATATAGTTAGATACTGCATATTTATGTTTATGCAGTGAATTTACTCGTATAAAAATTTATTTAAGTGCAAAGCATATTGGGACATCCTAAAGATATAATATTGTATTTGTAAATTTTACATATCTAAACTTTCAAGACAATCAAGAATAATAAAGAAAATAAAAAAAAACAAAAATATTATCTTATACAAGTAAAAATAATAAAAAAAAATAAAGGTACATCAATTACAATGGTAGAGACAATAAATATATAAATGAATTGTATCATTAATGAAAATTTTACTCGATAAAATTTTTAATATTTCTAGTGTATATGATTTCGAATAAATAAAATTTTCTTATAAAAAAAATTTAATCAGTTTAAGAATTGATGTAAATAAACATATAATATTTACAAAAATATTACTGCATTTTTATAAGTTTCTTAAATAATCCATGAGAAAAGGGCAATATAAAAATCTATTTCTATCCTAATGATCGTATTAGTTCCTATAGAATTTTCAACCAATAAGTTTTACACTTTCATTTAAAGCTTCGATTAATCTGCTGTGGTCGATTTACAAATTTCACTTAATATATGCTTTCATTAGGCGGAAAAGTTCCGATATAAGGCCTTTTACGTTTGCGTCATTCGGACCCAATTTGAAAGTTTAATTAAAGTATATATATATAATGAGAAAATATTAAATAAAAAATACTACAGATCTTATATATAAAAAAACAAATAAGAACAATATTTTGTAAAAAAAAACTCACTTTTAATATATTAATTGTTTTTTTTTATAATCTTTATTTATTGTGAAGTTCATTAAAAAGTCATTTTACCTATTTTTTTCTAGAATGGATAATAAAATTTAAACTTATGACATTATTAATTAAAACTAACTAATTCAACTCTTTAATTTGTAGGATCTCAAATTGATCCGGCTTAGCATAAGGATGTCCATACACAAGATGATCGGATCACAACACAGCCCAGAAAGCAAGAAGAGTTGAACCCACCAGTAGATCAAGCGAGTCTAGCCGACTCGGCCGACCCCTATTAAGAGAAGGGCCCAGGATGGCAAGAATGGCCCAGACCTTGCAAGGCACGCAATGACCAGGCCAAGTTAGATCCCGAAACACTAGTGCAACGCTGACAAAGCAAACAACGTCAACCGAGTCAAGCCAAGTCATCTCAGAGAGGGAGTGCCACCTCATAATTCCCTAGCCATTGGATTCTTGAGGGGATGCGAGGATGAAGCCACATCAGCGAACCCAGGTCCCCCGCGTCAACAAGACTGCGATCCTCGCCAATCACAGTAGAGAAATACGCCATGTCAGCCACTACCCGCAAGATACGTTGCGATTCTAGGGAGAATGTGTCACGACTAGGCGTGGGATCCAACGAGGACTAGTGTGGGAAGTGCCTCAGCTAACTGACTGAATCAAGAGTCTGAGGTAATTCCACGTGGCAAGATCAAGCGCGTCTTCACCACCTTCCCGAAGGCTAAAAAAGTCTCCAAGCACAAGGTGTTCAGGGCGAAGAATCAAGGAGTACAAAAAGACTAGCAAAAGTGCTGAGGAAACGCTGAACGACTGACAGGAGAGGATTTTCGATCTTCGATTACGAGCGAAGCAACTAGCTCTCTGGATACCAGGTAAGTTCTCTGGCTAACTCCAAGCATGTAGCTAGCCTAACTCAAACCAAGTTCATCATACTTCAGATGGCAGGCATGTAGCTAGCCTCACTCAAACCGAGTCCATCACACTTCAGATGGCAAGCATGTAGCTAGCCTCACTCAAACCGAGTCCATCACACTTCAGATGGCAAGCATGTAGCTATCCTAACTCAAACCGAGTCCATCACACTTCAGATGGCAAGCATGTAACTAGCCTCACTTAAACTGAGTCTATCATACCAAATGGCAAGCATGTAGCTAGCCTAACTCAAACCGAGTCCCTCACACTTCAAATGGTAGGCATGTAGCTAGCCTAATCAAAGTCGAAGTCCATTACACTTCAGATAGTCGATGTGTGACCTGCCTAAGTCTAAGTTCGAATTGACCCCAATCTCATGATCATGACATATCATGCATTCCATCTGACTTCGAGTCAGTAGATGCACGTCCGAGTTGACCTAGCATGCATACTTACAAACACTTCACCTGGCTCCAAGACGGGACGCCTAATGGATAATCCTAGCTCCGAACTCAAACCTACAAGGGATGAACGCCTAAGGAAAAGTTCAGACCCTATGTCTTTGACTTTAGTGGACACCAAGAGGAAAGTCCAATCACACCAAACCAGCGTTGCACACTTATAACCAGATCCCTACCCTAGAAGAAGGACACCTAATGGAAAGTCCGCCTCTAGATGTTACTGCATGCATCCAAAACTACGTAAACTTTGATTCCTCTACGCTAGGAGAGGTACGTAGAAGAAAAAGGTCTACTCTTGTCAAGTTATGCATCCATCACATTCCTGTCCTATGTAAACACACTCCCGCAAGTCCAGTAAGTTAATAACAATAAAGGTAAAGGTTACATTGCATACACTTCGTAGGGTAACTACCAGATGGTAGGCAGATGGGTAAACCCCATGCGTAACCGGCTCCTTATCCGGACTCTGCTTCTGTTGATTTGTCTTATCCACCCTAGGGCTCCAACGTGCCTTTAAACGTTGGTGGCAACTCCAGCCCGAGTTGAACCCGTCTTGGCCAACCCCCCTCGAATTGGTCTAACCGATACTGATTCGTCAGAAGCCGACTCCATCCTAGAGGTGGATTCGTCTCATTCTCCGAGCCCTTCGAATGAAAATTAAAGTCTCTGTAGAAAGGTAAAATATTTCATTTCTAAATCACCCCGACACGATTTAGGTCACGTCATAAATGAATTAAGTATTTATTTTTTATATATAGGACTAAAAATAGTATAAAAGTAAAGCATGCTGACATAATATTTTTTCACTCAAAATTAGGGTGAAAATGAGATTTTTTTTATAAATGATAGCTTATGATGATATTTGCTTGTGTGAATCCTTCATTTATTGCATTTAATTGCATTAATTGAATGTAATTAAATTGAATATTTATTGCACTTAATTGCTCTAATTAATGGACTTAACTAAACCTAATTATTATGAAACTTTCCTTTAAATAACTTTTAAATTAATAAAAAAATAATATATATTAATGATTATAAACACCACAATCAAATAGAATAGAAAAGTCAACAAAAGTGATGTAGCTTAATTTATTTTAATTTTGATATAAAAATTTATAATTTACTTTTTCTCAATAATTAGTTTTCTCTTAATTTATTTTTTAACATTTACTATTTCGTTTAATTCAAAATAAAATTTTTAATGATCCAACAACATAATGTAAATTTTATTTAATTAAAAATATATTTTATGATTTAAAAATAAGGAATTTATTGATAAAAGTTAGATATATAAATATTACAATAATATTTAAACATTATAATATTATAAAAGTTGGATATACATTTTGATTAATATCTTATTAAATAAGTGCTTATTATATAAGAGTTTACATTATAAGTACTTAAAATTCAGTAAGTTCTTTATGTTTAGATATACATGTTCAAAAGTGCTTACATAATTTGAAAGTGTTTTGATGCATTACTATATATGTTCTTATTAGATATTATCTTATTTTAAAAATTAAGAAAAGAGTAAATTATGATTAAAGATAAATTAAAATTTTAAAAACTAACTAAATAATTATTATACTAACAAATTATATATATATATATATATATATATATATATATTAAAAATAAAAACTACTAGTCACCCTTTACTTATTTGTAGTTTTTATAAAACAAAAATTTAAGTATCATAAATTTAAAACAAAAAAATTATGAAACACACAATTTTTATTATGCACCTATCAATAATTTTAAAAGTTAAAATATTTAATAATAAAAATTGACTAAAATATAATTAAGTTATTAAAATAAGAATATTATATATATATATATATATATATCTTAAAATCATATTATAAACTTAAAAAATCATATTTCACATGAATAATTAAATATAAGTATAAATAATAGCAAATGATTATAAAAATCCAACCCATACACACCATATATAAAAAAAATTACAAACAACATATCAAAGAAATTACTAGAAAGCTATAAAATATAAATTTATTTAGTTAAATTATATTTTACAGTGAAAATAAAAAATATATAAGAAATAATTTTTTTTACTGACAACAAATAATCATATATAATTTTTTTTGTTAGAAGTTAATATTTATTAGATTAATTAGGATGTATAAACAAAAAATAAAATATTTAACTTGTAGAAAGAAACAAATAAATAAAAAATAAATACACACTCTATGTATTTGATCCTATCAAAATTTAAATGTGACTCTTTTTATAACCTTTTCATAAGTTATTTCTATTAGCTATCCTATGGAGTTTATAAAAATAATCTAAAAATATTTTATGGACCAATCATAAGATTTTTTACCTTACAAGTATTTATAAAATAAAATAAGTTTAAATAAGTTGTGTATAAACTCTTTCAAGTGAGCCATAATTCAAAATTAATATTTTTATAAATATGTAGTTAAATTTGAAATTATAAAAATTTACTTTTAATTAATAATTAAGGGTATAAAATAAGAAATAAATTATTATATATTTTTATATATAAAATTTAAGATATATAAATACTATAATAATAACAATAAAATTATAAAAATATTAAGAAATAAACTATTATGAAATATCTATTTGTTTTAAACTTAGTTACTTAAATATATATTATGACCAATAATAATTAAAAATAATAATTTTATGGATAAAAGTTAGATATATAAATATTACAGTAATAGGTTTGTATATTACAATATTATAAAAAGTTAGACATATTTTAAAACTAATAATTTATAAATTTGTTGCTAATTTTTTAGTTACAAAATATGTTAAATTTAAAATAATTTATATTAATTTATTTTAATTAATAATTCAGATTATAAATATGTAACTAGAGTTGCAATGTTACAGTTAAGAAATACTTATGATATTTAAAAGATTAATGATTAGAACATAAGTTATGGAACTTAATAAAATTAAATTAATATTTAATGATACTAAAACCAATCTTTATATATAAAATTGTAAGATATAGTGACATAGTATCAGATTAAAATAATAATAATTTAAAATAAGAAATTTACGTATACAGACAAAAGTTAGATATATTTCAAAACAAATACTTTTAATTAATAATAAAAAGAATAAAATAAAAATATATTATTATATTTTTATATATAAAAGAAATATATATAAATACTTACTATAATAATAATAACATTAAAAATTATAAAAAAAATTAAGAAATAAACTATTATGTTACACGCATCTCTATTTTTTAAAATTTAGTCACTTAAATATATGTTATGATCAATGATAATTTAAAATAAAAATTTATAGATAAAAGTTAGATATATAATACTATAGCAATAGCATAAAATTTTATAATATTATAACATTTTTAAAACTGATAATTTTATAATATATAGCTAATATTTTATTTACAAAAATATGTTGTTAAATTTAAAATAATTCATAATATTTTATTTTAATTAATAATTAAGGTTATAAATATGTAATTAAAACTACACATTAGAACGATTATAAAATTCGAAAAGACTTATAGTCTTTATGAAAATAATAATTAGAACATAAGTGATGCATCCTAATTAAATTAAATTAAATTCATATTTAATGATATTAAAAAAATCTGTACATATAAAAATAATGTACTCTACCATTGTATAAAAGTAAAACAATAACAAAGAGTTTGATATATTTTAAAATTAATGCTTTTAAAGATTATAATATTATAAAAAAGTTAGATATATTTTAAAAACTAAAGCTTTTATAAATGTAGTTATATTTGAAATTATTCATTATATTTAGTTTTGATTAATAATTAAGGGTAAAAAGAAGAAATAAATTATTATATACTACTTATGTATCAAAGTAAGATATATAAATATGCTACTATAATAATTATTATTATTATTGTTATCAATAAATTATTATTATTATTATTATAAAATATTAATAAATTAAATATTATGTAAATAATATATGTCTATTTATTTTTATAAATTTAGTTACTTAAATATATATTATAACCAATAAAAATTAAAAATGAGAATTTTATTGATAAAAATTAGATATATAAATACTATAGTAATATCATTGGTTTAGATTTTAGGATTTAAAAAGGAAGATTCTTTATTTATTGGTGTTGTCTTCACATATGGGTAATTTCTATTTCGTGATCGTCTTCTTTTACTTGAGTCATTGAGAGATAATAACAATATCCATCGTATTTGTGTTAATTATAAATGAGATTTAGAAAAAAAAAATACTTTTTATTTTGTCTTTGATCATAACACAACTTTTTTATAATTCATATGTATAATATTTTGAATATAGAACAACAATTGAAAGTTAAAAATTTCTTATGTATATAATTTATTATAAAATCATTATGATTAAAAGAAAGTTGTATTCTCTTCAACATTATATAAGTGGTATCATCTTTATATTACTATTAATTTATTTACTATCTTAAATTTATATGTAAAATTGAATATATAAGTATTTATTGTATTATTATTTTAAATTTAAAAATAACAATAAAAATCCGAAAAGTAACTAAGATTTTCGTTACAATCCAATTAAACCTAAAGATATAAAACTCAAAATTCAACTAGAATATTAATATCTGCTACAGTAAAATTCAATAAAGTCAAATATATAGCAATAATAAAGGTATTAAACTTGGTGTAATATCAAGCAAAATAAAAATTCAATAAAAATTCAATATCAATGATGTAAAATGTGTGTTTTGGAAGTAAAAAATACCGTTAGAAAAATAAATAACATTTAAAATAAGTCAAAGGTTCAAAATATTAAATGTGAATAAAGATATAACAAATTAAATGTTTGAATAAGTAAAAGGTTAACTAAGATTAAATTAATAAAATAATAAATAACAGTTTCAAATAAATAACTTAAAAATTATTTATATATTTAGTTATTTCTAATAAAATTTTATAACTGTTTCAAAAAAAATTTAAAGTTGGTCATTTTTCAATTGTTAACTATTTCAAGTCATTGAATGAGCATAGAGAAATATTTAAAACGAAAGTAATTGTTTGTCAGTTTTTAGTTATTACTACACTTTAAGTTTTTTGCTTTTATTAATATCAATATTTATAACAAATTGTAAACATCAATTAATGATACTTTGCATACATGAACTATTTCATTAATTAATTAGCTTTTTATAATATAAATTATTATGTTTCATTCTTCAAGGAAATTTTACAAACTATAACTTAAACTTGAATAATTTTCTTGGAACGGGAATTTTTTGTAAGCTTTTCATTCAATTTTTTTAAAATTAATTTTTGTATTTTCTTAAAAAATCAAAATTTGGTATATTTTTGGCAAAAACATGATTAACATTTAATATTTTCTGCGTATTCTCATACTAATTTTGTTTTGTATAATACAATGGTATAAAACTCATAAAAAACACTTGAAGAATGTTATTAAAAAAGTAGAAACAAAAGATATTTTAATACTATAAAATATAATTAATTAAGAAAATACTTTATATTTAAATAATATAATTAAATGCTTAAAGCACTTAATTGATATTATTAAAGTTATTACTAATAATTTATATATTATAACGCAGTCGCATAGGACTCAAATTCGAGACTATGTTTTATGGACAAAAAAATGTTTGTTTACTGTTAAAAATATATTTTAAAGATTGTGGTTGATTTTTTATTTTTATTCGTTAATTACTTTTCTCCCAGTATTCAACCCCAGAACCTATGCTTTCGTTCTTATATATAGCCTAGTCTTGATCTTCCCAAGCATCTATATTCACCTAAGAAAAGAAAAAAAAAATCTTGTCTTGCTAGTTACACTCTTGTTAAACATGCAGAGGCTAATCACTTGTCTTTTGATTCTTGGTTTTGTTTCACCATCTTTATGTGTGAGATTGATAGCTGCAACCCAAGACACAGTTTATAATGTTATGGATTATGGTGCTTGTGGTGATGGCAAATCTGATGATTCCAAAGTATGTGTTTCTACTTTTGGTTTTATTTCTCCAAATTTAATTTATTTCCTAAGAAATTTCACACTTTTATTTACGGGAAACTTTAGGGATGCTATTTGGTACTTTTGACCAAAAAGAATCTTTCTATTTTCAAATGATGGCAGGCTTTTTTAAGTGCATGGCAGCACACATGTGGAACACAAGGGACACCAACTCTAGTTATACCACAGGGAAGAACATTCATGGTGAGCAACATAAAATTTAACGGTACTTGCATGGCTACAAGTATTCACATTCAGGTATAACATCCAACTTAATGATTGAACTTTTGATTTTTTTTTTTTTTAAGTAAACCTTTTAATCCAGTATTGATTTGTACATATTTAAAGTAAAATACATGCAATAAAAAAATAATGATCCTCTTTTCCTATTTTTGGTTTTAGTAAAAAAATAAAGGAATACTTAATAATATTTAAATAGATAAATAAAAGCTTAAATATACTTCTGTCTTATAATATATTGCTTTTTTAGTTTTGACCCATATAAAATTATTATTTTTTTAAATAATCCTTGTAAAAATTTTCTTTTTTTTATTTTGATCCTTTTTAGTTTGTTTTAGTTTTTGTAATATACTCACTTTTCACTTTTGTCCTTATAATACGTGAATAATTTACTTTCTGTCTTTAATTATAATATGTGAATAATTTACTTTTTTGTCCTTACCTTTTTTTAAAAAGACTATCTCAAAATGAACAAAATTATATAAGGATTAAAATGAAAAAAAAAATATTATAAGGACAAACAAAATAACAAAGACAGAAATAAAATAATAAATTTTATAAGAAGCATTTTAAAAAAATTTATTTTTACAAGGAATAAAAAGATAAAAAAAGGTATGTTACGAGGATGAAAATTATATTTAATCCTATGGTTCGAATACTGATTCATATGTACGACGGAATGTATTCTATAGCTCTTTAAATGAGAATTTTTCAACCTTTCTCATTAGTTTTTTAGATATTAAATACACACAAGGTAGTTTTGTTTTCTAAGAGTTCCTTACAATATGACTTCCTACTTTTCTTATTTTCTATATTTAATTTCCCCCCTCCCCTCTCTTGCAGCTTCAAGGGAAAATAATTGCACCTGAAAAGAATGCATGGGTAGGTGATAACTCTGGTTGGATTTTCATCTCACACATAAACAATCTCGTAATTGATGGAACTGGAGGATTAATCGATGGCTGTGGTTCTACTTGGTGGGCATGTAGGACTTGTCCACGACCAACGGTTTGATGATTCTAAACTTTGTTTTCGCATAATTGGTTTGTTTTATATATTAACATTGATATTAAAAAAATCAAATCATTATTATTTAGTATTTATTAATTTTAAATTTCTTTTACTCAAGCTCGTCAATGCACTTACCTATATGGTAATTATTTCATTTATGCCTTTGTTTTTAAAAAATATGCAATTGCACATATAGACTTGTAGAACTTAGTGGATTGTTCAATGTACCATAGTAGATAAAAAGAAACACATTGGAATAATGCTAGTGAACGTATGAGAATAACTAACTAGTGTAGCAAAAGGACTGATGAGTTGAAAGATGCAACAATTTATACTTTTGGAAAAAAAAACTACAGACACGTCCCAAATTTAGGGTGTATGGGTGCAAGGAATTAATAAATAAAGAAAAAAATTATAAATGTAATAAATAGTGAGGGAGATGGAAGAGAATTTATACTTGTAAATATATAATAATCCTATAGTTTAAAGTTATTCTCAATATAATCGTGATTGAATTTTTCATGTGCATGATGCAGGTCATTAGTTTCGAATCATGCAAGGATCTTAGTGTTAGTCACTTGAGCATCACTAATAGTCCAAAAGCTCACATACACATAAATAATTGTGTTGGAGCCACATTCTCTGATATTAATATTCATGCTCCTGGTAACAGTCCCAACACCGATGGAATTAACATTGCTTCTTCCAACAATATCTTCATAGAAGATTCCATTATAGCATCTGGTAAACCAAGTTTTCATCTTATGTACTACATATCAAATTTTAATCTAGTGTTTTAAAATAATTACTATATATAGAATTTTAATTTATATTGTCTTTCTAAATAGGTGATGATTGCATTGCCATCATAGGAGACTCCTCTTACATCAATATTAGCGGAATTGCTTGTGGGCCAGGCCATGGAATAAGGTTAATATAAATTATGTCTTAGTTATACCAATGGGTGTGCAAGTGATATCTTCAACTTGACGCACTTAATTTGAAAATAAAAATTAAATATTTGATGAAATTATCATACGTACACTTACACATGGTATCAAAATGAATTAATAAACATGAATGCATTAAACAGCATTGGCAGCCTAGGTAGAGGCAATGCTCATAATACAGTGGAAGAAGTTTATGTACACAATTGCAGCTTCACGAAAACTTCAAATGGAGCAAGAATCAAGACATGGTCGGTAAGTATCATAAGGGTGACAACATATTTGCATCCTATAGCTACTAAGTTACAATTATATATTTTGTACCCTTTTCTTAATCTCTATTTTTTTTCTTTAGCTCAAACCATGTAATTATATAAACAACCATGTGTACTAATATATTACAAAATATTATTTTAAATCCTGTAACATTGAGTTAATTAAAGGTTTACTTGATAAAACTAAGAATTAAATGCTAATTGATTAAGGAAATATTCAAATTTATGGAACAGACATGAAAGAAAAGGAAATATTTTTTTCATTATCTCTTACTTCTTGAAAAGAATATTAATTTTATATATTGTCCAATTTTTTCTAGGGTGGATCAGGTTATGCAAAAAGAATCACTTTTGAGGATATCACATTAATAGAGGTTCGCAACCCAATAATTATAGACCAATCCTATAGGGGTCGTTTATCGGTAATCTCTTTAACTTTACATTCATATTAAAATTGGTGACTTCATCTTGCTTCCCTTGTTTATTGTTTATAAATTTGCATTTTGAATTTGTCATAATTAGACTGGAGTAGTCGAAGTAAGTGAAGTGACATGCCGTAGGTTTCAAGGAACATCTGCGGATTCCAACGCTATTATCTTAAATTGCGACCCATCAATAGGTTGTTCCGACATTGTATTGGATCATGTTGACATTTCCTCTTGTCAACAATCAAAGCCGGCTTGTTGTTTTTGCCATAATGCCCATGGAGCAGCTATATCTTCCTCTCCAAATTGTTCTTGTTTATCCAATTGAATTCTTTGTTACCCTTATATTATACATGTATAAGCAAAATGATGAGTAGTAAAATAGGATAGTTTTTTTATGAAAACTACCATCAACAATAAAAGTTATTTCATCAATACTATTATGAACACCCAATTTTAGGTTATTTTTATTTTATTTTATCTTTTTTTAATTTATTTTTTTTACAAAATTATAAAATAATAATAATAATAATAATAATAACAAACAAAGAGAATGGAAAATAGAAAAAATGAAGGATATAATAAGATATACACATGTTCCACATAATCAGATACACATCTTTCCTTAGAATGAATGTTACTTGTTAGAAAACTAAACATTAAGTTATATGTTAGTCATTTATCTTATTTGGGGTCTCGGCTAGTAGAGTAGGAACTCGGACTCGAGAAGACGAGCGAGATTCTGAAGGTTAGTCAGTACAGTCCTGATTGGAGTTTTGTCTCTCCAGATACAACTTGCACAAGATAATAATTATTTTGTGAGCATAAAATCCATAAATCAGCACAAATTTGTATTTTTCCTCATTTCAGCTCAATAATTCGAAACTCAACTAATATATGATTATTAGCTATAAAATAGTGGTAACTATGTCCATCCTACGTCCTTATTAGGTGTTCCAAATATGAATCATCAATGATCTCGTTGCAAGACACAAAATGTCATTTTCTAATATGAAGTCTAGGCTAGGTGGTGGCAAACCAAATAAGTCTAAGTTTCAATCTAAGCGTGTGGGTTATTGATAGTTAAAGATTTTAGTCGTTATTTCAACTATCAAAATACTAGATTTCTTATGTTATGGGTAGCATAGGGGCAACCTTGGTCGAATCTCTCAAGGACACTTGGCTCTGATGTGATCTAGTGAAAACAACTGAAAAGGTGTAGGTTTGGACGTGTAGAGTGCGGACTCGACATAGAAAAGTAAAAAAGGGGGTTTTTAGCATTGAAAAGTAAAGATATAGGAAATAAATGACTACCTAGGAAAGTAAAGACAATCTATACCTACAGAACTTATACTTATCATATCGAATACAAGGGTATCAATGGGATGGTTTTGGATTCCGCTTCCTCTGATACGTATAATTCCTCACCAACCTAATTCCGAAGACAATCGCTTAAGATTCGTGTCACAACCTAAATTGTGACGTTGGGCGGAGTCGGCCGAAACCGAGTCGGCCAGGTAGGAGTCGCCACCGGCGTTTTGGTTTAGGGAACGCCAGGAAACCTTTTGGCAAGGCTGGTCTCGAATCAGACATGTGGGTTCGGGAGTTGGTTACACGCTAAGGGCGTGGGGACCCCTAGCATGCCTATCACTTGATAGTTACCTTAGGCTAGCTATATGGGAGGAGGGACGGTGTTTGGCATTTTGGATTTTTTGGTTTTTTAAGGTTTGACTTGATAGGGGTGTGCCCCAGGCCTACGTCTGCCTCGGCTCTAGAGGATTCAAAGTCCACGTAGTTCTGGCTGGGGAGGTTTGACTGGTTTCTCCTTTTTAGTGGGAGGTGAGTAAAAGGGGATGAGGGATGGCTTGTTCCGTCTCGGCTTCGCCGGAACCAAGTTGGATTAGGCAAGATGGTTGGTAGTGGGGATCAGGCCGACTCGTGTCGGCTCGGCCCTGCCATGTCGGCTCGGCCCTGCCATCTCGGCCATCTGGTGTGGCCGAGACCGAGGCGGCTTGGAGAAGACTGGGTCAAGGTCTGCTTAAGGCTACGTCGGTCCACGTTCCAGGCGACGAGATGGACTCGGCCCAGGTAGGTGAGGACTCGGGTTTGAGAGGGGTGGTAGGGAACCTGACTTGGACTAATGTAAGAGGGGGATTAGAATACTAACCTGGTGCTCGGAGATGGCGGGCGTGTCTTCCCTGTCTTTGTCCAATGCTTGATCTTTCTTCTCTGCCGGCCCTTGGGGTCCTCCTTCCGTCTTTGGCGCGTCGTCGTCAGCTCTCTTGGTTGGTCGCCCTTCTTCCTTGGTCTCTGCCAGTATCCTCTGCCTCTGCTCTCTCTCTCTGTTGATGTCCCTTTCTCTTCTCTGCCTGGGCTTTATATAGGGTCTGGGAGAGGCTGCATAACAACCGAATCCCAAGATTTTCTCAGATATTATTCTCTCTCTCTTTCAGTTTCTCCCATGGCCTTGGGGATGGGATGTTGCGGAGACTTCGGTCAAGCGAGACCGGTCAAACGGAGACTGAGTCAAGCGTGGACTCTGGGCGTCTCGGCTTGGGCCGTGCGGGAATGGCCCAAATGCAGAATGGGCCGGCCGGGGGGAAAGGGACACATCCAGCCCCGGACAATTTAGAGGGCCTACAGTTGCCCCCTCTTTATTTGCATTCAGTATTGGGTTTGTGATAATGAATGCGGATAAAGACTCGAGCCTTCCCGGGAGCCGACCGACAGAAGGCGGTCTAGGATCCGCGAAGTAGTGAACTGTTCTGGAGTAAGTGGCTGTTGGGCTTTCCATTGGGTGCCCATATTTGAAGCCGTCAGGGTGGTTGCATTCGAGTAGTCACTAGGCTTTCCACTTGGCGCCTAGGCTTGATGGTGCTGTTGAATTATCCTAACTTGATTGGCCCTTGAGCTTTCCTTTAGGTGCTCAGGTTTGAAAATGGCCATTGGGGTACTTGTTTTTGAGTGATCGCTAGACTTTCCGCTTGGCGCCTAGGTTTGATGATGTTGCTGACTTGCTTTGACTTGGTTGACCATTGGGCTTTCCACTAGGTGCCCAAGTTTGAGGGCGGTCATTGGGCTGTTTGTGTCTGAGGATGACTTGCTAGGCTTTCCTTTAGGCGCCTAGGTTTGATGGTATTTCTGATCCTACCTTGCTTGGAGGGGTGAATCATCTATTGGAACTTGGTATGATATTGGGTAGGATGGTTTGATGGAATGCTGGCCGAGTCGTCTTGACGCTGGCCGAGATGGATTGAATGCTGTCCGAGTCGGCTTGACGTTGGCCGAGATGGATTGAATGCTGTCTGAGTCGGCTTGTCATTGGCCGAGATGGATTGAATGCTGTCCGAATCGGCTTGACGTTGGCCGAGGTGGATTGAATGCTGTCTGAGTCGGCTTGAATGTTGGCCGAGATGGCTTGGATGTTGGCCGAGATGACTTGGTACTGGCCGAGACGGCTTGTTGGCCGAGATGACTTGGTACTGGCCGAGATGGCTTGGATGTTGGCCGAGATGACTTGAATGAATTTATTTTTCTTTTTTTTAATATCTTTATTTTCTTCATTTTTGTTTTTTATTTTCTTTTTGTTTTTGTTTGTTTTTATTTTTTTTTTTATTTTATTATTTTATTTATTATCATTTTTTTTTTATTTATTATTCTTGAATCTCAATGGACGCGCCTGAGGGCACGCGCCCCTCTGGCTTGTCTTTTCATTGCTGGGAGGCACATTAATGGCGCCTTTCCGTTCCTCGGGGCACATTAATGTGTCTTTTCGTTTCTTGGGCGCCATAACTGCAGGCCTGATGATTGCGCCGCCTTGGGGGATTACACCTCTTTAATGGTGCGTCGCCTCTTGTCCCTAGGCAGCCCTTGATTGCTATAAATAGGCACTTAGTTGCCCGTTGGGGCTTCGTTTCTCCATTCTCCAGATTTAAGCCTAGAGTTCTCTCATTTCTTGCATTTTTCTTCCTAAGCTTCCGTTTCGCCTTTCCACTGTTCAAGCATGTCAGGTGCTGTAGAAGTCTCGTCTTCTTCATCTTCTTCTTTTACTTCCACTTCTAGTCCTGAGGCCATAGCTGCCATTCCTGTGGCTATGGCGGATCAAGCAGAGTCGAGTCCTAATGCCCCCACTTTGTCAGGGGAGGAACACTTTGAGTGGGTCCACCAGGACGTTCTGTCCTATGGCTCGAAGATGACCCCCGAGGAGGTGGAGTCCCTTGCTGCCAAAGGGGACTGGGTCTGTGGGCCTCATGCCCCTCGACTGGAGATGACCCACTGCTCTTCCTCAGAGCGGGTCTGCCACGTGTGCAGAGAGGGAGAGGGCGATTTCGTGTATATGTACGAAACCGTCCTCCAAGATTTGGGGGTGACCTTCCCTCTGGACCGCTTTTACAGGAGGTGTTGAGGCTGGTGGGCGTGGCTCCTTGACTTCATCCCCAACGGGTGGGCGGCTCTTCAAGCTTTCAAGGTGGTGTGCGCGGTCTGACCACGACTCCTTCCAGCCCCGTGTTCCTAAGCCATTACACCATCAAAGTGGGGAAGAAGGTGGGTTGGGTTTCCTTGGCACCCTCCCCAACACTAGTCTATTCACCGCGTACCTGAGCGTCCTACAAAGGCTTCAGGATCGCTTTTTTGAAGATAAGGGCCTACACGAGGGTCCTTGTGCACAGATGGGCAGCCAATGCCCCTTTGTCTTGGAGGCTGCCTTTGAAGGCCTCGGGGGGCGCGAAGAGCCGACTTTCGTGAGGAGAAAGCTCTCTCAACTGTTGGGACGAGTTGCCAGGGGGATGAATTGCAAGGAGATTGTGGCCTTGGCCCTTAGGAAGAAGCTTGTTCCCGTTTGAAAAGTGAGTCTTGTTTTTTTGTTTAGGCATAGAAGAGTATCTAATGTCTTTATTATTTTTTTTGGCGGGGATGATTGAAGATGAGGGGATCAACATGCCGCCCTAATCAAGAAAGTGAAATTGGCCTAACGGGCCGAGTCAGGAATGAGTGACGGCCATTGCAGAGGCAGTCGACACCCACGGCCGAAGTGCAAGCGGCGCCCCGCCCAGCGAGCCGCTCCCCGAGACGTCGGTGCTGAGAGGCAGTCGGCACGTGCCAGGCCGAGACGACTAGGACTCCCCGCTATGGTTGCCACGCCACCACTTTGCAAGCGGAGGCATGCTGCTCGGGCCGAGCGAGGCCCCTTAGGATCCGATGTGGAACCACGAGGGCCAAGAGGAAAGTCAAGCCTCGCTGCTGGAAGAAGCTGCTAGGAAGAGGGGAAGAGCGTCGTGCCCCTAGTTCGTCTCCGTCCCGGATCGGAGAGGAGCAAGGTTACCATTACTGCGGGACCCGAAGTTGCCTTCGAGGCTGTCTGTTTCAAGGCCCGATAATGTGAGATCTTTGTGGGGGAGCGAGCGTGGACCTCAGGGTGGTTCCCCCCAGCTCAATTCCTCAATATGACCCTTGGCTCTTGGTCGCCTTTGGGGTGGGCCAGGACGTTTGTCTATTTGGAAGCCTATCATCTCAGTCGTTGGCTTCTTTAGAGGTGTCAAGGGGCCAGTGAAGAAAGAAGCGAGCAAATTGTGCTTGAAGGAGGCTCTGAATAAAAGGAATTTGAAAAGGTGGCTAAAGCCAACCAGGACCTAAGGGCCGAGGTTGAGAGGGTGAAGGCAGAAGCGGCCAAGTTAAGGGCTGACGTGAGGAGGATTTATGGGGCGACTTGGCGAAGTCAAAATCAGGAGGCTGCGCTGATGGGGGAAAAGGCAGGCGAACCAAGCTGTCAATCGAAGGTGGCGAGGGCTGAAGCTGAGACCGCCAAGTTGAAGGCTGCCTTGGCACTTCTGCGCAGGTCTTTCCGAGCCTTATCCAAGGATGCAGGAAGTGGCTCGTTCTCGAGCCATTTCGGCAGAGGCGGCGGACAAAGAAACCAAGGCCAAGTTGGGGACCGCTTTGAAGGCTGCGGGGGCCAAGGCTGCTGCTCTAGAGGCTGAGGTTGCTGCCTCAACACAGGAAAGGCAGCGCCTTGCTAACAGGGTGGAACGCTTGGAAGGTGCTATCGTGGCCCAACACGAGGCGGGCTTCGAGAAAGCCCTTCAACAGATAGCTCTTGTGGCCCCGGACTTTGATTTGAGCCCATATTCTATTACCTTAGAAATCAAGGATGGGAAGCTTGTTTCCCTCCTTGACTCCCCTCCCCAATGATTATGTATAAACAATTTATTATTATTATGGAATGAGAATTTATTATTTCTCTTTTTTTTTTTTTTTTTTTTCATTTAGGAAAATTTTTTTTTGTGGGAATACCCAATTAATTGGCTTGGCCAAACCGAGATGGAATCAACCTAGGGCAAACTTAGAATGCAGAATTTCTCCTATTTCCTAGGAATGCGCGCTTAGTGTCATTATTTTCTGTTGTTGTTTTTTTTTTTTTTTTTTTCGCTTGGCCACCTCGACCAGGATATCGCCACGCTATTGAACCATCATGGATCACGGTCCGTAAATCCGGAGACAAAGCCTTTGATTGCGAACTATTCTTTGGCGATGTAAATTCTTTTTGTTGAATTAATGAAGCTTAGCATGAAAAAAAAAAACAAAGGAGATAAAAAATGAAACAGGGCTTTATTGACAATGTGTGATTTACAAAGTGAAAACATGGTTTTGCTTGGCATTCTTGCGCGGGGATGGGTTGTTTGATAGGATCAACGAGGTAGCCTTGCACTTGGTTTCCCTAATCCTATTTTTGTTCGGTTGGATGTAGACAACTTTCCACTTTCTTTGCTAGGCGAGATTTCGGGGGAAGAACTTCTTGACCGAGTCCGAGTTATTGAAGGTGTTTGAGGTCGCCTTCAGCGTCGATTAGGAAGTAGCGCCCCACCCGTGCTTTACCACATATGGCCCTTAGTAGTTGGTGCCCACTTTCCTCCCTGGTTCATGGGCGTTTGGTAGTACCTTTTTGAGGACCATGTCCCACATGCAAACATCCGGTTTCACTTTTTGTCAAAGGCACTTTTAACCTACCTGATAGAGCTGACCGTGGCATAAGGCGGTGAGGCGTTTTCCTCGATCAAGTTTAACGATCGTGGCGCCTTTGGATCCATTCAGCGTCTTCTAATTCTGCTTCGGCCAGGACCCTTAAAGAAGGTATTTCAATCTCTATTGGGAGGACTGTCTTCAGTACCATAGACCAGGAATGCAGGTGTTGCTCCGGTGGAGGTTCGTCTGAAGTCCTATATCCGTGTAGTGCGTGGGTAACATTTCATGCCAATCTTTGTAGGTTACCGCCATTTTTTCAGATTATTTTCTTGATATTTTGTTGTGCCTCTACCGCTCCATTCATCCGGGGATTGGGGAGTAGAATTGTGATGACGGATCTGAATTGTTCACAAAGTTCCGTCATCATCTTGTTGTTCAGATTGGTGCCGTTATACGTAATGGCGTGGGATGGGATACCGTAACGGCGGATGATGTCCTTTTGAGAATTTTACCACTACGCTCGTGTTACGGTAGAATCTGACTCTGCCTCTACCCGTTTAGTGAAGTAGTGTTCGATGGCCACTAATATGAACCTATGCGTTAAAGCCTTGGGGCTCGATGGGCCCCAGATCACGTCATGCCCCCACATGGAAACGGCCATGCTTGGCCAAAGTGTGTAGGGAAGAAGGAGCGACATTGATCACGGTCGGGCGTGGACACGGCATTTCAAACACCTTTGGACATGTTGGTGACGGTCGCGATTCCACTTAGTCGATGTAATACCACCGCGAATCTTGCGAGCAGTATGGCCCGGCTTGCATGGAGTGTTAGAAGGTCCCTTGATGGACCTCTTCTATTATCTGTTCGGCCTCCCAGGCGATCACAGCATCGCGAAGTGTCATGTCTGGCGCTCTTTTGTATAGCACGTTTTCGCTCAAGGGTAGCTGGGCCTTGCCTTCTCAACGTCCTTTTGCTATTTTAAAAGCCCCTCAGGGTATTCCCCTTTTCCAAGTACCTTTTTTGTAGAGGTACCGGGGTTACTGGTCCGTTTTGGGTGCTCAGAGACCAGTGGGTGGCAATAGGCTGTGCGAGGAGTTCACATGTATGGTCATCTCCCCGCCCGTCGTTTACTCGTTCCCATGGTGATGTGTGTGAGGCATCTGCCATTTGATTTTCTTCGCGTGGCACGTGGTGGAATGTGACGATTGTCGAAGGCTTCGTCATCTCCCTCACGTAGTCGTACCGGGATGAGTTTGCTGTCCGCTTTCCCATTCTCCACATGGTGATAGATCACCAAAGGTTTTGAGTCTCATGAACCGGAGTTTCTTGACACAGTGTTCGAGGGGCCATGTGAAGTCCCATGTAGTGCGAGGCTTCAGATTCTGCCATGTTGTTTGTACAATCGAACCCCCAGTTGGCGAAAGGGAAGTAGTGGTCGGTTGGAGAAAGCCAAGACCACGCCAATCCCATTCCCCAATCGTTAGACGCCCGGCCGAACCACATCGTCCATTCGTTTCTTTGCCCGGGGACTGCCTCCTGTTACCATGATGTGTTGTCACGGGAATTCATGAGCGAGGGCCGTGGATCCGCGATGGGTGATAGGCGGGTGATCCGCTTAGAGCTCCCTTTTACAGCAAGGCGGCTCGCGTAAGCGATGTCGAACTCGGATAGGGCCATTTGCCAACGTCTTTATGCGTCCAGGTTAGTGCGGGGCTTTTCCAGTATGTATTTGATGGGGTCAGTCTTGGCTACTAGCCGACCGAGGGACAACAACATGTATGGTCGAAGCCTCTTGGCGCCAGCACCAACGCTTGCAAGCGGAGTTGGCTCGAGGGCCGAGTATCTTCTCTCGCAATCCCCATGGAACCTTTTGCCGAGGTAGATGGCCGTTCTTTCCGGCCCTCATCTTGTTGTCCCTAGCATGCAACCCATGGACTCGTCGAGCACCGTAAAGGCTACAGGATCGAGAGGTTTTCGAGGCGGGCGGGGGATGAGGACCGGCGGACATTCCAAGTACCGCTTGATCTTCTCAAAGGCTTCTTGACATTCTGCATCCCATTCGAACTTATGTCGTTTCCGAAGGAGTTTGAATATGGGGTTTCATGTTCTTAATTAATTGGGGAAATAACCGGCTATGAAATTTATTCGTCCCCGAAGCCCTGGACTTAAAGTGCATTGTGGGAGGGGGCATTTCCACACAGCTTTGCCTTATCTGGGTCCATTTCGATACCCTTTCGCTTACAAAGCCCATTTTTTCTAGATGTTACTCCGAAGGTGCATTTGGCTTCAAGTCTTAACAGATTGGCAGTCTACCGGATAATTTTTAAATGGGTCTTTGATGTCTTTTGCTCCCGGAGTTTTTTTGATTTTGCAATCATGTAGCCGACATATACCTCGATTTCCCTATGCATCATGTCGTGGAACAGGGGTTACCATCGCTCTTTTGGTAGGTTGCCCCAAGATTTTCAGGCCAAATGGCATTACCTTTGTAGCAAAACGTTCCCATATAAGGTGACGAAGGTCGTCTTCTCGATCTTCCTTCTTCGCCATTAGAATTTGATTGTACCGAGAAACCATCCATGAAGGAGAGAAGGCATGACATGTATTGTCTACGAGCATGTCGATGTGGGGTAAGGGAAAATTATCCTTGGGGCTGGCAGGTTTAGATCACATAATTAGAGCACACATCACGTACTTTTCCGTCCTTTTTTGGAGTGCAGATGCGATGTTTGCACCCATTGGGGATAGTTAGATCTGACCAGGAACTTGGCGTCCCCTTAGCACTACACTTCCTCCTTGATTTTTAAAGGCGTCGGGTTTCATTCGCCCATGACTGGCAGCGAGCAGGCGCTTTTGGGAGCATAGAGTCTGTGTTCCATATCTTTATGATCGAGGCTAGCATGTCTCGGTATGACCACGAAATATGTACGAGAACTCTTGTAAGAGTTCTATGAGGCCTTTTCTCGATTCTTGTGACATCGACTTCTACCGCACTTCTTTCTTATTCCTCTAAATGGCCTAGGTTCACGCTTTTCTAATTCCTGGCCAGGGGTTTGGAACTTTAGTCTTTCGATTCTATCTGCCTTTCTACCTCGGCCCAAAGCCTCGGTTTACTGCGTCTTCCTCTCTACCGGTTTCCTCAATGGGACTAGGGTCCTTGCATCAAATAAAATTTGTTCATTGTTTAGGGACAGGTTCGTTATTGGTGGTGTTTTTTAAGGGAGTTTCCTCCCGTTTTTTTTTAAGAGAATTTAAGTGTGGAAAAAAGCATGAAAGGAAAAGAAAGTGACTGGAAATGGATGAAAAATGCATGCTAAGTTTTATTAATTCAAAAATTAAGCCTTAGAAAGGCGAGTTACAAAGGAATTACATTGCAAAGAGAGTTAGTCATGAGTGGCTCAGTCGTCCAGATTAATTCATTTGTCCCCGGCGTGGACTCCCCGGTGACCTCTGGGCTCGCTGCCTATCATTGCCACATTTTCACAGAACGAAAAGAGTGGGGATTAAATGAGGTAATCCCATCAATGTCCCATGCTCCTCAAAGGTTAGGCGCCCATTTGGAAGTCTTCACGAAAGTGACAAGTATTGGTGATCGTGGAAATCTTTGGACGAGGCTGTCTGGCTTCTTTGAGTTTAGCCTCAGTAGGCTCAGAAGATTGCCATGAAGCTTCTCGAGGCGTCTTAATATGACAGCCTAATTATGGCGAAGAAGTGCAGACGTCGGTAGCTTTAACTTTGGGCGGGTTGAGGTGATCTAGCCAAATATTGACCTGCTTCATTATCTGAAATTTCCGTGATCAATGTATCATGATGCATGATTTTGTTTTTTTCTCTTTTTATGT
This sequence comes from Mucuna pruriens, assembly GCA_025330945.1. Taxonomy (NCBI): domain Eukaryota; kingdom Viridiplantae; phylum Streptophyta; class Magnoliopsida; order Fabales; family Fabaceae; genus Mucuna; species Mucuna pruriens. The sequence continues at coordinate 3,535 of JAENHJ010000442.1, read as the reverse complement.
AGTATGTAGAGATGCATGTATGTATTATGCTAGGTTAGTATAGGGTTTTTGGGCTGATTCCATCTCGGTTTGTACTAAGCCAGATTCCCAATTACGGCCCGGCTTGGTGTCCTTAATCGGTATGGTTGGATAGGCTATGTTTCACCCCTTCTCTCTGGGCTTTTCTAATCATCCTCACCAACAGAACAGGTCTGGGCTTTCCAGGAATGATGCCATGGGCCAGGGATAGCTGTCCCCGAACAGTGCACTAGGACAGTTAGGCCCCAAGTGGAACTGACAATCCCGATCTTTGAGGCATGCCTCTGATGAGAACCACTACACATTCCTCTCTCCTTAACTCACGGGCCTGGGATAAGGCCCCTCACATTCACCTCATTGCTCTTGTGAGCCCCCACGGTATTATGATGACAATAATGAAAAGAAGATAAACAATCATGCATGAAATAAAAAAAATACAAAAGAAAGGGAAAGAATGCTGGACTCGGGTCTCTCTCTACGCGCTAACCTATCAAGGCTCGGCTCTCACATACGATCCCCAGTGGAGTCGCCAAATGTCCTAACCTAAATTGACGTTGGGTGATCATGCAGCAAGGAGTCGGCAGGGGTAGGAATCGCCACCCGCGTTTTGGTTTTGGGGTGAGCGCCGGAAACCTTTTGGCAAATGGTCTCGAATGGGACATATGGGTTGGGAGTTGGTTTACTAACTAAGGGCGTGGGGGCCCACGACATGCCTATCAACCAAGTAGTTACCTCGGGCTAGCTATAGGGGAGGAGGGATGGTGTTTGGCATTTTGGTTTTTGGGTTTGGGTTTTGACTTGATGGGTGTGCCCCTAGGCCTACATGCCTCGGCTCTGGGATTCAAAGTCCGTAGTTACAGGCGGGGAGGTTTGTTGGTTCTCCTTTTAGTGGGAGGTAGTGCAGGGTAAGGGATAACATATTCGTCTCGGTTTCGCTGGAACCAAATTGGATGATGGCTTGTAGTGGGATCGAGGCCGGGCTTCATTGTCGGCTTCGACACACCATATCGGCTCGGCATGCCATCTCGGCCATCGGGTATGGCCCAGACCGAATCAACTTGGAAAAAACTGGGTCAGGTGCATTTAAAGGCCTCGTCGGTCGGCGTTCGAGGTGGCGAGATGGACTCCAGTGGTGAGGACTCGGGTTTGAGAGGGGTGGTAGGGAACTGACTTGGTGATGTAAGGATTTGAATACTAACAATTGCTAAATAGATAGCGGACGTGTCTTCTGTCTTTTAATACTTGATCTTTTCTTCTCTGTGACCCTTGAGGTCTCGCTTCCGTCTTATTTGGCATTAAATGCGTCATTTCTTACTATAGGTTTAATCTCAGATTTCTCTTCCTCTTTGAGTCTCTTTAGTCCTCTCTTTTCTCTCTCTGTTGAGGTAACCCTTTTTTCTCTTCTCTGCCCAGGCTTTATATAGGGCTGGGAGAAATTGCATGCTAATAGAATCGAATTTTCTGAGATATTCTCTCTTTAGTTTCTCCCGTAGCGCTTTGGGCCAGCTGAGATGTCTGGAGACTTCGAGTCAGCGGAGGCCAGAGTCAAGCGGAGGCTGAGTCAGCGTGGACTGCAGGCGCGTCTCGGCTTGGGCCCGTCTCGGGAATAGCCCCAAAATGCAGATGGAACAATTTGAGGACTATACACCTCTTGATGGACCCGTCGGCCATGTCTATCTCAGTACAGCTGTTAAGAGTCACAGAGAATTTGAGGGCGAGCCTTCATTGATGAATTGAGAGAGTTGCCTATGTATCGTAGTTCGACATAATAAAAAGGGAAGGTGCGTTAGTTTGATGAGTAGGTCTTCTTACTATTCTATCACTGTATTTTAATCTCGGTTTCCTCTTTTATTTCAGGGATATTCGACTAAGGCTTTAGTAGGAGTTGGAAGAGAAGGAAAAATCGAGTGCAGACTTCTGACCCCAGGCCAGAAGCTTGGAAGCTGAAGCTGCTCCTCTGGCGGCCGGCCCAGGCCCGAGTAGACAATGCCAAATTTCCCAGGAAGCCTCGCGAACTCCTTACATGTTTTTGAAGTTGATCTTTGGCGCTCTCCTTCTCCCATTCATCATGCGGAGGAGGTGGATGACCGCCCAAACAGCGTCTTCATATAGATGAGATCGAGAGGATAATGTATCAACCAGGCTCGAGTATCGAGTTCGCCAGTCCCTAACCCTCGGCCTCAGCTCTACAAGTCTTTTCTTCAAGTTGCTGAGAACTATCGCCTCTCATCGATTGGGCAGAAGTGGATCGTATGGGCTTGGTGGGGTTTATGATGCTATTCAACGTTACCTCTTTGCCTATGGGATTCGCCTTTGCTCGTGTTGAGAAGAAATTTGGGGACATATTTCGCTGAGCGATCCTCATGGGAAGATAAACATAGGAGTCTCAATGAAGAGAATCGCAAGTTATCTTCGGCCTTGGCCCAGGCAGGTGGCGAACTGACCGGCGTGGTCTCTCGGCAGCCAAACTCCGGGAAGTTTTGAGGGTAGAACAGAAGATGAGTGGAGAAGCTACTTGACGTTAAGGCTGAGCCTACGGGCAAAAGGCGGAGTTGGAACTAGTAGCGATGCCCTCCGAGGCAGAGGTGAAGAAAACTTCACGAAGAGGCGTAGAAGGAATTAGCCCGTAGAGATGAGCTAGGATCAGATGGAGGGATCTCTTAAAAGGCGACTCAGGACACCATCGCTGTGCGTGATCGAACTATCTATCAACAAGGCATTGACATAAGCGGATCGGTATGTTGTGGGTTTTCGGTATGCTATTGAGCAGTTGAATTCCTCCATCCTTACATTGATGTTTTGAGCGGAAAACCCATTTAAGAGGTCGCGGGCGATGTATATCGGTAATGCGCCCAGGGTCTCCGAGCCCCTTAGTTTATTTCTATTATGTGTAACTCTTGCTTATTTGTAGGCTGCAGTAGAATTTGTTTTCTTTATGTATTCCTCTTGAGGAGACGTGTTATTTGATTCGATTTATTTCTCGAAACATTATATTTTGCTGGCGTGCGCTTGTCTTATGCTTTGCTTATAAACTTATGGTGACCCTTCTTTGTGTGACTATGTTTTAGAGGATGTACGCCTCTTTGGGTAACGATAGCGATGATGTTGGATTAACATAGTCGTCGAGGTCCGGTCTTTTTCGGATCATCGGCTTACGATTACGACCAATGATCGCTGGCTTGGACCCGGTGCATTGTAGTTTGTCTAAGTCGATTCAGAGATGGAACTTGCTAGAGTTCGGACCTGTTTTTGCTGAATTGCTCTCCTTGGTTCCTCAGTCGAATCGTTGATGAATTGTAGTTTAAGTTGTCTTTCGGAGGGCACCGCTAGCCGTCGTGTCGGGTAGCGTTCTGAGAATTTTCTATTGGAATGGTTTTATGGGGTTCTGTTTTCAAGTGTATTCATGTTGGATCCTCATAGCCGTATTAGGTGGCGCTTACGAGGATTTATCCAAGTCGAGTCCATGGTCAACTTTGTTGAGTTGCCATTTAGGACTAATCAGAGCGAGTCCGTTTTT
>JAENHJ010000440.1:0-12610 GCA_025330945.1 Mucuna pruriens | reverse complement strand
TTTCTATTTTTTTGTAAACATAAAAAATCAAAGTCACCATAAAAGAACTTGCAAATGTTGGTTGCTTGGCGAAGACTTTCTTTTTTAGTGACTTCTTTGATTGTTTTAATTATACGAAAAAATTGCAAAATATAAGGCTGATTCTTCTTTTTACTTTTGAGTCACCTATACTTTTTAAAACCTTCAACACTAACAAATTCATGTCACCACCTCATCAACCTATTATCCCATTGACTGAGCTCACTAGATTTATTTGATGATATGTACAAATGGTATTATTCTAAAATAATAATCAACCAACTTGTGTCAGTCTTAAATTTTTTATACTATATCTAATTGAAATTCATCGATGCGCATCCCAATTCCAAGTTACAAGCTCTAACTAGAGAACTTGACCTACCCTAGTAAAGTAACTATGATCGCAATGAATGCTATGTCAAGTGTGGGTATTATATTAGATAACAATATTCAACCAACGATATACTTTCAAGTAAAATAAGTTGAAAGTAACGTATGAATTAAATTAATATTGTTTGAGATTTTAAGAGAAAATTAAAAAAAATAATAGCTAAAAAGTAGAACTCTTGATTGTTAAACAAGGTAGATAGTTATAGTTCCAATTATAGGCGAGGAATTGTCAAGAAAATAACAAACTGACAAACTCAAATAAAAAACTTGCATGTCTGGTACAAATAAAAAAAATGTCAGTTATATAAAAATAAAGCCTTCTTTTTTTTTTTAATTGCATCTATCCAAATGACAAAATAAATAACTAATTTTCTTTAACAACAATTTTGCAACATATTTTTTTATTAAATTTACAACTTTTGAAATTAGTTAATATGCTAAAAAAATTACGACTTCCAAATCACCTCCATCCATTTTCCCTCTCACGAAGATCTCATCCGTTCTCACACTATCCTACATATTTGTCTCTTCAACTTCAATTCTATACGAATCCAACTTCTCTCTCACACTAAACTGTCTTCTCCACTTTACTTCTTCACAAACTTGTACTATTAAATGATAAACATTCAAGTTTATGTTTTCTCAACCTCCTATATATGAGTGTTGATATGGTAGATACTAGTATAGATAGAAGAATCACCACAACAAAGATTTAAAGTTTCTTGACACTTCACACTTGAATAATGCAACTTCTTCAACTCTCCAACTCTTCTTTCAACAACACATTGAGATCAACAAGAATATATTTTGCATGCTATTGAAACTTGCATATGTTGGTTGGTTGGGGAACACTTTCTTTTTTCGTGACTTCTTTCATTGTTTTATGTATATGAAAAAATAGCAAAAATGTAATGCTGGTTCTTCTTTTATTTTTTGAGTCACCTTAGCTATTTAAAACTTTCAACGGTAATAAATTCATATGTCACCACTTGATCAACCTATTATCACATTAACTGGGTTCACACGACGAATTTGATAATATGTACATATGGTATTGTTCTAAAATAATGATTAACCAATTTGTGTCAATATTAAAATTTTCATAATATATCTAATTGTAATTCATCGATGCCCATGCCAATTCCAAGTTCCATTTTCAAACCTCTAACTAGAGAAGTAGACCTATCCTAATGAAATAATAAAGAATGCAATGAATTCTATCTCAAGTATGGGTATTAAATTAGATAACAATATTCCAACAAAGATATACTTTCAAATAAAATAAGTTGAAAGGAACGTCTGAATTAAATTAATATTGTTTGAGATTTTACCAAGCTAAATCGTGGCCCCAATTGACTGAATAAAAAACCTGCATGTCTTATAAAAATAAAAGAAAATCAAATATATAAGAATAAAGTCTTCTTTTCTTTAAATACATCAAACCAAATGACAAAATAAATAAATATTTTCTTAACTACAACAATCTTGCAACATCTTTTTTAATTAAAAATTAAAACTTATGAAGTTAGTTGATATGGTTAAAGAATTATGACTTCCAAAACTAGTTAATGTGTTATTCTTCCAAAAGTCACCTTTTTTTTTAGTACTGAAGTTGTAAGACTAGTATTTTAAGAGCCCTAAATCCACATGTTTTCGTTGTAGAAAACAGTTCTCATGAATAATCAATAATGAAAACAGTTATAAAAAAAAATAACAAGGGAATATTTTAAAAAAGATCAACTAACTAAGTAATCAAACAATGTTCATAAGTCTCAACTATTAAAGCACAAATAAGTATAAATAACTAGTGCATATAAAACAATAAATAGGATAGGAAATTGTGCACAAACAAACCATTGAATTATGATGTCCATAGAGGATGCAAACATTAGATCCATTGCCATGCCTCGTGACCAAAAGCATTGTCCTTGTATACAAGGCAAGAGATGTTGTATGTCTGCAAGGCAACAAATTTTGCATGCTTTAAAAAAATAAAAATTCAAAAGAAATAATATTGAAATAACTACAAGGAAAAAAATATTATAAAAAATTACTTTCAACTAGAGTGGGTGTGTTGAGATCCCACATCAACAAGAGGTATGACCATTGTAGTCCTTATAAGGCTTGACCAATCCTCCCTTTACAAATCAATTTTGTGGGATTTAGTTGGGTCCTCAACTCAAATTTTCATATTTTGTACCACATCATCATACACCATACCAAATACCAATATAGTATCCTCTTTTCTGAATTCTTTCTTTTTCTCCTCCTTACCTAAATCGAGTAATATCAACAATCCCCAGTTTGCATCAATGGCTTTTCCGTTCATTGGCTTTCAACTAGTGGGTTAAACTTGTGGTTTGATTGTTATTTACAATAGTTAGCATGTGTCTAATGTAAAACACACGGATTCGACAAATAGAAATTTTCCCCTATGTTAAATCATAAATAAGTACTATGTGCTAACATCTATATAATGTCTCCAAAAAATTGTTCATAATTAATCACCTATGCAAAATATTTTCTTGTTGATCTTAATGTGTTGTTGAAAGAAGAATTGGAGAGTTGAAAAAGTTGAGTTATTCAAGTGTGGAGGGTCAAGAAACTTAAAGCTTTCTTGTGGTGCTTCTTGTCCTTATACCAGCAGCTACCTTAACAACACTCATATATAGGAGGTTGAAAAAACGTAAACTTGAATTTTGATCTTTTAATGGTAAAAGTTTGTGAAGAAGTGAAGTTGAGAAGACAACTTAGTCTCAAAGAAAAATTGGATTCGTATAGAATTGAAGTTGAAGAGACAAATAGGTAGGGTAGTGTGAAAAAGGATAAGAGATATTCGTGAGAGGGAAAATGGATGGAGTTGACTTATGAAAGTCTAACACATTAACTAGTTTTCGAAGTCACAATTTTTTTAACATACTAACTAATTTCAAAAGTAATTTTTGTATAAAAAATATGTTGGAAGGAAGATTGTTGTAGTTAAAAAAATATTTATTTGTTTTGTAATTTGGTTAGATACAATTAAAAAAAAGAAGACTTTATTTGAATATAACTGATTTGTTATTTATTTTTACCTAACATGTAGCTTTTCTATTTGAGTTTGTCAGTCTGTTATTGACTTGACATTTACTCACCTATTGTTGTAACGATAACTATCTAGCTTCTTTAACATTCAAGAGTTATATTCTTTTACTATTATTTTTACCAATTTTCTCTTAAAATAAAATACAATATTAATGCAACTCATGTGTTACTTTTAACATATTTTAGATGAAAGTATATCTTGTTGGAATATTGTTATCTAATATATTACCCATACTTGAGGTAGCATTCATTGCGATATTAATTACATCATTAGGGTAGGTCTAGTTCTATAGTTAGAGGTTCGAAATCATGCAAAATATTTTCTTGTTGACCGTAATGTGTTTTTGATTGAGAAATTAGAGAGTTGAAGAAATTGAGTTATTTAAGTGTGGAGGATCAAGAAACATAAAATCTTTATTATGGTGCTTCTTCTCTCTCTACCAGCAGGTACCATAACAACAATCATATATAGGAGGTTAAAAAAACATAAACTTGAATTTTGATTTTTTAATGGTACAAGTTTGTTAAAAAGTGAAGTTGAGATGATAGGTTTGTGAGAGAAAGAAGTTGGATTCGTATAGAATTGAAGATAAAGAGACATATAGGTAGGGTAGTGTGAGAAAGGATAAGAGATATTCAAGAGAGGGAAAATGGATGGAGATAACCTATGAAAGTCTAACACATTTACTAGTTTTTGAAGTCGTAATTTTTTAACATATTAACTAATTTCAAAAGTTGAAATTTTTTATAAAAGAAATGTTGCAAGGTTGTCGTAGTTAAAAAAATATTTATTTATTTGGTAATTTGGTTAGATATAGTTAAAAAAAAAAAAGACTTTATTTGTATATAACTGATTTTTTTTTTATTTTTACCCAACATGTAGGTTTTCTATTTGAGTTTGTCAGTTTGTTATTGACTTGACATTTCCTCACCAGTTGTATGAACTATAACTATGTAGCTTGCTTGACATTCAAGAGTTATACCCTTTTACTATTATTATTTCCAATTATCTCTTAAAATCTCAAACAATATTAAATTAATTCATACGTTACTTTCAACTTATTTTACTTGAAAGTATATCCTTGTTGGAATATTGTTATCTAATATAATATCCATACTTGAGATAGCATTCATTGTGATATTAATTATTTCATTATAGTAGATCTAGTTCTCTAGTTAGAGGTCGGAACAAATTTGTTATTGACTCAGAAGTGAAGTTCAGAAGACAACTTATTGTGAGAGAGAAGTTTGATTCATATAGAATTAAAGTTGAGGAAGTTGAGGAGACAACTAGGTAGCCTAGTGTGAGAAAGGATAAGAGGTATTAATAAGAGGGAAAATGGATGGAGATGACTTATCAATTTGTTATTGACTTGACACTGTCTTGCTTGTAGTTGGAACTATAACTATCTAGTTTGTTTAACAATCAAGAGTTCTACTCTTTTACTATTACTTTTTCCAATTATCCCTTGAAATCTCAAACAATATTAATTTAATTCAGACATTCCTTTCAACTTATTTTATTTGAAAGTATATCTCTGTTGGAATATTGTTATCTAATTTAATACCCATACTTGAGATAGAATTCATTGGTTTCTTGATTACTTCACTAGGATAGGTCTACTTCTCCAGTTAGAGGTTGGACCATGGAACTTGGAATTGGGATGAGCATTGATGAATTAGAATTAGATATATTATAGGTTGATCTGGTGGTGACATTTGAATTTGTTAGCATTGAAAGTTCTAAATAGTTTAGGTGATTAAAAATAAAATAAGAATCAACATTAAAGTTTTTGCTATTTTTTCTTATACATAAAACAATGAAAGAAGTCACCAAAAAAGAAAGTCTTCCCCAACCAAAAAATTTAAGATTGACACAAATTGGTTAATTATTATTTTAGAAGAATACCATATGTACATATCATCGAATATGTCATGTGAACCTAATCAATGTGATAATAGGTTGATCAGGTGGTGCATATGAATTTGTTAGCGTTGAAAGTTTTAAGTGGTTTAGGTGATTCAAAAATAAAAGAAGAATCAACATTACGTTTTTGCTATTTTTTCATAAACATAAAACAATGAAAGAAGTCACCGAAAAAGAAAGTCTTCCCCAACCAACCAACATTTGCAATTTCCAATAGCATGCAAAATGTTTTCTTATTGATCTCAATATGTTGCTGAAAGAAGAGTTGGAGAGTTGAAGAAGTTGTGTTATTCAAGTGTGGAGGGTCAGGAAACTTAAAATCTTTGCTGTGATGCTTCTTCTCTCTCTACTAGCATCTACCATAACAACACTCATATATAGGAAGTTGAAAAAACATAAACTTGATTGTTGATCTGTTAATGGTACAAGTTTGTGAAAAAGTAAAGAGGGGAAGACAACTTAGTGTGAGAGAGAAATTGGATTCGTATACAATTGAAGTTGAAGAGACAAATATGTAGGATAGTGTGAGATTGGATAAAAGACTTTCGTGAGAGGGAAAATGGATGGAGGTGATTTGTGAAATTCTAAAATAAAAGAAGAATCAGCATTATATTTTGCAATTTTTTCATATAAATAAAACAATCAAAGAATTCACCATAAAGGAAAGTCTTCGCCAAGCAACCTACATTTGCAAGTTCCAATAGCATGAAATATATTTTCTTGTTGATCTCAATGTGTCATTGAAAGAAGAGTTGGAGAGTTGAAGAAGTTGAGTTATTCAAGTGCGAAGGGTCAAGAAAATGAAAATCTTTGTTGTGGTGCTTCTTCTCTTTATACCAACAGCTACCTTAACAACACTCATATATAGGAGGTTGAAAAAACATAAACTTGTATTTTAATCTTTTAATGGTAAAAGTTTATGAAGAAGTGAAGTTGAGAAGACAACTTAGTGTGAAGAGAAATTGGATTCGTATAGAATTGAAGTTGAAGAGACAAATAGGTAGGATAGTGTGAGAAAGGATAAGAGATATTCGTGAGAGGGAAAATGGATGGAGGTGACTTATAAAAGTCTATCACATTAACTAGTTTTAGAAGTCATAATTTTTTTAACATATTAACTAATTTCAAAAGTAATTTTTGTAAAAAAATATGTTGGAAGATTGTTGTAAAAAAGTCATTATTTATTTACTTTGTAATTTGGTTAGATACAGTTAAATAAAAAAAGAAGACTTTTTTTGAATATAACTGATTTGTTATTTATTTTTACCCACAATGTAGGTTTTCTATTTGAGTTTGTCAGTTTGTTATTGACTTAACATTTCCCTAGCTATTATTGAAACTATAACTATCTAGCTTGTTTAACATTCAAGAGTTATACTCTTTTACTATTATTTTTACCAATTTTCTCTTAAAATCACATACAATATTAATTTAATTCATACGTTACTTTTAACTTATTTTACTTGAAAGTATATCTTGTTGGAATATTGTTATTTAATATAATACCCATACTTGAGGTAGCATTCATTACGATATTAATTAGTTCATTAGGCTAGGTCTAGTTCTATAGTTAGAGGTTCGAACTTGGAACTTGGAATTAGGATGAGCATCAATGAATTACAATTAGATATAGTATAAAAAATTTAAGACTGACACAAATTGCTTGATTATTATTTTAGAACAATACCATATGTATGTATCATCGAATAAGTCGGGTAAACTCTACCAATGGGATAATAAGTGGATTAGGTGGGGATATATGAATTTGTTAGTGTTGAAAGTTTTAAAAAGTATAGGTCAGTAAAAAAAAAAAAAAGAATCAGTGTTTTGTTTTTTCTATTTTTTTCGTATACATAAAACAACACTCATTTATATAAGAGGTTGAAAAAACATAAACTTGAATTTTGATCTTTTAATGGTAAAAGTTCGTGAAGAAGTGAAGTTAAGAAGACAACAGAGTCTAAGAGAGAAGTTGAATTCGTATAGAACTGAAATTGAAAAAACAACTACATAGGCTAGTGTGAGTAAGGATAAGAAGTATTCATGAGAGGGAAAAAGGATGGAGGAGACAAAAGTTGTAATTTTGTATAAAAAAACATGTTGCAAGATTGTTGTAGTTAAAAAATTATTTTTTTTATTTTGTCATTTGTTTAGATGCAGTTAATAAAAAGAAGACTTTTTTGTATATAACTGGTATTTTTTTTTTTACCATTCGTGCATGTTTTTTATTTGAGTTTATCAGTTTGTTATTGACTGGAACAATAACTATTTACTATTATTCTTTCCAATTTTCTTTTAAAATCTTATATAATATTATTTTATTTCATATGTTACTCTCAACTTTTTTTACTTGAAAGTAAATCCTTGTTGGAGTATTTTTATCTAATATAATATCCATTCTTGGGATCATTGCAATATTAATTACTTCATTAGGATATGTCTAGCTCTCTAGTTAGAGGTTGGAACTTCGAACTTGGAACTAGAATGAGCATTGATGAATGACAAGTAAACATGCTATAAAAAATTTAAGACTAACATAAGCTTTTTGTGTTTGCTATTTCTTTGTATAAATTAAACAATCAGAGAAGTCACTAAAAAAGAAAGTGGATGGTGCTGACTTTTGATAGTGTAACACATTAACTAGTTTTGGAAGTCGAAATTTTTTTAACATATTAATTTAATTCAAAATTTGTAATTTTTTTATAATAAAGCATTGTGCAAGATTGTTTTACTTAAAAGAGATTATTTATTTGTTTTGTCATTTGGATAAAAGCAGTTAAAAAAAAGAATTCATTTGTATATAATTGATTTTTTTTTATTTTTACCCAACATGCAGGTTTTTTATTTGAGTTTGTTAGTTTGTTATTGACATGACATTTCCTCCCTGTTGTTGGAATTATAACTAAGCAGCTTGTTTAACATTTAAGAGTTATACTCTTTTTCTATTATTTTTTTTAATTTTCTCTTAAAATCTTATACAATATTAATTGGAAAATAAATAGAAAATTGGAAAAATAATAGAAAAAATAATATAACTCTTAAATGTTAAACAAGCTAGATAATAATAGTTCCAACAATAGGTGAGGAAATGTCTAGTCAATAACAAACTAACAAACTTAAATAAAAAACCTACATGTTGGGTAAAAATAAAAAAAATAAGTTATATACAAATGAATTCTTCTTTTTTTTAACTACTTCTATCCAAATGACAAAACAAATAAATAATCTGTTTTAAGTACAACAATCTTGCACCATTTTTTTTATAAAAGAATTACAAATTTTGAATTAAGTTAATATATTAAAAAAATTACAACTTCCGAAACTAGTTAATGTGTTATTACATTATGAAAAGTCACCACCAACCACTTTCTTTTTTAGTAACTTCATTGATTGTTTTATTTATACGAAAAAATAGCAAAAACAAAAAGCTTATTCTTCTTTTATTTTTGAGTCACCTATACTTTTTAAAACCTTCAACACTAACAAATTCATATCAGGCCACCTGATCAATCTATTATACCATTGACTAAGTTCAGTCAACTTATTCGATGATACGTATATAGGTATTTGTTCTAAAATATTAATTAACCAATTTATGTTAGTCTTCATTTTTTATAGCATATCTACTTGTAATTCATCGATGCTCATTTCAGTTCCAAGTTCCATGTTCCAACCTCTAACTAGAGAACAAGACCTACCCTAGAGAAGTAACTATGATTGCAATGAATGCTATTTCAATTATAGGTATTATATTAGATAACAATAGTCCAACAAAGATATACTTTCAAGTAATATTAGTTCAAATTAACATAGGAATTAAATTAATATTGTATGTGATTTTAACAGAAAATTGAAAAAAAGAATATTAAAAGAGTATAACTCTTGAATATTAAACAAGCTAGATAGTTATAGTTCTAAATACAGACGAGAAAATGTTAAGTCAATAAAAAACCTACATGTTTAGTAAAAATAAAATAAAAAATCAGTAATATACGAATAAAGTCTTTTTTTTATAGCTGCGTTTAACCAAATGACAAAATAAATAATTTTTTTTAACTACAACAATCTTGCAATATGTTTTTTATATAAAATTACAACTTTTGAATTTAGTTAAAATGTTCAAAAAATTATGACTTCCAAAAATCTAGTTACTGTGTTAGATTTTCAAAAGTCACCCCATCAATTTTCCCTCTCATCAATACCTCTAACCCTTTCTTAACTTAACCTACCTAGTTGTCTTATCGACTTTAGTTTTGTGCGAATCCAACTTTTCTCTCACACTAGGCTGTCTTCTCAACTTCACTTCTTCATAAACTTGTACCATTAAAAGATCAAAATTAAAGTTTATGTTTTTTCAACTTCCTATGTGAGTGTTGCTATGGTAGCTACTAGTAGAGAGACAAGAAGCACCACAAGAAAAATTTTAATTTTCTTGACCCTCCACACTTGAATAACGCAACTTCTTCAACTCCCCAACTCTTCTATCAATAACAGATTGAGATCAACAACAAAATATTTTGCATGCTGTTGGAACTTCCAAATGTAGGTTGGTTGGGGAAGATTTTCTTTTTTGGTGACTTCTTTGATTGTTTTATGTACACGAAAAAATAGCAAAAACAAAACACTGATTCTTATTTTATTTTTGTCTCACCTATACTTTTTAAAAACTTCAATACTAACAAATTCATATGTCCCCACCTCTTCAACCTATTATCTCATTGGCTGAATTCACCCGAATTATTCGATGATATGTGCATATGGTATTGTTCTAAATTAGTAATCAACAAATTTGTGTTAGTCTTAAATTTTTTATACTATATCTAATTGTAATTCATCGATGCTCATCCCAATTCCAAATTCCAAGTTCTAACCTCTAACTCGAGATCTAGACATATCCTAATGAAGTAATTAATATCGCAATGATTGTTATCTAAAGTATTGGTATTATATTAGATAAAAATATTCCAACAAGGATTTACTTTCAAGTAAAATAAGTTAAAAGTAACATATGAATTAAATTAATATTGTATGAAATTTTAAGAGAAAATTGGAAAGAATAATGGTAAAAGATTAGAATTCTTTATTGTTAAACAAACTGATAACAAATGTTATAGTTCTAACTATATGCGAGAGAATGTCTAGTCAATAACAAACTGATAAACTCAAATAAAAAACATGCATGTTTGGTAAAAATAAAAAAAAAATCAGTTATATAAAAAAAAGTCTTATTTTTATCAACTGCATCTAAACAAATGACAAAATAAATAAATAACTTTTTTTAACTACAACAATCTTGCAACATGTTCTGTTATAAAAAACTACAACTTTTGAAATTAGTTAATATGTTAACAAAATTACAACTTCCAAAACAAATTAATTTGTCTCACTTTCAAAAGTCTCCTCCATCCATTTTCCCTCTCATGAATACCTCTTATCCTTTCGCACACTAGCTTACGTAGTTGTCTCTTCAATTTCAATTATATACGAATTCAACTTCTCTCTCACACTAAGTTGTCTTCTCAACTTCACTACTTCACAAACTTTTACCATTAAAAGAGAAAAATTCAAGTTCATGTTTTTTCAACCTCATATATATGAGTGTTGTTAAGGTAGGTGCTAGTAGAGAGAGAAACACCACAATAAAGACTTTCTTTTTTGGTTACTTCTTTGATTGCTTTATGTATACAAAAAAACAACAAAAACAAATTCATATGTCCCCTCATAATCCACCTATTATCCCATTGGCTGAGTTTACCCGACTTATTCGATGATACACACTTATGGTATTGTTCTAAAATAATAATCAAGCAATTTGTGTCGGTCATAAAATTTTTATACTATATCTAATTGTAATTCATTGCAATTCCAAGTTTCAAGTTCCAATCTTTAACTAGAGAACTAGTCCTACCCTAGTGAAGTAAGTATGCAAAGAAAGACCAAGCTAAATTGTGGCCCCAATCAACTGAATAAAAAACCTGCATGTCTTTCAAAAGTCACCTTTTTTTGAGTACTGAAGTTGTAAGACTAGTATTTTAAGAGCCCTAAATCCACATGTTTTCGTTGCAGAAAATAGTTCTCATGAATAATCAATAATGAAAACAGTTATTAAAAAAATAACAAGGGAATATTTTAAAAAAAGATCAACCAACTAAGCAATCAAACAATGTTCATAAGTCTCAACTATTAAAGCACAAATAAGTATAAATAACTAGTGCATATAAAACAATAAATAGGATAGGAAATTGTGCACAAACTAACCATTGAATTATGATGTCCATGGACGTCCCTGTTATCAGCTACAGATGCAACAGCCACAAATTGACATAACTTGGGATACGCTTCACAAAATTGCAATTCAACAGCTCCAACAACGTTGAGATGCTGTTACAGGAGCCCTATCACATTCCTAGAGTAACTCTGATTTGTTCTGTTTTTACTGTGATTTTGTCAAGTAACCAACAAGACTAAAATAAATATCTATCAAAAACTTCAAATGGTAAATGATATTCTTATGATAGAATAATCATGTACAGAAGTGGATATTTTATATATTTCTACAATTCTGCATACCTTGATATTGCTGAAATAATTAGAGAATTCGGGATCTTGAAGCCATGGCAGATAGATATTATGCTCAAGAATGAAACAGTTTCATCCTCAAACAGTTCCTCAATACCTTCCCTTCTTTTAATGAAATCAATATCAGCAATCGATGCATTAACCATTCTTGTGATGGGGTTCGACCAATCATATAACTATGTATAAACCATAACAATGCATGTAAATGCTAAGCCGCAAACCTCAAATAAAATATGTCTTCTTCAGTAACTTGGCAGCATTTGCAATGTAAGAATAAAGAAGATAAACAATAACAAAAAAAATTTTGCAGAGTCAAATTAATATCCATGAGACAATGCACGATGATGTATCAACAAAATTCACAAGACAGGATAGCATACAGTGAAAAAATCAAACATTTTCATCCGGAGATATATAACACCAACATACATAAATTCCTTGTACTTATATGTCATTGGAATTGTTGAATAAATAAATGAATGAAATATGGTTTTAGGAAAGGTCTAGAAAATTATCATCATAGACCGCATAAAATTAGAATATATCAATTGTTCACAACCAGTTGCTTACCATTTCCAACATTGAGAGCTCCAAGCCCAGTTGGATAGCCAA
>JAENHJ010000439.1:27500-41447 GCA_025330945.1 Mucuna pruriens | reverse complement strand
GTTTTCGAGTTCCTTGGCGCTGAGCCGGGGGTTTTGTGTTTTAGCGAGAGGAGGTGCGGCAGGCGGCAGCCTCTCGCGGCTCAGGTCGGGGAGGGCCGGGTGGGTGTTGAGCAGCTCCCTGAGCAAACCCCGTCGAACAATCTGTGATGAGCAGGTTCGCGGTCGAACTTGTTGTGAGCAACAATGATCACCCAGGTTCCTACGGAAACATGATACCTCTATCTGAAGTGATAAGGTTCGATGGACTTCTCATGACGTCGCTTGGACAGCAGGCTTAGCCGTCGCCCGCCAATCGAACACTTCACGGACCATTCAATCGGTAGGGCTTGACAGGCCAGGTATGCAAAAGAAGCGAGGGCGTAGTCAAGCGAGCTGATGACTCAGCTTTACTAAAATTCGTTGAAGATATGATTGCAATGATCTATCCCGTCACGATGAAATTTCAAGATTACGGGCACAATGTGAGGCTATAGACTTCGTTGAATGCGTCGGTGTGGCGGCGTCTTGACGGAACATCTAAAATCACAGGACCTGTTGTGCCTCGAACTTCGTGGCCTAGCGGCCATAGGTCCCTCTAAGAAGGCATTTGGCCAGGTGGAGGGTTGCACCTCACATAGCTATTTAGCGAGGCTGAGGTCTCGTTAGTTAACGGAATTAACGGACAAATCAGCTCCCAATTAAACCATGCACCATGCACCCTGAATCAGAAATCAGCTCTGATGCTGTCAATCCTTACTATGTCTGGACTGGTAAGTTTCCTGTGTTGAGTCAAATTAAGCCGCAGGCTCCACTCTAATTGGTGCCCTTAGTCAATTCCTTTAAGTTTTATTGACCATACTCCCCAGGAACCAAAGGCTTTGATTTCTCATAAGGTGCAGTGGTCTAAAAGCAACATCCGCTGATCCACTGGTAAATATCGTTTATGGTTGAGACTAGGGCCATCTGATCGTCTTGAGCCCCCAACTTTCGTTCTTGATTAATGAAAACATCCTTGGCAAATGCTTTGCTTGTTGTTCGTCTTTCATAAATCCAAAAGATTTCCACCTTTATGAAATCTGAATGCCCCATTTGTCACATTAATCATTACTCGATCCGAAGGCCAACCACAATAGGATCGAGAATCTGTGGTGTTATCCCATGCTAATGTATCCAGGCGTAGGCTTGCTTTGAGCACTCTAATTTCTTCAAAAATATGGCAGGAGGCCGACCCGATTAAGGCGGGGCGCATCGCCGGCCGAAGGGGCGAGCAGGTCAAGGTGCACACAGTGAACCGTCGACCAAACAGTCGACTCTGAGCTTTAAGCGCAACAACTTAAATATCTGTTATTAGGCTGGAATTCTTGGCACGGACTTGCCCTCCAATGGATCCTCGTTAAGGGATTTAGGTGGCCACTCATTCCATTGCCGGTGAATGAGCCGGTATTATTATTTATTGTCACTACCTCCCGTGTGGGATTGGGTAATTTGCGGCGCTTTCTTTGCCTTCCTTGGATGTAGTAGCGTTTCTAGGAGCTCCTCTCCGAATCGAACCCACTAATTCTCCGTCACCGAGTCACCACCATGGTAGGCCACTATCCTACCATCCCGAAAGTTGATAGAGGCGGTTTGAATAATCTTGTCCAGCCAAGCCTGAAAGCCCAGATGCGATCGGCAATTATCATGAATCATCAAAGCAACGAGCGAGCCTGCGTGGGCTTTATCTAATAAATGCATCCCTTCCAGAGTAAAGGGGTTTGTTGCACGTATTAGCTCTAGAATTACTACGGTTATCAGGTAGTAAGATACCATCAAACAAACTATAACTGATTTAATGAGCCATTCGCGGTTTCACGGTCTGAATGAGTTCATACTTACATGCATGGCTTAATCTTTGGAGACAAGCATATGACTCTTTGGCGAGGATCAACGGTAGCATTCGTTAATGACTCTTGCATTAGGCGTTGGTGCTTTGCCGGCGCTGACAGGACCTTGGCCAAAGGCAGTGTCGTTCAAGGCAGCCAAGTTTTTGTGGACGTAGCGAGGCACCGGGGACCCCAGCGTTCGCCCCGCGTGCACAGTATCAAAAAGAGCAGTCTCGGCGCCGTGCCACGTGGCTGGCCGTGGACCGCGTGCAAGGACTTCAAGATCCCAGGCTCCCAGAAGAGGCTGGAAGGCGTGTCTTTATGCAATTCAAACCCATACCGTTTGGTAGGTAGGCAACACAAGGCACCGGCAAATGCGCCCCCAACGCCATGGGCCCGAAGGTGGCGATTGATGATGATGAGGATGCATGTCGACCGTTCGGTGCACAAGCACGCGAGACCGGACAACAAAAACATCCGAGCACAACTCACGCCCGCGTTCGCCATAACCCGGCACCATAGAACGAACCACCTGCCTGTCTTAGAGGCATGCAAGCATATAGAAACTTATCGGGTGGCGCCAAGCTTTGCCGCTAGGCATGTATGTAGGAGACCCGCCTAAACAAAGGCAGTGGTGGTGCCCGCCTGGTCGTCCTCTCCCACAAAATAAAACCAAAGGGGCCAGAAGGAGGGTCGTACTAGGAAGAAGAGCACACCATGCCCGTTTTGCTTTGGCAGCGGTCTGCGATGGGAGGAGGCAGCGTTGCGTTGTTCACGACAAGCGATGCCATCAAGGAGGAGGCAGCGTTACATTGTTGGTCAAGGAGAAAAAAAAAGACACTCATGGCGAGCCTGAGAGTATGGGGTGGTTTGGGAGAAAAAAGAAAACACTCGTCTTAGGAGTGCGAGGATGGGATGGTGGATGAGAAAAAAAGACAACTGGCGATCTGCAGAGCACCTGCGAGGAAGGGATGATGCTAACCCCGGCTGGCTTAGATATTTAGGAGGGAGGGAGGATGGGATGATGCCCCAACCCCATGGTTTAGCCAAGGCCAGCAACAACACATAAAGCAAAATCTTGGCCCCCAAAGTGTGATCCAAGAAAAATCGAAGGACAAATATAAAACTGAAGGGACCATGGATCACACACAAGGCGCTGCCCAAGCATCGGTGGTGTTAGACCAAGACCAACCGGGTGGTTTTCTCTTTGTGGTGTGTATGTATGAGACCAGCGTCTGCGGTGCCACGAAGCAGCGTTGCGTTGTTGGTCGATGGGTGGCACCACCAACCGTTGCTATCCTGGACAATGGGTAGAACACCACGCCAGAGCATGTCGGGATGGGGGTGTATCGCCCGGCTTGACAATTCTGAACCGAGAACACCTCAAACAAAGAGCGCCGTTTGAAATCTCCATACGGGGCGAGAATCACCCAAAAAAAGCATTGCCCAAGCATCACTGGTGCTAGACTAAGCCATGCCACGAAACCCACAAATTTTTGAGGGGCGCGCCAAAAATCGGCCGAGTTCGGCCAAGATTAAACATGGATGATCAGCAATTAATCACCAAAACCATGGGAAAATAACCCACAACAAGCATGGGAAGGCTTGTGTGGGCGTGGGAGGAAGTCCCATGGAAGTCCTGCACCAACCAACGTGGGCGTGGTTTGAGTGAGGCGACCCCCACATAATAGGATAATATGCAAAAACCAAAATTGTACAAGTAGATACCTTTTTTTTGAGTAGACATAAGTCCAAAATCGGACCTAGAGGTCGAATTTTGGTGCGAGTTTTTGCAGGATTGCCTAGAATAATCATATCTCCTCGTCCACCAAGTTATAGAATTTTTTGACAAGGGAATAATTTTTAAAAAAATTTTTAAAGTGGCTAAAATACATAAAATCAGGAAAAAATGGAAAAGGGTACCTAGAGATCGAATTTTGACGTAGTTTTTTGCAGGAACTCACACAATACTATAAACAATGTGTCCACAAAATTCGAAAGCCATTGGATAAGGGATTGATTTTTAATGATTTTTTAACCAAAACAGGCAAAACGCAAAATATCCAAAAAAATGGAGGATGAAGTGCGTTTGTCACCAAGCCTTCCCAATGTCATTGGGGGTCTAAGGAAAGTATTTTGACACGAAGAGTGCTAAGTTTTATGGCCAATGGCTAAGTTTTGGCACCAACGCCAAGTTTCTGACCACGTTTTTGGCCCGTTTGGCTAAGTTTTTTGGCAGTGGCTCAAAATCTGGCCAAGTTTTACGATCACGTTTTTGGCAGGTGGTTGAAATTCTGACCACGTTTTGGCACCGCGGCTCAAAATCTGGCTAAGTTTTCTGATCACGTTTTTGGCACCGTGGCTGAAAATCTGACCACGTTTTGGCACCGCGGCTCAAAATTTGGCTAAGTTTTCTGATCACGTTTTTGGCCGTGGCTGAAAATCGACCACGTTTTGTACCGCGACTCAAAATCTGCTAAGTTTTCTAATCACGTTTTTTGGCACTTTTGGTGGCTGAAAATCTGACCACGTTTTGGCCCGCGGCTCAAAATCTGGCTAAGTTTTTACGATCACGTTTTTTGCGCAGTGGCTAAAAATCGACCACGTTTTGGCACCGCGGCTCAAAATCTGGCTAAGTTTTACGATCATGTTTTTTGGCAGTGGCTGAAATTCGACCACGTTTTTACAGCGGCTCAAAAATCTGGCTAAGTTTTCTGATCACGTTTTTTGCACGCAGTGGTTGAAATTCTGACCACGTTTTTGGCACCATGGCTCAAAATCTGCCTAAGTTTTCTGATCACGTTTTTGGCAGTGGTGAAAATCGACCACGTTTTGGCATGGCTCAAAATCGGCTAAGTTTTCTGATCATGTTTTTTGGCAAGTGGCTGAAATTCTGACCACGTTTTGGCCGGGCTCAAAATCTGGCTAAGTTTTACGATCACGTTTTTGGCAGTGGTTGAAATTCGACCACGTTTTGGCACCAGACTCAAAATCGGCTAAGTTTTCTGATCACGTTTTTGGCACCGTGGCTGAAATTCTGACCACGTTTTGGCACCGCGGCTCAAAATCTGGCTAAGTTTTCTGATCACGTTTTTGGCACCGTGGCTGAAATTCTGACCACGTTTTGGCATCGCAGCTCAAAATCTGGCTAAGTTTTCTGATCACGTTTTTGGCACCGTGGCTGAAAATCTGACCACGTTTTGGCACCGCGGCTCAAATTCTAGCCACGTTTTTGGCTCATGGCTCAATTTGTGGCTAAGTTTTCTGATCACGTTTTTGTCACCGTTTCTCAAATCCTATAACGTTTTTGGATCGTGACTCATTTTTTTGGCTAAGTTTGTTACCATGCTACCATGGCTTAAAATTTTGCCCGAATTGGTACCTTTGTAGCCTCAATGACGGACATAAAAGAAAATGATGAAAATTTAGGAATGGTTGGGAGGGGCGAATCAAAGCGACAAAGGCTGAATCTCGGTGGATCGTGGCGGCAAGGCCACTCTGCCACTACAATACCCGTCGGCGTATTTAAATCGTGCGCAAAGGATTCAACTTCGTCGTTTGATGGGAATTACGCTTCATGGCGTCTTACAAGGCTAATCTGCCTTGCAAGGTTCTGGCGACACGTGCCTCTGGGGGCCTAAACCCCTCTTGCTGGTCGGCAAGCGAGCAGCGGGCGTCTGCGTCGCTTCTAGCCGGATTCGACTTAGGGCGTTCGGTCATAATCCAACGCCGCGGTAACCAGCGCCACGGCTTTTCAACCAAAGCGTGATGACCAATTGTGCGAATCAACGGTTCCTCTCGTACTAGGTTGAATTACTATTGCGACACTTTGTCATCGGTGAGGTAAAACTAACCTGTCTCACGACGGTCTAAACCCGACTCACGTTCCACATTGGTGGGTGAACAATCCAACACTTGGTGGTGCTGCTTCCAATGATAGGAAGAAGCCGACATCGAAGGATCAAAAAGCAACGTCGCTATGAGCGGCTTGGCTGCCACAAGCCAGTTATCCTGTGGTAACTTTTCGACACCTCTAGCTTCAAATTCCGAAGGTCTAAAGGATCGATAGGCCCACGCTTTCACGGTTCGTATTAAATCTTGGAAATCAGAATCAAAGCGAGCTTTTACCCTTTTGTTCCACCGCGAGATTTACTTTCTCGTTGAGCTCATCTTAGGACACTGCGTTATCTTTTAACAGGATGTGCCGCCCCACCAAACTCCCCACTTTGACAATGTCTTCCGCCGGATCGACCAGCCCGAAGCCACCTTGGGTCCAAAAAGAGGCGGCGCCCGCCTCAGTTCACGGAATAAGTAAAATAACGTTAAAAGTAGTGGTATTTCACTTTCATTTGTTTCCGGCTCCCACTTATCCTACACCTCTCAAGTCATTTCACAAAGTCGGACTAGAGTCAAGCTCAACAGGTCTTCTTTCCCGCTGATTCCGCCAAGCCCGTTCCTTGGGCGTGGTTTTATTGGATAGTAGACGAGGGGCGATGGGAATCTCGTTAATCCATTCATGCGCGTCACTAATTAGATGACGAGGCATTTGGCTACCTTAAGAGAGTCATAGTTACTCCGCCGTTTACCGCGCTTGGTTGAATTTCTTCACTTTGACATTGAGCCTTTGGGCAGAAATCACATTGCGTCAACATCCGCGAGGGACCATCGCAATGCTTTGTTTTAATTAAACATCCAGTTCCCCTTGTCGTACCAGTTCGAGTCGACTGTTCGGCCTTGGGGAAAAGAGGCCAGAAGGGCCCGTTCCCAATCCGTCCCCGGCCCGAACGCGACGACCCGCTCTCCCCGCGGGAAGCGGCTTCGGCGATCCATCGGCAGTAAGCGGGTTCGGGGCCCAGGACCCCGTGCCCAGCCCCGAGCCAATCCTTTTCCCGGAGTTCTGGATCCATTTTGCCGACTTCCCTTGCCTACATTGTTCCATCGACCGGAGGCTGTTCACCTTGGAGACTGATGCGGTTATGAAATGCGGCCGGCGTGGGAGGCACTCGGTCCTCCGGTTTTTCAAGGGCAGCCTGCCGGACACCACGCGGCGTGCGGTGCTCTTCCGGCCGCTGGACCCCCCACCTCCGGTGAGCCGTTTCCGAGGGTGGGCAGGCTGTTAAACAGAAAAAAGATAACTCTTTCAGGGGCCCCGCCCGGCGTCTCCGGACTCCCTAACGTTGCCGTCGGCCGCCACGTCCGGTTCGAGGAATTTTAACCCGATTCCCTTTCGGTTATGCAGCGCTGCAAGCGCTATCAGACGGGCTTCCCCCGTCCCTTAGGATCGACTAACCCATGTGCAAGTGCCGTTCACATGGAACCTTTCCCCTCTTGGCCTTCAAAGTTCTCATTTGAATATTTGCTACTACCACCAAGATCTGCCTGCACCGGCGGCCGCTCACCCGGGCTCACGCCCTGGGTTTTGCAGCGGCCGTCGCGCCCTCCTACTCATCGGGGCCTGGTCCTTGCCCCGGCCGGTAGGAGTATATAGGTCGCGCTTTAAGCGCCATCCATTTCGGGGCTAGTTGATTCGGCGGGTGAGTTGTTACACACTCCTTAGCGGTTCGACTTCCATGACCACCGTCCTGCTTTGTCTTAATCGACCAACACCCTTTGTGGGGTCTAGGTTAGCCTTGATTGGGCACCCAAATAACCCGACTTCGGTTCATCCCGCATCGCCAGTTCTGCTTACCAAAAATGGCCCACTTGGAGCTCTCGATTCCGTGGCGCGACTCAACAGAGCAGCCACGCCGTCCTACCTATTTAAAGTTTGAGAATAGGTCGAGGGCGTTGCGCCCCCGATGCCTCTAATCATTGGCTTTACCCGATAGAACTCGCCCGCGGGCTCCAGCTATCCTGAGGGAAACTTCGGAGGGAACCAGCTACTAGACGGTTCGATTAGTCTTTCGCCCCATACCCAAAGTCGGGCGAGCGATTTGCACGTCGATATCATTGCGGGCCTCCACGAAGTTTCCTCACGGCCGCCCCCTTCGGGCATAGTTCACCATCTTTCGGGTCCCGACAGGTATGCTCTCACTCGAACCCTTCCACGAGAAGATCGGGGGTCGGTCGGTGGTGCTTGCCCACAGATAAAGGTTCCCTTGAATCAGCTTCCTTGCGCCTTACGGGTTTACTCGCCCGTTGACTTCGCACACATGTCGAGACTCCTTGGTCCGTGTTTCAAGGCGGGCGAATAGAAACCCACAGGCCGGCCGGGGCCTTTGAGTGCTTAAACACGCCCGAGGCAGCGCTGCCATCCTGTCGTGATGATGGCGCTCATGGCATTTCGACAACCGGGGCTTGGGCCACCATCACAATCCGCGTCGGTCAATGTCAGAGTCGATCGGCGGACCGGCTTTCACCGTTCCACATCCGGCCAGGGACACATCGCCCGGCCCCCATCCGCTTCCCTCCCGACAATTTCAAGCACTATTTGACTCTCTTTTCAAAGTCCTTTTCATCTTTCCCTCGCGGTACTTGTTCATTGCTCGGTCTCTCGCCCGATGTTTAGCCTTGGGCCGGAATTTACCGCCCGATTGGGGCTGCATTCCCAAACAACCCGACTTCGCCGGCAAGCGCCTCGTGGTGCGGCGAGTCCCGAACACGGCCAGGGCTCTCACCCTCTCTGGCGCCCCCTTCCGGGGGACTTGGGCCGGTCATGCCCGCCGGGGCGCTTCTCCGGACTTCTGATTCGGACCAGAGGCGGCCGATTTTCATGGTGGGCTCTTCTTCTGGGTTCGCTCGCCCGTTACTAGGGGAATCCTTGTTAGTTTCTTTTCCTCCGCTTATTGATATGCTTAAACTCAGCGGGTAGCCCGCTTTGACACTGAGGTCTCGTTGGGAGCGTCAGGTGGGCCAGCGTGTAGAATCGAGGAGTCCGGCCTTGGCCCAGGTCGGGCGCGGCTGGTCTCGAGCATCGCTCATCCACCATTTTGTCGCGGCGAGCTCGGCCCAGCGGACTCGATTTTCAACCAGCCACGAGGCGATGCTCGCGGGAGGTCAGCATCCACCTGCGCCGCGCGTGGCGTTTGCATTTGGGGTAACGATGTGTGACACCCGGGCGGGCGTGCCCTCGGCCTAATGGCCGGGCGCAACTTGCGTTCAAAGACTTCGATGGTTCACGGGATTACGCAATTCACACCAAGTATCGCATTTCGCTCGTTCTTCATCGATGCAAGAGCGAGATATCCGTTCTTAGAGAGTCATTTTGTATGTTGTGTGTCGTGGCAAGGTCAGCGAGAGTCGCCGTCTCGGGCATGAAGATTACATAACAGTTTCGAGTTCCTTGGCGCCTGGCCCGGGGTTTGTGTTTTTGGCGAGAGGAGGTGCGGCGGGGCGGCCGCCTCTCGCCCGGCTCGGGTCGGGGAGGGCCGGGGGGGTCGGTGTTCGAGAACAGCTCCCAAGGCCAGCCCCGTCGAACTTGTCTGTGATGAGCAGGTTCGCCCGGTCGAACTTGTTGTGAGGCAACGACAATGATCCTTCCGCGAGGTTCACCTCACGGAAACCTTATTCTGACTTCTCCTTCCTCTAAGTGATAAGGTTCGGTGGACTTCTCACAACGTCGCGGGCAGCGAACCGCCCAGCGTCGCCGCAATCCGAACACTTCACGGACCATTCAATCGGTAGGAGCGGCCACGGGCGGTGTGTACAAAGAGGCGGGGGCGTAGTCAGCGAGCTGATGACTCGCGCTTACTAGGAATTCCTCGTTGAAGACCAACAATTGCAATGATCTATCCCCATCACGATGAAATTTCAAAAGATTACCGGGCACATCGGCCAAGGCTATAGACTTCGTTGAATACATCGATGTAGCGTGTCGACCCAGAACATCTAAGGGCATCACGGACACTGTTATTGCCTCAAACTTCCGTGGCCTAAGCGGCCATAGTCCCTCTAAGAAGGCTGGCCGTGGAGGGTTACCTCCACATAGCTATTTAGCGGTGAGGTCTCGTTCGTTAGCGGAATTAACCAGGACAAATCGCTCCACCAACTAAAAGCGGCCATGCACCACCACCCATAGAATCAAGAAAAAGAGCTCTCGGTCTGTCAATCCTTACTATGTGCGGACTGGTAAGTTTCCCGTGTTGAGTCAAATTAAGCCGCGGGCTCCACTCTGGTGGTGCCCTTCCGTCAATTCCTTTAAGTTTCAGCCTTGCGACCATACTCCCCGGAACCCAAAGACTTTGATTTCTCATAAGGTGCCAGTGAGTCCTAAAAGCAACATCCGCTGATCCACAGTCGGCATCGTTTATGGTTGAGACTAGGGCGGTATCGATCGTCTTGAGCCCCCGACTTTCGTTCTTGATTAATGAAAACATCCTTGGCAAATGCTTTTCGCGATTGTTCGTCTTTCATAAATCCAAAATTTCACCTCGACTATGAAATCGAATGCCCCATTGTCCTGTTAATCATTACTCCGATCCAGAAGGCCAACACAATAGGATCGAGAATCTGTGGTGTTATCCCATGCTAATGTATCCGGGCGTAGGCTTGCTTTGAGCACTCTAATTTCTTCAAAGTAACAGCACCGGAGGCACGACCCGGCCAGTTAAGGCCAGGGCGCATCGCCGGCGAAGGGCACGAGCCGCCGGTGCACACGAGAGGTGGGCCGTCGACCCAACCCAAGGTCCACTACGAGGCTTTTTAAGCTGCAACAACTTAAATATACGCTATTGGAGCTGGAATTACAGCGGCTGCTTTGGCACCAGGACTTGCCCTCAATGGATCCTCGTTAAAGGGATTTAGATTGTACTCATTCCAATTACCAGGACTCAATGAGCCGGTATTGTTATTTATTGTCACTACCTCCCGTGTCGGGGATTGGGTAATTTCTTGGCGCTTTTGCCTTCCTTGGATGTGGTAGCCGTTTCTCGGGCTCCCTCTCGGGAATCGAACCCTAATTCTCCGTCACCCGTCACCACCATGGTAGGCCACTATCCTACCATCGAAAGTTGATAGGGCAGAAATTTGAATGATGCGTCGCCCGGCACAAAGGCCGTGCGATCCGACAGTTATCATGAATCATCAAAGCAACGCAGGCGAGCACTGCGTCGACCTTTATCTAATAAATGCATCCCTTCCAGGAAGTCGGGGTTTGTTGCACGTATTAGCTCTAGAATTACTACGGTTATCAGGTAGTAGATACCATCAAACAAACTATAAGCGATTTAATGAGCCATTCGCGGTTTCACGATCTGAATTAGTTCATACTTACACATGCATGGCTTAATCTTTGAGACAAACATATGACTCTTGGCGGGATCAACCAGGTAGCATTCGTTAATGACTCTGCGTGGCGTTGGTGCTGCCCGGCGCAGATGGTCGACAGGACCTTGGCCAAGGCGGGTGTCATTCAAGGCAACCGAGATTTTGTGGAACGTAGCGAGGCACCAGGACCCCCGCGTTCGCCGCGTGCACCGTATCCAAAAGAAACGTCTCGCGCCACGTGCCACGTAGGCCGGCCAGGGCTTTGGCGTGGACCGCGTCTGGAGACTTCAAGATCCCCGGCTCCCAGAAGAGGCTGGAAGGAGCGTGTGCTATGCAATTCAAACCCATACCGTTTTGGTAGGTAGGCAACACGAGGCAAACAATGATGCGCCCCCAACGCCATGGAGGCGGAAGGTGGCGATTGATGATGATGAGGATGCATGTCGGCCGTTCGGTGCACAAGCACGGGCCAGACAACAAAAACATCCGAGCACAACTCACACGCCCGCGTTCGCCATAACCCGGCACCACCGAGCAACCACACCTGCAATGCCGAGGGCATGCAAGCATATGGAAGCATCGGGTGGCGCCAAGCCTGCATCGCTAGGCATGTATGTAGGAGACCCGCCCTAAACAAGAGCAGTGGTGGTGCCCACCTAGTCGTCCTCTCCACAAAATAAAACCAAAGGGACCGAAGGAGGGTCGTACTAGGAAGAAGAGGCACACCATGCCCATTTTGCTTTGACGGCGAGCGGTGCCGTGGGAGGAGGCGGCGTTGCGTTGTTCCACGACAAGCGATGCCATCAAGGAGGAGGCAACGTTACATTGTTGGTCAAGGAGAAGAAAAAAACACTTTCATGGCTGAGCCTGAAGAGTATGGGGTGGTTTGGGAGAAAAACACTCGTCTTAGGAGTGCAGGGATGGGATGGTGGATGAGAAAAAAAGACAACTGGCGATCTGCAGAGCACACGAGGAAGGGATGATGCTGACCAGGCTGGCTTAGATATTTAGGAGGGAGGGAGGATGGGATGATGCCCCAACCCCGACTGGTTTAGCCAAGGCCCACAGCAACACATAAAGCAAGAGTACTGGCCCCCCAAGAGTGTGATCCAAGAAAAATCGAAGGGACAAATATAAAACTGAAGGGACCATGGATCACACAAGGAGGCGCTGCCCAAGCATCAGTGGTGTTAGACCAAGACCAACCCGGGTGGTTTTCTACTGTGGTGTGTATGTATGAGACCGCGTACGGTGCCACGAAGCAGCGTTGCGTTGTTGGTCAGTGGGTGGCACCACCAACCGATGCTATCACTTGGGACAATGGGTAGAACACCCACGCCGAGCATGTCGGGATGGGGGTGTATCGCCCGCCTGACAGAGATTTGCAACCCGCCCGACACCTCAAACAAGGGCAACGCCGTTTGAGAATTCTCCGCACGGGCCCGAGAATCACCCAAGAAAAGCATTGCCCAAGCATCACTGGTGCTAGACTAAGCCATGCCACGAAACCCACAAATTTTTGAGGGACGCACCAAAAATCGGCCGAGTTCGGCCAAGATTCGGCATGGATGATCAACGAATTAATCACCCAAAACCATGGGAAAATAACCCACAACAAGCATGGGAAGGCTTGTGTGAGCGTGGGAGGGAAGTCCCATGGAAGTCCTGCACCAACCACTGTGGGCGTGGTTTGAGTGAGGAGCAGCCCCCCCTATAATAGGATAATATGCAAAAACCAAAATTGTACAAGTAGATACCTTTTTTTTGAGTAGACATAAGTCCAAAATCGGACCTAGAGGTCGAATTTTGGTGCGAGTTTTTGCAGGATTGCCTAGAATAATCATATCTCCTCGTCCACCAAGTTATAGAATTTTTTGACAAGGGAATGATTTTTAAAAGTTTTTTAAAGTGGCTAAAATACATAAAATCGGGAAAAATGGAAAAGGGTACCTAGAGATCGAATTTTGACGTAGTTTTTTGCAGGAACTCACACAATACTATAAACAATGTGTCCACAAAATTCGAAAGCCATTGGATAAGGGATTGATTTTTAATGATTTTTTAACCAAAACAGGCAAAACGCAAAATATCCAAAAAAATGGAGGATGAAGTGCGTTTGTCACCAAGCCTTCCCAATGTCATTGGGGGTCTAAGGAAAGTATTTTGACACGAAGAGTGCTAAGTTTTATGGCCAATGGCTAAGTTTTGGCACCAACGCCAAGTTTCTGACCACGTTTTTGGCCCCGTGGCTCAAAATCTGGCCAAGTTTTCTGATCACGTTTTTGGCACCGTGGTTGAAATTCTGACCACGTTTTGGCACCGCGGCTCAAAATCTGGCTAAGTTTTCTGATCACGTTTTTGGCACCGTGGCTGAAAATCTGACCACGTTTTGTACCATGACTCAAAATTTGGCTAAGTTTTTTCGATCACGTTTTTGGCAGTGGCTGAAAATCTGACCACGTTTTGGCACCGCGGCTCAAAATCTGCTAAGTTTTCTAATCACGTTTTTGGCACTGTGGCTGAAAATCTGACCACGTTTTGGCACCGCGGCTCAAAATCTGGCTAAGTTTTCTGATCACGTTTTTGGCACCGTGGCTAAAAATCTGACCACGTTTTGGCACCGCGGCTCAAAATCTGGCTAAGTTTTCTGATCATGTTTTTGGCACCGTGGCTGAAATTCTGACCACGTTTTGGCACCGCGGCTCAAAATCTGGCTAAGTTTTTCTGATCACGTTTTTGGCAGTGGTTGAAATTCTGACCACGTTTTGGCACCATGGCTCAAAATCTGCCTAAGTTTTACGATCGGGTTTTTTGGCCCGTGGCTGAAAATCGACCACGTTTTGGCCGCGGCTCAAAATCTGGCTAAGTTTTCTGATCATGTTTTTGGCACCGTGGCTGAAAT
>JAENHJ010000439.1:17500-22500 GCA_025330945.1 Mucuna pruriens | reverse complement strand
CTCTAAGAAGCTGGCCGTGGAGGTTACCTCCACATAGCTATTTAGCGGTGAGGTCTCGTTCGTTAACGGAATTAACCAGGACAAATCGCTCCACCAACTAAAACGGCCATGCACCACCACCCATAGAATCAAGAAAGAGCTCTCGGTCTGTCAATCCTTACTATGTCGGACTGGTAAGTTTCCCGTGTTGAGTCAAATTAAGCCCATGGGCTCCACTCTGGTGGTGCCCTTCCGTCAATTCCTTTAAGTTTCAGCCTTGCGACCATACTCCCCCCGGAACCCAAAGACTTTGATTTCTCATAAGGTGCCAGCGTAGTCCTAAAAGCAACATCCGCTGATCCACAGTCGGCATCGTTTATGGTTGAGACTAGGGCGGTATCGATCGTCTTGAGCCCCCAACTTTCGTTCTTGATTAATGAAAACATCCTTGGCAAATGCTTTCGCGATTGTTCGTCTTTCATAAATCCAAAAATTTCACCTCGACTATGAAATCTGAATGCCCCATTGTCACTGTTAATCATTACTCCGATCCAGAAGGCCAACACAATAGGATCGAGAATCACGTGGTGTTATCCCATGCTAATGTATCCGGGCGTAGGCTTGCTTTGAGCACTCTAATTTCTTCAAAATAACAACAGCAGGAGGCACGACCCGGCCAGATTAAGGCCGGGGCGCATCAGCCGGCGAAAGGGCGAGCCCGGCCGGTGCACACCAGAGGTGGGCCGTCGACCCACCCAAGGTCCAACTACGAGCTTTTTAAGCTGCAACAACTTAAATATACGCTATTGGAGCTGGAATTACCGCGGCTCTTTGGCACCGGACTTGCCCTCAATGGATCCTCGTTAAAGGGATTTAGATTGTACTCATTCCAATTACCAGGACTCAATGAGCCGGTATTGTTATTTATTGTCACTACCTCCCGTGTCGGGGATTGGGTAATTTCTTGGCGCTGCTTTGCCTTCCTTGGATGTGGTAGCCGTTTCTCGGGCTCCCTCTCGGAATCGAACCCTAATTCTCCGTCACCCGTCACCACCATGGTAGGCCACTATCCTACCATCGAAAGTTGATAGGGCAGAAATTTGAATGATGCGTCGCCCGGCACAAAGGCCGTGCGATCCGGCAGTTATCATGAATCATCAAAGCAACGAGCGAGCTGCGTCGACCTTTATCTAATAAATGCATCCCTTCCGAGTCGTCGGGGTTTGTTGCGTATTAGCTCTAGAATTACTACGGTTATCAGGTAGTAGATACCATCAAACAAACTATAACTGATTTAATGAGCCATTCGCGGTTTCACGATCTGAATTAGTTCATACTTACACATGCATGGCTTAATCTTTGAGACAAGCATATGACTCTTGGCGGGATCAACCAGGTAGCATTCGTTAATGACTCTGCGTGGCGTTGGTGCTTTGCCGGCGCGATGGTCGACAGGACCTTGGCCAAGGCGGGTGTCATTCAAGGCAACCAGAGATTTTGTGGAGCGTGGCGAGGCACCGGGACCCCGCGTTCGCCGCGTGCACCGTATCCAAAAAACGATCTCGCGCCGTGCCACGTAGGCCGCGGGCTTTGGCGTGGACCGCGTCTGCGGACTTCAAGATCCCAGGCTCCCAGAAGAGGCTGGAAGGAGCGTGTGCTATGCAATTCAAACCCATACCGTTTTGGTAGGTAGGCAACACGAGGCAAACGATGCGCCCCCAACGCCATGGAGGCGAAGGTGGCGATTGATGATGATGAGGATGCATGTCGGCCGTTCGGTGCACAAGCACGGGCCAGACAACAAAAACATCCGAGCACAACTCACACGCCCCGCGTTCGCCATAACCCGGCACCACCGAACGAACCACACCTGCAATGCCGAGAGGCATGCAAGCATATGGAAGCATCGGGTGGCGCCAAGCCTGCATCGCTAGGCATGTATGTAGGAGACCCGCCCTAAACAAGAGCAGTGGTGGTGCCCACCTAGTCGTCCTCTCCACAAAATAAAACCAAAGGGACCGAAGGAGGGTCGTACTAGGAAGAAGAGGCACACCATGCCCATTTTTGCTTTGACAGCGAACGGTGCCGTGGGAGGAGGCAGCGTTGCGTTGTTCACAGCAAACGATGCCATCAAGGAGGAGGCAACGTTACATTGTTGGTCAAGGAGAAGAAAAAGACACTCGCACTGAGCACAAGAGTATGGGGTGGTTTGGGAGAAAAGAAAACACTCGTCTTGGGAGTGCGAGGATGGGATGGTGGATGAGAAAAAAAAGACAACTGGCGATGCCGAGCACACGAGGAAGGGATGATGCCCCAACCCCGGCTGGCTTAGATATTTAGGAGGGAGGGAGGATGGGATGATGCCCCAACCCCGACTGGTTTAGCCAAGGCCCACAGCAACACATAAAGCAAGAGTACTGGCCCCCCAAGAGTGTGATCCAAGAAAAATCGAAGGGACAAATATAAAACTGAAGGGACCATGGATCACACAAGGAGGCGCTGCCCAAGCATCAGTGGTGTTAGACCAAGACCAACCCGGGTGGTTTTCTACTGTGGTGTGTATGTATGAGACCGCGTCTGCGGTGCCCGAAAGCGGCGTTGCGTTGTTGGTCGATGGGTGGCACCACCAACCGGTTGCTATCACTTGGGACAATGGGTAGAACACCCACGCCGAGCATGTCGGGATGGGGGTGTATCGCCCGACTGACAATTTGCAACCCGCCCGAGCACCTCGAAACAAAGGGCAACGCCGTTTGAGGGAATTCTCCGCTACGGGCAGAAATCACCCAAGAAAAGCATTGCCCAAGCATCACTGGTGCTAGACTAAGCCATGCCACGAAACCCACAAATTTTTTGAGGGGCGCACCAAAAAAATCGGCCGAGTTCGGCCAAGATTCGGCATGGATGATCAACAATTAATCACCCAAAACCATGGGAAAATAACCCACAACAAGCATGGGAAGGCTTGTGTGGCGTGGGAGGAAGTCCCATGGAAGTCCTGCACCAACCACTGTGGGCGTGGTTTGAGTGAGGCTTGACCCCCCCACATAATAGGATAATATGCAAAAACCAAAATTGTACAAGTAGATACCTTTTTTTTTTGAGTAGACATAAGTCCAAAATCGGACCTAGAGGTCGAATTTTTGGTGCGAGTTTTTTGCAGGATTGCCTAGAATAATCATATCTCCTCGTCCACCAAGTTATAGAATTTTTTTGACAAGGGAATGATTTTTAAAAGTTTTTTTAAAAGTGGCTAAAATACATAAAATCGGGAAAAATGGAAAAGGGTACCTAGAGATCGAATTTTGACGTAGTTTTTTGCAGGAACTCACACAATACTATAAACAATGTGTCCACAAAATTCGAAAGCCATTGGATAAGGGATTGATTTTTAATGATTTTTTAACCAAAACAGGCAAAACGCAAAATATCCAAAAAAATGGAGGATGAAGTGCGTTTGTCACCAAGCCTTCCCAATGTCATTGGGGGTCTAAGGAAAGTATTTTGACACGAAGAGTGCTAAGTTTTATGGCCAATGGCTAAGTTTTGGCACCAACGCCAAGTTTCTGACCACGTTTTTGGCCCCGTGGGCTAAGTTTTTTGGCACCGCTCTCAAAATCGGCCAAGTTTTCTGATCACGTTTTTGGCACCGTGGTTGAAATTCTGACCACGTTTTGGCACCGCGGCTCAAAATCTGGCTAAGTTTTCTGATCATGTTTTTGGCACCGTGGCTGAAAATCTGACCACGTTTTGGCACCGCAGCTCAAAATTTGGCTAAGTTTTCTGATCACGTTTTTGGCACCGTGGCTGAAAATCTGACCACGTTTTGGCACCGCGGCTCAAAATCTGCTAAGTTTTCTAATCACGTTTTTTGGCCTGTGGCTGAAAATCTGACCACGTTTTGGCACCGCGGCTCAAAATCTGGCTAAGTTTTTCTGATCACGTTTTTTGGCAGGTGGCTAAAAATCGACCACGTTTTGGCACCGCGGCTCAAAATCTGGCTAAGTTTTTCGATCATGTTTTTTGGCAGTGGCTGAAATTCTGACCACGTTTTGGCACCGCGGCTCAAAATCTGGCTAAGTTTTCTGATCACGTTTTTGGCACCGTGGTTGAAATTCTGACCACGTTTTGGCACCATGGCTCAAAATCTGCCTAAGTTTTTCGATCGGGTTTTTTGGCACCGTGGCTGAAAATCGACCACGTTTTGGCATGCCGGCTCAAAAATCTGGCTAAGTTTTCTGATCATGTTTTTTGGCACCGTGGCTGAAATTCTGACCACGTTTTGGCCCGCGGCTCAAAATCTGGCTAAGTTTTCTGATCACGTTTTTGGCCTTTGTGGTTGAAATTCGACCACGTTTTGGCCCGCGGCTCAAAATCTGGCTAAGTTTTTCTGATCACGTTTTTGGCACCGTGGCTGAAATTCTGACCACGTTTTGGCACCGCTCTCAAAATCTGGCTAAGTTTTTCTGATCACGTTTTTTGCACCACCGTGGCTGAAATTCTGACCACGTTTTGGCATCGCGACTCAAAATCTGGCTAAGTTTTTCTGATCACGTTTTTGGCAGGTGGCTGAAAATCGACCACGTTTTGGCACAGCGGCTCAAATTCTAGCCACGTTTTTTGGCTCATGGCTCAATTTGTGGCTAAGTTTTTCTGATCACGTTTTTGTCACCGTTTCTCAAATCCTATAACGTTTTTGGATCGTGACTCATTTTTTTTAAGTTTGTTACCATGCTACCATGGCTTAAAATTTTGCCCGAATTGGTACCTTTGTAGCCTCAATGGCGGAGCATAAAGAAAATGATGAAAATTTAGGAATGGTTGGGAGGGGCGAATCAAAGCGACAAGGGCTGAATCTCGGTGGATCGTGGCGGCAAGGCCACTCTGCCACTTCTGAATACCCGTCGGCGTATTTAAGTCGTCTGCAAAGGATTCAACTCGTCGTTTGATGGGAATTACGCTTCATGGCGTCTTACAAGGCTAATCTGCCTTGCAAGGTTCTGTGACACGTGCCTGCAGGG
>JAENHJ010000438.1:0-40704 GCA_025330945.1 Mucuna pruriens | reverse complement strand
GCCTGACGTGGACCGCGCGCAGTGGACTCTCGAGATCCCTCGACTCAAGAGGCCTGAAGGAACGTGTGCTATGCAATTCAAACCCATACCGCTTTTGCAGGTAGGCAACACAGAACTCGACAAAGATGCCCCCTAACGCCAGGAGGCGTAAGGTGACGATTGATGATGATGAGGATGCATGTCGACTGCTCGTGCACAAGCACGAGCCGACAACAAAAACATCCTGAGCACAACTCACACGCCTGCTGTCGCGATAACCCAAAGACCACCGAACGAATCCACACCTCGCAATGCCGGTAGGCATGCGTGCATATGGAAGCATCGTGCGCCAAGCCCGCGATCGCTAGGCATGTATGTAGGAGACCCGCCTAAACAAGAGCACGGTGCCCACCTAGTCGCCCTTCCACAAAATAAAACCAGCGGACCGAAGCGAGGGTCGCATTAGAAGAAGAGGCACACCATGCCCATTTTTGCTTTTCGACAACGAATCTGTGCATGGAGGAGGCAATATGCTAGTTTCGTCATGCTAAATCGATGCCATCAGAGGAGGCAACGCTACATTGTTGGTCAAGGAGAAGAAAAAGACACTGCACCGACACAAGAGGCGGGTGGTTCTGGGAGAAAAGAAACATCTCGTGTCGAAAGGCACGAGAGGATGGGATGGTGGATGAGAAAAGAGACGTCAAGCGATGCCGAGCACACGAGGAAGGGATGATGCCCCAACCCCTGGCTGGCTTAGATATTTAGGAGAGGAGGGAGGATGGGATGATGCCCCAACTCCCCGATCAGTTTAGCCAAGGCCCACAAAGAACACATAAAGCAAGAGTACTGATCCCCAAGAGTGTGATCCAAGAAAAATCAAGGGACAAATATAAAATTGAGGACCATGGATCACACAAGGAGCGCCGCCTAAAGCATGTTAGACCAAGACCAACCCGGTGGTTTTCATCTGGTGTGATGTATGAGACCGCCAGATTAGCCACGGGTATAAGCGTTGTGTTGTCAGCTGGGATGGCACCACCAACCGATTGCTATCACCGACAATGGGTAGAACACCCACGCGAGCATGTCAGATGTGTATCGCCCACTCGACTTAGATTTGCAACCCGCCCGACTACCTCAAAACAAGGGCAACGCTGCTTGAGAATTCCTTCCACACGGCCCAGAATCACCCAAGAAAAAGCATTGCCCAAGCATCACTCGGGTGCTAGACTAAGCCATGCCACTGAACCCACAAATTTTCGAGGACGCATCAAAAATCGGCCGAGTTCGCCAAGATCTGCATGGATGATCAACCCATCTAATCACCCAAAAACCATGGGAAAATAACCCACAACAAGCATGGGAAGGCAGTGCGAGCTGAGGGAAGTCCCATGGAAGTCCCGCACCAACCACTGGGCGTGGTTTGAGTGAGGAGCAGCTTTCTCATAATAGGATAATATGCAAAAACCAAAATTGCAAGTAGATACCTTTGAGTAGACATAAGTCCAAAATCGGACCCAGAGGCCTAATTCTTGTGCGAAGCCAAGTAGATCGCTTAGAATAATCATATCTCCTCGTCCACTCAAGTTATAGAATTTTTGACAAGGGAATGATTTTTAAAAGTTTTTTAAAGTGGCTAAAATACATAAAATCGAAAATGGAAAGGGTACCTAGAGATCGAATTTTGACGTAGTTTTTTGCAGTGAACTCACACAATACTATAAACAATGTGTCCACAAAATTGGAAAGCCATTGGATAAGGGATTGATTTTTAATGATTTTTAACTAAAATAGGCAAAACGAAATATCCAAAAATGTAGAGGATTAAGTTGCTTTGTCACTAAGCCTTCCCAATGTCATTGGGGTCTAAGCGAAAGATTAATACCAAGAATGCCAGCTTTGATTTTGGCACCAACGCTAAAGTTTCGACCACGTTTTGGCCCTGGTTTTTTAAGCACTGCTCGTAATCCTGCCTAAGTTTTCGATCACGCTGGCACCGTGTTGAAATTCTGACCACGCTTTTGGCACCGCTGGCTCAAAAATCCGCTAAGTTTCTTCGATCATGTTTTTGGCAACTGGCTGAAAAATCCGACCACGCTTTGGCACCGCAGCCTCACTCAAGCAGCCGATCATCAAGCTTGCACCGTAATAAATCGACCACTTGCTTCGCACCGCTGGCTCAAAATCAAGTAAGTTTTCTAATCACGCTTTTGGCACCGGCTGAAAATCGACTCACGCTTTTGGCACCGGCTCAAAATCGCTAAGTTTTCTTCGACCACGCTTATAATCGCGGGTTGAAATTTGACCACGTTTTGGCACCGCTGCTCAAAATCTGGCTAGTTTTCTTGATCACGCTTTTTAGCAATCGCGGCTGAAATTTGACCACGTTTTAACCGTGCCCAAATCTGGCTAAGTTGATCACGTTTTTGCATCGTGGCTCAAATTTGACCACGTTTTGGCACCGCGGCTAAAAAATCTGCCTAAGTTTTCTGATCACGTTTTTGGCACCGTGGTCAAATTCTGACCACGCGTTTTGGCACCGAGGCTCAAAATCTGGCTAAGTTTTTCATCACGTTGCACCGTGGCACGACTTTTGGCACCGTGGTCGATCACGCTTTTGGCACCGACCACCGCTTTTGGCACCGTGCCCAAAATCCGCTAAGTTTTCTCGATCACGCTTTTTGGCACCGACCCGACCATCATGGCACTTGAAATTCTAAGTTTTCGATCACGTTTTTGGCATCGCAGCCTCAAAATCAAGGCTTCGATCAATGCTTTTGGCACCGTGGCTGAAAATCTCGACCACGCTTTTGGCAATCATACCAAATTTAGCCACGTTTTACCATGGTCAATTCCAGCTAAGTTTTCCATCACGCTTTTGGTCACCTGCTTTCAAATCCTATAACGTGGATCGTGACTCATTTTTTTGGCTAAGTTTGTTACCATGCTACCATGGCTTAAAATTTTGCCCGAATTGGTACCTTTGTAGCCTCCCAAATCTATCGAACGCAAAGAAAACGATGAAAATTTAGAATGGTCAGAGGATCGAATCAAAGCTTATTGCTGGCCGACCAGTGGGATCGTGGGCAAGAAGGCCACTCGCCACTTACAATACCCCGTCACAGACAAGTCACCGCAGCGATTCAACTCGTCGCTTGATGGGAATTACGCTTCATGGCGCCTACAAGGCTAATCGCTTTGCAAGGTTCACCAATCCAGACGTGCCTCCAAAGCAAACCCCCTACCGCTGGTCGGCAATCTTAACGACGCGCATTTCGCCGCTTCTAGCCCGGATTCTGGACTTAGAGGCGCTCACCATAACTAACGCACGGTATTACGCTAATCGGCTTTTTCAACCGTGATGACCAATTGCGCGAATCAACGGTTCTCTCGCACTCAGGCTGAATTACTTATCATGACACCGGCCACCGCAGGTAAAACTAACCGTCGCCACCTGCCTAAACCCGTACCACGTCTATCAGCGGGTGAACAATCCAACACTTGGTGAATTCGCTCACAATGATAGGTACACGACATCGAAGGATCAAAAGCAACGCCGCTTATGAACGCTTGGCTGCCATAAGCCGTTATCCCTCGTGGTAACTTTTTCTGACACCTCTAGCTTTCAAATTCAAGGTCTAAAGGATCGATAGGCCACGCTCACTGGCTCAGATTCGGACTCGAAATCGAATCAAACGAAGCTTTTTACCCTTTTGTTCCACACTGAGATTGCTCGTTGAGCTCATCTTAGACACCTGCAAGTATCTTTAACATGTGCCGCCTCAGCCCAAACTCCCCACCTGACAATGTCTCCGCCTGATCGACCAAATTGCCAGCCTTGGTCCAAAAAGAGGGCAGCGTCCCGATTCACTAATAAGTAAAATAACGTTAAAAGTAGACTATTTCACTGTTTTCCAGCTCCCACTTATCCTACACCTCTCAAGTCATTTCACAAAGCCTGACTAGAGTCAAGCCTCAACAGGTCTTCTTTCCTCACTGATTCCGCTAAGCCTGCTCTCGCTGTGGTTTCACTGATAGCAGACATGATGTGGGGAATCTCGTTAATCCATTCATGGCTCACTAATTAGATGACGAGGTATTTGGCTACCTTAAGAGAGTCATAGTCATTCTCACTGCCATCTCGCTTGGTTGAATTTCTTCACTTTTGACATTCGTAGCATCAGTAGAAATCACATCAGGCCAACATCCATCAGGACCATCGCAATGCTTTGTTTTAATTAAATAGCTGGATTCCTCGTCCGCACTCAGCCTCGAAGTCGATCGTTTCGACGCCTCGGGAAGAGGCCCCGGCGGCCTGCTCTCAATCCGCTCTCGACTCGCATCGCGATGACCTCGCTGCTGAGCAGCTCGAGTACCCATCGACAATGACTGGGTTCGATCGACCCCGTGCTCACTCGTAGCCAATCCTTTTCCCCGAGGTTACGATCCATTTTTGGCCGACTTCCTTGCCTACATTGTTCCATCGACTGCAGGTGTGCTCACCTTGGAGACCTGATGCGGTTATGAGTACGACCGGCGTGGGAGGCACTCGTCCTCCGATTTTCGATGGCCGCGCACTGACACCACGCGACGTATGAGTGCTCTTCCAGCTGGACTCCTACCTCGCCAGTAAGCTTCTGTATGGGCAAACTGTTAAAATGAAAGATAACTCTTTCCGGTCCGACGCCTCCGACTTCTAACGTTGTCGTCACCGCCACGCCCTGTCAGAATTTTAACCGATTCTCGGTACGCTGCAGCCTATCGACCAAGCTTCCCGCCCCTTTAGATCGACTAACCCATGTGCAAGCTGCCGCTCACATGGAACCTTCCCTCTTCGGCCTTCAAAGTTCTCATTTGAATATTTGCTACTACCACCAAGATCTCAGCACCGATTTCCATCCGCCCATCGGCTCACGCCTGGTTTATACACATGACCGCGCTTCTCCTACTCATCTGGGCCTCGGGTCCTTGCCTCGACGGGCCGTATAGGTCGCGCTTTTAGCGCCATCCATTTTCGGCTAGTTGATTCGGCAGTGAGTTGTTACACACTCCTTAGCGGATTTCGACTCCATGACCACCGCCCCGCTGCCTTAATCGACCAACACCCTTTGTGGGGGTCTAGGTTAGCAAGCATGAGCACATCGTAACCCAGCCTTTCCTGCTCATCCCGCACGCGCTCGCTACTCAAAAATGGCCCACTTGAGCTCTGATTCCGTGCGCCGACTAACAGAGCCACGCCGGCCCTACCTATTTAAAGTTTGGAGAATAGCCGAGGCGCCGCGCCCCGATGCCTCTAATCATTGGTTTACCGATAATCCGCCCGGCTGGCCCAGCTATCCCCGAGGAAACTTCTGGAAAGGGAACCAGCTATTAGATCTGCTCGATTAGTCTTTCGCCTCTATACCCAAGTCGATCTAACGATTTGCATCGTCAAGATCGTCATGGCCTCCACCAGAGCTTTCTCCGCCGCCCGCCAGCATAGTTCACCATCTTTCTAGTCCCGATAGTATGCCTCACTCGAACCCTCACGTAAGATCATGGCCTATGGGCTGCCCACACACACAAGGTTCCTACCAATCAGCCTTCCTTGCGCCTTACGGGCTTATTTCCGCCTGCTGACTCACGACACATGTCGACTCTTGGTCCGTGTTTCAAGACGGCCGAATGGGGAGCCCATCGGCCGACGCCGGAGCGCTGTAGGTAGCTAGGCACGCCGAGATGGCCGGCTGCCATCCACAATCGTGATGATGACGCCCGCGAGCATTTCGACAGCCGGGCTTGGGGCCACTCATCACAATCCGCTGCCAATCGTCCCGAGCCGAGCACAGGACCGCCACCGCTCCACATCCGACCGGGACATACGCCGCCTCATCCGCCTTCTCCCGGCAATTTTCAAGCACTATTTGACTCTTTTCAAAGTCTTTTCATCTTTCCCTCAAGTACTTGTTCGCCATCGGTCTCGCCAAGTATTTAGCCTCGACTGCACTTACCGCCCATTGGGGCCGCATTCCCAAACAACCCGACATGGTGGTGCGACAGGTCCGGCACGATGAGCTCACTTCTCTTCGGCGCCTTCCGTGGGGACTCGGCCTGGGCCCGCCACCGAGACGCTCTCCAGACTACACTGACGCCGAGGGCGACCGATTTTTCATGGTAGGGCTTTTTCCTGCTCGCCAAGCTATTAGGGGAATCCTTATTGGTTTCTTTTCCTCCGCTTATTGATATGCTTAAACTCAGCGGTAGCGACCACTCCGAGGTCTGCTGGGAGCGTCTGTGGACGCGTAGGCCTGGGAGTCCGACCTTGGCCGGTCAAGCTGACCGTCTCGAGCATCGCCATCCACCATTTTGTCGCGATCGAGCTCGGCCGCTGACTCGATTTTTCAACCAGCCACGATGACGATGCTCAGCGTGAGGTCAGCATCCACCTCGCACGTCACGCATGCAGGCGCTTGCATCTGGGGGTAACGATGTGTGACACCTGCAGTGCGTGCCCTCGCCTAATGGCTTCAAGCAACTTATGCTCAAAGACTCGATGGTTCACTGATTCGCAATCTCACACCAAGTATCGCATTTCGCCACGCTCTTCATCGATGCAAGAGCTGAGATATCCGCTGCCGAGAGTCATTTTGTATGTCGTGTCGGGCAAGGTCCGCTGGGCCGCCTGCCCGCCTCGCCAAGATTGCACTTAACAGCTCAGTTCCTGGCGCACGCTGCCGGGGTTTGTGTTTTGCGAGGAGTGCGCGGGCTGACCGCCTCCGCCAGATCTGGTTTGGGAGGACGGTCGTGTTCGAGAACGCCCCCCGAGCCTGCCCCGATCGAACTTGTCCTCGTGATGAACGGGTTCCGCCTGGGCCGAACTTGTTGTGAGGCAACGACAATGATCCTTCCGCACAGTTCACCTACGAAACCTTAGCTACTGACTTTCTCCTTCCTCTAGTTGATAAGGTTCGTGATCTTTCACAACGTCGCGGCAAATGAATCCGCCCACGCCGCGCTATCCGAACACTTCACCGACCATTCAACTGCATGTGTGTACAGCGTGGACGTAGTCAACGCGAGGCCGATGACTCGCGCTATATGGAATTCCTCGTCAAGACCAACAATTGCAATGATCTATCATCACGATGAAATTTCAAAGATTATCCCGGCCCTGCTTCTGCCAAGGCTATAGCACTCGACATGAGCATCGCGTACAGGCGTATCTAAGGGCATCACTGCACTGTTATTGCCTCAAACTTCCGTGGGCCTAAGGCCATAGTCCCTCTAAGAAGTCGGGCCGTGAGGTTACCTCCACATAGCTATTTAGCAGGCCGAGGTCTCTGCTCGTTAACTAACTCAACTGCACAAATCGCCTCCACCAACTAAGAACGGCCATGCACCACCACCCATAGAATCAAGAAAGAGTTTCACTCGTCAATCCTTACTATGTCCTGACCTCGTAAGCTTTCCTCTGTCAGTCAAATTAAGCCGTTGTGCTCCACTCCCGTGGTGCCTCTTCCGTCACCTTTAAGTCAGATTTTATGACTATACTCTCCTAACTCCAAAGACTTTTGATTTTCATAGGTGCCAATGAGTCCTAAAAAGCAACATCCGCCCGATCCCTCGGCCCAGATCGCTATGGTCGAGACTAGGACTGATCCGATCGCCTTCGAGCCCCCCAACTTCGTTTTGATTAATGAAAACATCCTTGCAGAATGCTCAGCTTGTTCGCCTTTTCATAAATCCAAGAACCTCACCTCTGACTATGAAATACGTAATGCCCTCGATCGCCCCTCAGTAATCATTACCTCGATCTCACGGCCAACACAATAGGATCGAATCTGTGGTGTTATCCTGATCGTTCCAGAGCATGAGGCTTGCTTTCAGCACTCTAATTTCTTCAAAGCAACAGACTGAGGCACGCACCGCAGCCATGCCAGAGCTGAGCGCCGGCAGAGAGGACGACGGCCACAACCGAGGTGGACCGATCGACCAAACCCCATGTCCAACTACTTGCTTTTAACCGCAACAACTTAAATATACGCTATCTGAGTCGGAATTACCGCTGTCGCCGGCACCAGACTTCGCTCTCCAATGGATCCTCGTTAAGGGATTTAGATTGTACTGATTCCACTACCAGCACTCAATGAGCCTGTATTGTTATTTATCGTCACTACCTCCCCTGCTGTCGATTAGTAATTATGCGCCGCCTGCCTTCCTTGATGCGGTAGCTCGTCCGTGCTCCTCCTGAATCGAACCCTAATTCTCCGTCACCCGCCACCACCATGGTAGGCCACTATCCTACCATCGAAAGTTGATAGGGCAGAAATTTGAATGATGCGTCACGCAGCATGATCCGACGAAGTTATCATGAATCATCAAAGCAACAGTAGAGCTCAGCGTCGACTTTTATCTAATAAA
This sequence comes from Mucuna pruriens, assembly GCA_025330945.1. Taxonomy (NCBI): domain Eukaryota; kingdom Viridiplantae; phylum Streptophyta; class Magnoliopsida; order Fabales; family Fabaceae; genus Mucuna; species Mucuna pruriens. Next base: position 32,322 of record JAENHJ010000438.1, on the reverse strand, counting down.
TGCATCCCTTCCAAGTCGGGGTTTGTTGCACGATAGTCTCTAGAATTACTACTAGCTATCCGAGTAGTAGATACCATCAAACAAACTATAACCGATTTAATGAGCCATTCGCAGCTTCACGATCAATTAGTTCATACTTACACATGCATGGCTTACATCTGAGACAAGCATCATGACTACCGGCAGATCAACTGGTAGCATTCATGCACGACTCAGCATGGCGTGAGTGCCGCACGCAGATGGTCGATAGACCTCGCAAGGCAGGCATTCATGGCAACCGAGATTTTGTGAACGTGAGGCAGGCACTGTGACCTGCCGCTGCTGCACTCAGATCCAAAAGAACAGCTTCAAGACGCGCCACTGAGTCGACTGCCCCGACGTGGACCGCGGCAGACTTCAAGATCCCTCGACTCCCAAGAGGCCCGGAAGGAACGCGTGCATGCAATTCAAACCCATACCGCTTTTGGTAGGTAGGCAACACAGAATGACAAGACGCCTCAACGCCATGGAGGCGTAGGTGACGATTGATGATGATGATGCATGTCGATCGCTCCGGCACAAGCACCTGAGCCAGTACAACAAAAACATCCCGAGCACAACTCACACGCCTGCTGCTCACGATAACTCAAAGACTCACCGAATCCACTCAGCACACTCGCAATGCCGAGAGGCATGCAAGCATATGGAAGATCGTGGCGCCCTAAGCCTCGCATCGCTAGGGCATGTATGTAGGAGACCCGTCAAACAAGAGCAAGTAGGGATGCCCACCTAGTCGCCCTCTCCACAAAATAAAAACCAAAGGGACCGGGCGAGGGTCGCATTTAGAAGAAGAGGCACACCATGCCCATTTTTTGCTTGACAGCCGAACGCCGCGTGAGGAAAGCAATGTCAAGGTTGTTTACAGCTAAACCCATTAACAAGGAGGAGGTAACGCAGCATTGTTGGTCAAGGAGAAGAAAAGACATCAGACTGAAAGTACAAGAGTATGGGGTGGTTGGGAGAAAAGAAACATCGCGCCGAGCGCAACGGCACGGGATGGTGGACGGTGCAAGACACACTCAAGCGGCGCTCAGCACGAGGATGGGATGATGCCCCAACCCCGGGGCCGGCTTAGATATTTCAGGGAGGGAGGAGGAGGATGATGCCCCAACCCCGATCGGGTTTAGCTAAGGCCCACAAAGAACACATAAAGCAAGAGCAATCGCCCCCAAGAAAGGTGATCCAAGAAAATCGGCAAGGAAAATATAAAATCGAAGGGACCATGATCACACAAATGAGCGCTGCCCAAGCATCAAGCCGGTAGACCAAGACCAACCCGTGGGTTTCACGCGTGTGGGCTGTAATGGACCGCATTCGCAAGCACGGCAGCGTTATGCTGTTGGTCGCAAACGCACTAACCGATTGCTATCACCGGACAATGGGTAGAACACCCACGCCAGCATGTCAGATGGGGTGTATCGTCACCACGTTAGATTTGCAACCCCGTCACTTTTTGAAACAAGGGCAATGCCATGAGAATTCTCCTCGCATCGCCCGAGAATCACCCAAGAAAAGCATCGCTCAAGCATCACTGGTGCTGTGACTAAGCCATGCCAATGAAACTCCAATAAATTTTTGAGGACGCACAAAATCGCCGAAGTTCTACTAAGATTCTGCATGGATGATCAATCTAATTAATCACCCAAACCATGGGAAAATAACCCACAACGCTAATGGGAAGTGCTTGTGTGAGCCGCGGGGAGGAAGTCCCATGGAAGTCCTGCACCAACCACTGGCGTGGTTTGAGTGAGGAGCAGCCTATAATAGGATAATATGCAAAACCAAAATCGCATGCTATACCTTTTTGAGTAGACATAAGTCCAAAATCGACCTTAGAGGTCGAATTTTGTGCGAAGTTTTGCAGGATTGCCTAGAATAATCATATCTCTCGTCCACCAAGTTATAGAATTTTTGACAAGGAATGATTTTTAAAAGTTTTTTAAAGTGGCTAAAACATAAAATCGGGGAAAATGGAAAAGGGTACCTAGAGATCGAATTTTGACGTAGTTTTTTTATGAACCACACAATACTATAAACAATGTGTCCACAAAATTCGAAGCCATTGATAAGGGATTGATTTTTAATGATTTTTTAACTGGAAACAAAACAAAATATCCAAAAATGGGCGATTTAAGCTGCTGGTTACCAAAGTTCTTCCCAATGTCATTGGGGTCTAAGGAGTATTTTGACACGAAGAGTGCTGTTTTATGGGCCAATGGCTAAGTTTTGCACCAACGCCAAGTTTCTCACCACGTTTTGGCCCCGTATGCTTTTTGGCACTCGCGGCTCGAAAATCTCGCCAAGCTGATCACGCTTTTTGGCACCGTGGTTGAAATTCTCGACCACGCTTTTGGCACCGCTGCCGCAATCGGGCTAAGTTTTCTCGATCATGTTTTTGGCACCGTGGCTGAAAATCTGACCACGCATGGCACCGCACCAAAAATTTGGCCAAGTTTTCGATCACGCGGCAATCGTGGCTCGAAAATCTGACATCGCTTTTGGCACCGCGTAAAAAACTCGCTAAGCTTTTCTAATCACGTTTTTGGCACCGCATGAGTAATCTGACCACGCTTGGCACCGCTGGCTCAAAATCGTAAGCTCGATCACGCTTGGCACCGTACTGTATCGACCACGCTGGCACCGTGCTCAAATCATCAGTTTTCGATCATGTTTTGGCACTGGGTTTAAATTTGACCACGCTTTTGCACCGCTGGCCTAAATCTGGCTAAGTTTTCTCGATCACGTTTTTGGCACCGTGGTTGAAATTTCACCACGCTTTTGGCACCATGGCTCAAAAATCTGCCTAAGTTTTCTGATCAAAGCTTTTTGGCACCGTGGTCAAAAATCCACCACGCTTTTGGGCACCATACCAAAATCCGCTGGAAAGCTCGATCATAGCTTTTTGGCACCGTGGCTGAAATTCTGACCACGCTGGCACCGCGGCTCAAAATCGCTAAGTTTTCTCGACGCTAATCGCTGTTGAAATGACCACGCTTTGAAAATCGCTGCCTCAAAATCCGCCAAGTTTTCTGACACGCGGCACCGTGGTCGAAATTTCCGACCACGTTTTGGCACCGCGTCGTAACCGCTAAGTTTTCTTTGATCACGCTTTTTGGCACCGCAATGAATTGACCACGTTTTGGCACCGCAGGTCAAAATCCGGCCAAGTTTTCCAATCACGCTTTTTGGCACCGTGGTTGAAAATCTGACCACGCTTTGGCACCGCTGCCAAATTTAGCCACATTTTGGCCCATGGCTCAATCTTGTACAAGTTTTTTCCGATCAATCAAGTTGTCACCGCTTTCAAATCCTATAACGCTTTTTGGATCGTGACTCATTTTTTTGCTGTTTTGTTACCATGCTACCATGGCTTAAAAATTTTTGCCCGAATTGGTACCTTTGTAGCCTCAATGACGAAACGCAAAGAAAATGATGAAAATTTAGAATGGTTGAGGGACGAATCAAAAGCTTTACAAGGGTCAATCTCAAGGATCGTGGCAGCAAGCGCTTACTCGCCACTTTACAATACCCCGTCACAGATTTAAGTCGCTCCGCAAAGGATCTCAACTCGCTCGCTTGATGGGAATTACGCTTTCATGGCTGCCTACAAGGCTAACTGCCTTGCAAGGTTCACCAACCAAGACGTGCCTCGGGGCCTAAACCCCCACCGCTGGTCGGCAAACGAACGACAGGGCGCACGCTGCCCTGACTCCCGACTTCTGAGGCTGCTCACCATAACCAACGCATCTAGCAGTCATCACCACCTGCTTTTCGAAACTGCCGTGATGACCAATCGCGCGAATCAACTGCTCCTCTCAGCATTAGGTTGAATTACTATCGCGACACCGCCATCAAGAGGGTAAAATCAACCGCCTCACGACCTGCCCAAACCCAGCTCATCGCTCCTTTATCGTGGGTGAACAATCCAACACTCTGATGAATTCCCGCCTCACAATGATAGGAAGAGACATCGATGATCAAAAGCAACGTCGCTTATGAACGCTGGCGCCACAAGCCGCTTATCCCTGGTAACTTTTCTCGACACCTCTAGCTTCAAATTCAAGGTCTAAAGGATCGATAGGCCACGCTCACTGCCTCAGACTTTCAGACTGAAATCGTAATCAAACGAGCTTTTACCCTTTGCTCCACACTTAGATTTCTCTCGCTGAGCTCATCTTAGACACTCGCTATCTTTTTAACAATGTGCGCCTCACCAAACTCCCCACTGACAATGTCTTCCGCCTGATCGACCACTGCCATGGTCCAAAAAGAGGGGCAGTCCGATTCACACTTTAACAAGTAAAATAACGTTAAAAGTAAGGGTATTTCACTTCGCGCTTTCCAGCCTCCCCACTTATCCTACACCTCTCAAGCCATTTCACAAAGCCTGACCAGAGTCAAGCTCAACATGGTCTTCTTTTCCTCGCCGATTCGCCAAGCCCGCTCCTTTGGTCAGTGGTTTTCACTGACGTGAGACGTGATTGCTGAATATTCAATTCATCTACGGCCACCACTAGATGACCAGGCATTTGGCTACCTTAAGAGAGTCACAGTTACCCCGCCGCTTACTCCGCTTGGTTGAATTTCTTCACTTGACATCCGAGCACCTGAAGCCGATCAAGCCGACGCTCTCGGAAGAGGCCCCTCAAGGCCTGCCTCAACTGGCCCCCTAATCGGCACGCGACGACCTCGCCGGGCGTGAGCAGCCTCAGCAGTCCATCGACAAATCGACGGTTCTGGGATCGGGACCCCCGTGCCCGCCTCAGAGCCTAATCCTTTTTCCCCGAGGTTACGGATCCATTTTGCCACTTCCCTTGCCTACATTGCTCCATCGACTGCAGGTCGCTTCACCTGAGACTGATGCGTTATGAGCATTTACCTGCGGAGGAATTCTGCCCTCCTGATTGCGGTCACGGGCGCACCTGACACCACGCGACGCAGCGTCAAATTGCTGACTCTACCTCCCACTGAAGACCTGTGGTCAAGTGTGTTAAAACGTAAAAGATAACTTCTTTCCGGCCTCAGAATGCCTCCTTCTAACGTTGCCGTCACCACGCCTTGCCCGGAATTTTAACCCATTCCTGTGACGCCATAGCGCCATCGACGGCTTCGCCCTTTAGGATCGACTAACCCATGTGCAAGTGCCGCTCACATGGAACCTTTCCCTCTTCGGCCTTCAAAGTTCTCATTTGAATATTTGCTACTACCACCAAGATTCATGACCGATCAAGCCCGCGCTCACGCCTGGTTTTAGCAATGACCGTCGCCATCTACTCATCTGGTTCGGGTCCTGCCCCGACGTGTCAGTATAGGTCGCGCTTTAGCGCCATCCATTTTTCGGCTATATGATTCTGGGCAGTGAGTTGTTACACACTCCTCAAGCGATTTCGACTTCCATGACCACCGCCCTGCTGTCTTAATCGACCAACACCCTTTGCAGGGGTCTAGGTTACAGCGTTAGCACCAGCAACCCAGCTCCTGCTTCATCCAGCATCGCCAGCTTCGCCACCAAAACATGGCCCACTGATCTCGCATGCGACTCAACAGAGCAGCCCACGCCTGTCCTACCTATTTAAAAGTTTGAGACAGTCGAGGGCGCTATGCCTCGATGCCTCTAATCATTGGCTTTACCTGATAATCCCGCTCATGTCTCCAGCCTATCCCGAGGGAAACTCTTGAGGAACCAAATACTAGATCTGCCTCGATTAGTCTCTTCGCCTCTATACCAAGCCTATTTAACGATGGTATCGCCAAGATCGCAGCGGGCCTCCACCCGAAGTTTCTCGGCTTCGCCTCCGCCAGCATAGTTCACCATCTCCGTCCCGATAGCAGCCTACCGAACCCTTGCCGAAGATCGTGGTCTGGGCTGGAGCAGGCCTCACACATCAAGGTTCCCACCAATCAGCCTTCTTGCGCCTTACGGGTTTACTCGCCCGCTGACTCGCACACTGTCGACTCCCTGGTCCGCAGCTTCAAGACTGCCGCCGAATTGGGAGCCCACCGCCGACGAGCGCAGTGCTTAGGCACGCCGAGACGGCGCTGCGCTGCCATCCACAATCGTGGATGATGACGCCCGCGAGCATTTCACAGCCCTGGGCTTGGGCCACCATCACAACCACGCTGGCCAATGTCCCGAGTCGATCGGGCGGACCTGCCACTGCTCCACATCCGACGGGACATCGTCCGCCTCTATCCGCTTCCTCCGACAATTTCAAGCACTATTTCGACTCTTTTCAAAGTCCTTTTCATCTTTCCCTCGCGACTTGTTCGCTATCTGCCTCTCGCCAAGATTTAGCCTTGGACGGAATTTACCGCCTCGATCAGGGCAGACTTAACAACCCGACTCAGTGACACTGTCATGCGATTGTCCGGCACGACGGGTGCTACCTCTCGCTCCAGGGACTTGGGCCCGTGCGCACATCGAGGACGCCTCACGACATTGCGACGCCGAGGGGCACCGATTTTCATGGTGGGCTCTTCCCTGCTCGCCACAGCTACTGGAATCCTTTGTTAGCTTTTTCTCCGCTATTGATATGCTTTAAACTCAAAGCCCCTGCCTGACCTCGAGGTCTGCTTGGGAGCGTCTGGACGCAAGTAGGTCCGGGGAGTCCGACCTGGCTGGGCTCGTGCGCATACTGGTCTCGAGCATCGTCATCCACCATTTTTGCAGCGATCCAGCCTCCTACTACGACTCGATTAACCAGCCACGAGACGATGTCATGGAGGTTAAGATCCACTCGCCAGACGCACGTGAGGCGCTTTTGCATTTGGGGTAACGATGTGACACTCGAAAAGCGTGTCTCGCCTAATGGCTTTCTGCGCAACTTATGCTCAAAGACTCGATGGTTCACTGGATTCGCATCTCACTAAGTATCGTGATTTTCGCTACGCTCTTCATCGATGCAAGAGCTTCTAGATATCCTGCCGAGAGTCATTTTGTATGTTGTGTGTCGTGGGCAGTGTCCACGCGGGTCGCTGCCTCAGCTGCAAGATTGCACTACATCAGCTAGTTCGGGCCATGTGCCTGGGGTTTGTGTTTTGGGCGAGGGTGAGAGCGATCGCCTTCGCCACTGGTCAGTGAGCACTGTTCGAGACCAGCATCTCAGCCAGCCCCCGATCGAACTTGTCCTCAGGATGAACCAAGTTCGCGGCCGAACTTGTTAGAGCAACGACAATGATCCTTCCGCAGTTCACGCTATGAAACCTTTGTTAATTTACTCTCCTTCCTCTGTTGATAAGGTTCACGATTCTTCACAACGCCGTGGCACGTAACCCGCCCACGCCGCCGCAATCCGAACACTTCACCTGACCATTCAATCGTAGGAGCGACTGAGCGGTAGTGGGATTAAGGTCAACGCGAGCCGATGACTCCGCGCTTTTACTAGAATCTCCTCAAGACCAACACCGCAATGATCTATCCCCATCACGATGAAATTTCAAAGATATCTGCCTGCTTGGCCAAGGCTATAGACTCGAATACATCAGGTCAGCTAGCGCCTGTAACATCTAAGGGCATCACAGCACTGCATGTTCAAACTTCCGTTGGGCCTGCGCCATAGTCCCTCTAAGAAGCTGGCCGTGAGGGTTACTCCACATAGCTATTTAAGCAGCCGAGGTCTCGTCGTTAATCTGAATTAACTGCACAAATCGCCCACCAACTAAGAACTGCTATGCACCACCACCCATAGAATCAAGAAAGAGCTCTCACCATAATCCTCTACTTATGTCCGGACCTCGTAAGCTTCGTGCTGAAGTCACAATTACAGCTTGTGCCCACTCGTCCTGCCCTCTTCCTCACATTTCCTTTAAGCTTTCACTTTTTGCTAGACCATACTTCCCTGAACCCAAAGACTTTGATTTCATAAGGTGCCAGCGGAGTCCTAAAAGCAACATCCGCCGATCCCTCGGCTCAAGATCGCTTATGGTTGAGACTAGACGGTATCTCGATCGCCTCGAGCCCCCAACTTTCGCTTCTGATTAATGAAAAACATCTCGTAAATGGCAGCTTGTTCGCCTTTTCATAAATCCAAGAATTTCACCTCTGACTATGAAATACGTAATGCCCTCGATCGTCCCTCGTTAATCATTACTCCGATCCCAAGGCCAACACAATAGGATCGAATCCCTGGTGTTATCCCATGCTAATGTATCCAGAGCGCAGCTCGCTTTTTGAGCACTCTAATTTCTTCAGCAACAAAGACCGAGGCACGCACTACGCCATAGCGCATCGCGCAGACAGGACGAGCCAACGGCACACCAGAGGTGGACCGATCGATCCCAACCCAAGGTCCAACTACGAAGCTTTTTAATCGCAACAACTTAAATATACGCTATTGAGTTGAATTATCTGGCTACTGGCACTGACTTGCCTCCAATGGATCTCGTTATGATTTAGATTGTACTCATTCCACTATTTGCACTCAATGAGCCTCAGATTGTTATTTATTGTCACTACCTCCCCGTGTCGATTGCACTTTGCGCCATCGCCGCTTTTCGATGTAGAGCTTTCTCGTCTCCTCATCGAACCTTTACTCCGTCACCCGTCACCACCATGGTAGCCACTATCCTACCATCGAAAAGCTGATAGGGCAGAAATTTGAATGATGCGCCGCCGCACAAAGGCCGACGATCCCGACTGAGTTATCATGAATCATCAAAGCAATAAAAGTAGTCTGCGTTTACCTTTTTATCTAATAAATGCATCCTTCCGAAGTCTGGGTTTGTCGCATCGATAGTTTTAGAATTACTACTGTTATCCGAGTAGTAGATACCATCAAACAAACTATAACTGATTTAATGAGCCATTCCGCAGTTTCTCTTACAGTCTGAATTAGTTCGCATACTAATACGCATGGCTTAATTCCGAGACAAGCATACGACCATCAAGTGTGATCAACCGTGTAAGATTCGTTAATGACTCGCGACGAGAGCAGCCGCTGACGCAGATGGTCGATAGACCTTTGGCTAAAGGCAGTGTCATTCAAGGCAACCGAGATTTTGTGGAACGTAGCGAGGCACTGTGACTCCCGCCGCCGCACCGTGATTCAAAAGAACACCAAGACGCAAGCCACGGCCGACTGCCCGACGTGGACCAAGGTGGTAGACTTTAAGATCTCCCCACTCCCTAAGAGGCCCGAAGGAACGTGGTGTTATGCAATTCAAACCCATACCGCTTTGGCAGGGCAACATTGGGGGACTATGACGCCTCAACGCCATGGAGGCGTTTAAGGTGACGCATCGATGACGACGGTGATGCATGTCGACCGCTCCTAGGCACAAGCACCTGAGCTAGACAACAAAAACATCCCGAGCACAACTCACACGCCTCGCTGCTCGCTATAACTCCAAGCACCACCGAACGAACTCACACCCCGCAATGCCTAGAGGCATGCAAGCATATGGATTTCCATGCGCTAAGCCTGCATCGCTAGGTATGTATGTGGAGACTCGCCTCAAACAGCAAGCATGGTTTGCCCACCTAGTCGCCTCTCCACAAAATAAAACCAAAGGACCTCAGGAGGGTCGCATTTAGAAGAAGAGGCACACCATGCCCATTTTTGCTTTCGACAACAATCTGCGTCGAGGAGGCAACATGCTAGTAGTTCACAAAGAAACGGCGCTATCATGAAGAGGCAACGCTATCATGCATGGTCATGAGAAGAAAAGACACTCGCAGACTGAGACAAGAGCATGTGGTTTTGGGAGAAAGAAAACACTGTGCCGAAAAGTGCAGTACGATGACGGATGGTGATGAGAAAAAGACATCAAGCGTATGCTTCTGCACACGAGGAAGGGATGATGCCCCAACCTACCGGCTTAGATATTTGCAGGAGTGGAGTGACGGGATGATGCCCCAACCCCACCGGTTTAGCCAAGGCCCACAGCAACACATAAAGCAAGAGTATCTGCCCCCAAGAGTGTGATCCAAGAAAATCGAAGGGACAAATATAAAACCAAGCGGACCATGGATCACACAATGAGGCGCCGCCTAAAGCATCAAATGCGTGCATGCATCAAGACCAACCCGTGGTTTTCTATCAGTAGCGTGTATGTAGATCACAGACGGCCATGTTTAAGCAAAGATTATGTTGTTGGTCAAGCGCACCACCAACCGATTGCTATCACCTGACAATGGGTAGAACACCCACGCCGAGCATGTCAGACGTGTATCGCCCACTGACAGAGATTTGCAACCCGCCTCGGCATAAACAAGAAACGCGCTTGAGAATCTCACTGCCCCGAGAATCACCCAAGAAAAGCATTGCCTAAGTATCATCAGTGCTGCATCTAAGCCATGCCACCTAAAACCCACAAATTTGGAGGGATCACATTCAAAATCGCCTAGAAGTTCCTATTAAAGATTCTACATGGATGATCAATCTAATTAATCACCCAAAAACCATGGGAAAATAACCCACAACAAGCATGGGAAGGCTTGTGTGAGCTGGGAGGGAAGTCCCATGGAAGTCCCCGCACCAACCACCTGGCGTGGTTTGAGCGAGGAGCAGCCTATAATAGGATAATATGCAAAAACCAAAATTGTACAAGTAGAATTTTTTGGTAGACATAAGTCCAAAATCGACCTAGAGGTCGAATTTTGGTGCGAAGTTTTGCAGGATTGCCCAGAATAATCATATTCCTCGTCCACCAAGTTATAGAATTTTGACAAGGGAATGATTTTTAAAAGTTTTAAAGTGGCTAAAATACATAAAATCGGGAAAAATGGAAAAGGGTACCTAGAGATCGAATTTGACGTGAAGTTTTTTGCAGGAACTCACACAATACTATAAACAATGTGTCCACAAAATTCGAAAAGCCATTGGATAAGGATTGATTTTTTAATGATTTTTTTCAAACAGCAAAACGCAAAATATCCAAAAAAATGGGAGGATGAAGTTGCTTTGTCACCAAGCCTTCCCAATGTCATTGGGGGTCTAAGGAAAGTATTTTGACACGAAGAGTTGCTAAGTTTTATGGCCAATGGCCAAGTTTTGCACCAACGCCAAGTTTCCTGACCACGCTTTTGGCCCGCATGAAAGCTTGGCACCCCCAGCCTCAAAATCCGCCAAGTTTTCCTCGATCACGCTTTTGGCACCGTGGTTGAAATTCTGACCACGCTTTTGGCACCGCGCTCAAAATTCACAAGTTTTTCATGTTTTTGGCACCGTGGTGAAAAATCTGACCACGCTTGGCACCGCAGTTTCGTAATTTGGCGAAAGTTTTTCTCGATCACGCTGGGCACCGTGGGTCGAAAAATCGACTAATGCTTGGCACCGCGGCTCAAAATCTGCTAAGTTTTCTAATCATGCACTGCGTGAAAATCTGACCACGTGCTCGGGATCACGATCATGGCTGAAAAATCTGATCACGTCTTTTTGGCACCTGACCACGTAACCGCGCTGCCGATCATGTTTTTGGCACCGTATCGAAAATCTGACCACGCTGGGCACCGCTGCTCAAAAATCCGCCAAGCTTCGATCAATGCTTTTGGCACCGTGGTTGAAATTTGACCACGCTTTTGGCACCATGGCTCAAAAATCCGCCTAAAGTTTTCTGATCGTGTTTTTGGCACCGTGGTCTGAATCTGACTCACCGCTTTTGCACCGCGGCTCAAAATCTGCCAAGTTTTCTGATCATGTCGCACGTCAGAAATTTCGACCATCGCTGGCACCGCTGCCTCAATCATGTTTTCTGATCACGCTAACCGTGGTTGAAATTGATCTGCTCAAAATCCGCAGTTTTCTGATCAGCGCTTTGGCACCGTGGCTCGAAATTCTGACCACGCTGGCACCGCTGCCAAAAATCCGGCTAAGCCGATCACGCTTGGCACCGTGGTTGAAATTCCGACCACCGCTTTTGCATCGCAACCAAAACTCCAAGTTTTCTGATCAATGCTGGGCACCGTGGTCGGGTAACTGACTAATGCTTTGGCACCGCGGCCAAATCCCAGCCACGCTTTTGGCTCATGGCTCAATTGCGGCTAAGTTTTCGATCACGTTATCACCGTCAAATCCTCATAACGTTTTTGGATCGTGACTCATTTTTTTGGTTAAGTTTGTTACCCATACCATGGCTTAAAATTTTGCCCGAATTGGTAATTTTCAGAGTTTCAATGACGGAACGCAAAAAAAACGATGAAAATTTAGGAATGGTCGAGGGACGAATCAAAGCGGCTAAGGGTCAATTCGCAAGGATCGGCAAAGAAGGCTTACTCGGCCACTTACAATACCTGGCCCATTTAAGTCGCTCGCAAAAGGATTCAACTCGGCCGCTTGATGGGAATTACGCTCATGCTGCCTACAAGGCTAATCTGCCTGCAAGGTTCACCAACCAAGACGTGCCTCGTCAAACCCCCTACTGCTGGTCTGGGCAAACGAACGACGGGCATGATCAAGCTGCTGCCGAGCCCTGATTCCGACCTCAGAGGCGCTCAACCATAATCCAACGCGACTGAGCCACAAGCTTTGTCGGCTCAACCAAGCTGATGCACCAATCATTAATCAACGGTCCTCTCGACTAGGTTGAATTACTACTTGGGTCACTGGCATCAGTAGCGGGTAAAACTAACCTGTCTCACTACTTTGCCTAAACCCAGCTCATGCTCTCATGGGTGAACAATCCAACACTTGTGAATTCGCTTCACAATGATAGGAAGAGCCGACATCGAAGGATCAAAAAGCAACGCGTATGAACGCTCGCTGCCAGTTATCTCTGGTAACTTTTTCGACACCTCTAGCTTCAAATTCAAGGTCTCAAAGGATCGAGAAGACCGCCACTGCTCAGATTCAGACCGGAAATCAGAATCAAACGAGCTTTTTACCCTTTGCTCCACACGAGATTGGCTCTCGCCGAGCTCATCTTTGACACCCGGCGTTTATCTTTTAATGCATGTGCCGCCTCACCAACTCCCCACCGGACAATGTCTTCCACCGGACGACCAAATTGGCCAGCCTGTCCAAAAGGTAAGGCTACCGCCCGATTCACTGAATAAGTAAATAACGTTAAAGCAAGTGGTATTTCATCACTGCTTCCACTCCCACTTATCCTACACCTCTCAAGCTCATTTCACAAGCCCGACCAGTCAAGCTCACTGTATCTCTTTCCCTCACGATTCCCGCCTCAAGCCTGCCCTCATCGTGGTTTCACTGATGCTAGGACAGTGGATTGGGAATCCGTTAATCCATTCATGCGCTGCCACTAATTAGATGACGAGGCATTTGGCTACCTTAAGAGAGTCATAGTTACTCCCGGCCACAATTCAGCGCTTGGTTGAATTTCTTCACTTTGACATTCGTAGCACCGGGCGTGAAATCATCATCGCCAACATCCGGCAGGGACCATCGCAATGCTTTGTTTTAATTAAATGATTCCCCTGGTCCGCACTCCGCCTGAAATGATCGCTCGACGCCGGAAGAGGCCCCGGCGGCCTGCTCAACTGCCCCTCGACGCACGCTGACGACCGCCTCCGCCATGAGCAGCTCGAGTACCCATCGACAAATGATTCCTGGACTGGACCCGTGCCCAAATAGCCAATCCTTTTCCTAGGTTACGGATCCATTTTGCCGACTTCCCTTGCCTACATTGTTCCATCGACTGCAGGCTCGTTCACCTCGAGACTGACGCTGCTATGAGTACGACCGGCGTGGGAGGCACTCGGCTCCTCCGGATTTTCAAGTGGTCGCTAGGCGACCGGACACCACGCGACGTATGGGTAAGCTCTTCCAAATTGACCCTACCTCCTACCGAGCCGAAATTTCCTGTGGTGGGCAGGCCGTTAAACGTAAAAGATAACTTTTTCCTGGGGCCCCCGACGCCTCCGGACTCTAACGTTGCCGCCACCGCCCCGGGTTCAGGAATTTTAACCCGATTCGTACGCACAGAAAGCGCTTATCGACGGCTTCCGTCCCTTAGATCGAATAACCTTGTGCAAGTGTGCTCACATGGAACCTTTCCTTCGGCCTTCAAAGTTCTATATTTGAATATTTTTGCTACTACCACCAAGATCTGCACCCGACGATCTGGCCCGGCTCACGCCCCGGTTTTGGTAGAAATGGACCGCTCGCGCCCTCCTACTCATCTGGCCCGGGTCCTTGCCCCGACCACGGTATAGGTCGCTTTTAATACATCCATTTTCTGGCTAGTTGATTCTACAGTGAGTTGTTACACACTTTGGGCTGATTTCGACTCTCCATGACCCCCGTCCCCGGTTTTAATCGACCAACACCTCATGGGTCTAGGTTAGCTGCTAGTCACAATCAGAACCTTTTTCGGCTCATCCCAAGACGCGCTCGCTACTCAAAAATGGCCCACTGAGCTTTCGATTCCGTGGCGCGACTCAACAGAAAGCACGCCATTCCCACCTATTTAAAGTTTGAGAATAGGTCGAGGCTGCGCCTCGATGCCTCTAATCATGGCTTTTACCCGATAGAACTCGCCTGCGGCTCCAAATCTTATCTCCGAGGGAAACTTCGAGTGGAACCAGCCACTAGATCGGTCGATTAGTCTTTCGCCCTCTATACCCAAGTCGATTTGAACGATTTGCATCGCCAAGACGTCATGGCCTCCACCAGTAGCTCTGCTTCCCCCGCCAGCATAGTTCACCATCTTTCGGTCCCGATGGTATGTTTCACTGAACCCTTCACTAAGATCGTGGTCTGGCCTGGTGCACACACATCAAGGTTCCCACCAATCCGCCTTTGCGTCTTACGTTTCCTCGCCTCTGACTCGCACATGTCGACTCCTGGTCCGTGTTTCAAGACGGGCCGAATTGGGAGCCCATCGCCGACGCCGAGCGCCAAAAAGCTTAGGCACGCCGAGACGGGCCGCCATCCACAATCGTGATGATGACGCCCATGACATTAGCCTGGGTTGCCACTATCATAATTGCTTGGCCAATGTCCTGAAGTCATCTACGGGGACCGGCCACCGCTTCCACATCCGATCGGGATAATATCGCGCCCCATCCGCTTCCTCCCCGACAATTTCAAAGCACTATTTGACTCTCTTTTCAAAAAGTCCTTTTCATCTTTCCCTCAGGCTTTGTTCGTTTATCGGCCTCTCGCCAAAGATTTAGCCTCGGGGACGGAATTTTACCGCCTCGATTGGGCCGCATTCCCAAACAACCCGACTGACAATGGAAGGTGCGACAGGGTCCGGCACGACGGGCTCACCCTTCCTACGCTCCCTTCCAGGGGACTTCAGCCCTGGGCCTGCCACCGAGGACGCCCTCCAGACTACAATCGAGCCGAGGGCGACCGATTTTCATGGGCGGGCTTCTTCCTTGCATTGATTCGCTATTAGGGAATCTTGTTAGTTTTTTTCTCCGCTTTATTGATATGCTTTAAACTCACGGTAGCCCCGCCTCGACTCGAGGTTCATTGGGAGCGTCCCGTGGACGCGTAGGGTCGGGGAGTCCACCTTGGCCGTGTCGGGCTGACCGTCTCGAGCATCGCCATCCACCATTTTGTCGCGACGAGCTCTGGCATGACTCGATTAACCAGCCACGCAGACGATGCTCATGGAGGTCAAGATCCACTCCTGCGACGCACGTGAGGCGTTTGCATTTGGGGGTAACGATGTGTGACACCTCAGCAAAGCGTGCCTCTGCCTAATCGGCTTCTGAAAGCGCAATCTTCATGCTCAAAGACTCGATGGTTCACGGATTCTCGCACTCACACCAAGTATCGTCATTTCGCCACGCTCTTCATCGATGCAAGAGCCGAGATATCCGTTGCCGAGAGTCATTTTGCATGTCAGTGTCGTAGGTAAGGTCCGTGGCGCCGCCTCCGCCCGCTCAAGATCTGCACTCTAATGGGCTCGAGTTCCTTTACGCACGAAGCGGGCTCTGGTTTTGGCCAGAGGAGGAGAGCGGGCATCGTCTCGCCAGCTTCGGTCGGGAGGACGGGGCTCTGGTTCAGAACAGCCTCCCGAGCCACCTCGATCGAACTTGTCCTCGTGATGAACGGTTCACGGTCGAACTTGTTAGTGAGGCAACGACAATGATCCTTCCGCAGGTTCACTCTACTGAACCTTGTTACGATTTCTCCTTCCTCTAAGTGATAAGGTTCAGTGATTCTCACAACGTCATGCGAACCGCCCACGCCGCTGCAATCCGAACACTTCACCTGACTCATTCAATCTGCAGAGCGACTTAAGGTGACAGTAGTGGACGTAGTCAACGCTGAGCCGATGACTCGCTTACTAGAATTCTCGTCAAGACCAACAATCGCAATGATCTATCCCTCATCACGATGAAATTTCAAAGATTATCCCGGCCTGCCGGGCCAAGGCTATAGACTCGTTGAATACACGCTGTGCCGGGCCCAGAATATCCAAGGGCATCACAGACCTGTTATTGCCTCAAACTCCGTGGCCTAAGCTAGCCATAGTCCTCTAAGAAGTCGGCCGTGAGGGTTACCTCCACATAGCTATTTAGCAAATGAGGTCTCGTCATAACGGAATTAACCGCATAAAAGCCTCCACCAACTAAGAACGGCCATGCACCACCACCCATAATCAAGAAAAAGAGTTCTCTACCTGTCATCCCACTTTATGTTCTGACCTGGTAAGTTTCCCCGTATAGTCAAATACCTGCAAGAAGGCTCCACCTCGTGGTGCCCTTCACACCCCTTTGTTTCCTACCTTGACCATACTCCCCCCGAACCCAAAGACTTTGATTTCCTCATATAGCGCCAAATGGAGTCCTAAAAGCACATCCGATCCTGGCTCAAGATCGCTTATGGTTGAGACTTAGGACGGTATCCGATCGTCGAGCCCCCCAACTTTCGTTTGATTAATGAAAATATCCTTGGCAAATGCCAGAAGAAATTCGCCTTTCATAAATCCAAGAATTTCACCTCCGACTATGAAATACTTAATGCCCCGACTGGCCCCTCAGACCACATTCGATCCCAAGGCCAACACAATAGGATCGTAATCCTCGTGGTGTTATCCCATGCCAATGTATCCAGAGCGTAGGCTCTGTTTTGAGCACTCTAATTTCTTCAAAGTAACAAAGACTGGAGGCACGACCCTACTCTATACGTGAGCGCATCGCCGGCAGGACGAAATTCACCTAAGGCACACCGTAGGTGGACCGATCGACCCCAACCCAAGGTCCAACTACGAGCTTTTTAACTCCAGAACAACTTAAATATACGCTTATTGGAGTTGAATTACCGCTGTCATTGCACCAGACTTGCCCTCCAATGGATCCCTAAGGATTTGGGATCAGACTCATTCCACCACTGCACTCAACGGTACCCTGTGATTGTTATTTATTGTCACTACCTCCCAGGTCGTGATTGCAATTTGCGCGCCTGTTGCCTTCTTCCTTGGATGTGGTAGCTGCTTCTCGTGCCCTCTCCTCCTAATCGAACCCCACTCCTCCGCCACCCGTCACCACTGGGCGCAGAGGCCACTATCCTACCATCAAAGTTGATGGGGGCGTAAATTTGAACGGCGCCGCCGCACAAAGGCCAGCGATCCGACGAAGGCCGCGAATCATCAAAGCAACAGGCAGAGCCTGCGCCGACCTTTATTCAATAAATGCATCCTTCCGTGAAGTCGTAAAGGTTTGTTGCACGATTAGCTTGTAGAATTACTACGTATCCGAGTAGTAGATACCATCAAACAAACTATTATAACTGATTTAATGAGCCATTCGCAGTTTCAACTGAATTAGTTCATACTTACACATGCATGGCTAATTTTTGAGACAAGATATGACTGGCAGGATCAACCAGGCATTCGTTAATGACTCGCACGTGGCGAAGTTGCCGACGCAGAGTGGTCGACAGACCTCGCCAAGGCAGGCTACTAAGGCAACCGAGATTTTGAGGAACGCAGCGGGGCACCAGACTCCCTCGCTCAGCAGGCACCGTATTCAAAAGAACAGTCACAAGACGCGCTACGAGGTCGACCTGCCCGACGTGGACTGCGGCAGACTTCAAGATCCCCCCGACTCCCTCAAGAGGCTCGAAGGAACGTAGTTATGCAATTCAAAACCCATACCGCTTTTGGTAGGTAGGCAACACAGAACCGACAAGACGCCTCAACGCCATGGAGGCGTATATGACGATTGATGATGATGAGATGCATGTCGACTGCTCTGTGCACAAGCACTGAGCCGCACAACAAAAACATCCCGAGCACAACTCACACGCCTGCTGTCACTATAACCCAAAGACTCATCGAACGAACCACACCCCGCAATGCCGAGAGGCATGCAAGCATATGGAAGCATCTGTGCGCCAAGCTCGCATCGCTAGGCATGTATGTAGAGACCCGCCTCAAACAAGAGCAAGTAGGAAAGCCCACCTAGTCGCCCTCCACAAATAAAACCAAATTAACCGGCTGAGGTCGACTAGGAAGAAGAGGCACACTATGCTCCATTTTGTTTTGACAAAATACCGTGTCAGTGGGGAGGCAGCGCTATAAGAGTTCACAGAACGATGCCATCAAGGAGGAGGCACCGTTATTGTTGGTCAAGGAGAAGAAAAGACACTCGCACTGAGCACAAGAGGCCGTGGTTCTCAAGAAAGAAAACACTGTGTCGAAAGGCATCAGGATTGGATGGGATGAGAAAAAGACATCAAGTATGCCGAGAGCACACGAAGGGATGATGCCCAACCCCTACTGGCTTAGATATTTAGGAGGAGGAGTGACGGGATGATGCCCCAACCCGACGGGTTTAGCCAAGGCCCACAAAGAATACATAAAGCAGCAGTACTGGCCCCCCAAGAGCGTGATCCAAGAAAAATCAAGGGACAAATATAAACAAGGGACCATGGATCACATAAGGAGGCGCCGCCTACATCGTGTTAGACCAAGACCAACCCGTGGTTTTCATCGTTGTGTGTATGTACGAGACCACAGATTTATTAATGGCAAATATTATGTTGTTGGTCGTTATGGCACCACTAACCGATTGCTATCACTGACAATGGGTAGAAACACCCACGCCGAGTATGTCGGGATTTGGGGTGTATTTCGACAGATTTGCAACCCGCCCGACACCTTTAGAAACAAGTGGCAACGCTGCTTGAGAATTTCTCCGCATCTGGGCCGAAATCACCCAAGAAAAGCATTGCCCAAGCATCAAAGCTAGACTAAGCCATGCCACGAAAACCCACAAATTTTGAGGGACGACAAAAAATCGGGCCGAAGTTCGGCTAAGATTCTAAGATGGATGATCAATCAATTAATCACCCAAAACCATGGGGAAAAATAACCCACAACAAGCATGGGAAGGTTTGTGTGAGCGTGGGAGGGGAAGTCCCATGAAGTTCCTGCACCAACCAATCGTATGGTTTGAGGAGGAGTGCCTCCTATAATAGATAAATATGCAAAACCAAAATCAGACAAGAGATACCTTTTTTGAAGAGATATGTGTCCAAAATCGGACCTAGAGGTCGAATTTTGGCGGCGAGTTTTGCGGATTGCCTAGAATAATCATATCTCCTCGTCCACCAAGTTATAGAATTTTTTGACAAGGGAATGATTTTTAAAAGTTTTTAAAGTGGCTAAAATACATAAAATCGGGAAAATGGAAAAGGGTACCTAGAGATCGAATTTGACGTAGTTTTTGCAGGAACTCACACAATACTATAAACAATGTGTCCACAAAATTGAAAGCCATTGATAAGGGATTGATTTTTAATGATTTTTTAACCAAACAGGCAAACGCAAAATATCCAAAAAAATGGAGACGGTTGCTGCTTGTCACTGCCTTCCCCCAACGTCATCGGGGTCTAAGCGAAAGTATTTTGACACAAGAGTGCTAAGTTTTATGGCCAATGGCTAAGTTTTGGCACCAACGCCAAGTTTCCGACCACGCTTTTTGGCCCCCGTTAAGCTTTTTGGCACCGTGCTCAAAAATCCGCCAAGTTTTCCGATCACGCTTTTTGGCACCGTGTTGAAATTTCGACCACGCTTTTGGCACCGCTGCTCAAAAATCTGGCTAAGTTTTCTGATCATGTTTTTGGCACCGTGGCTGAAAAATCTGACTCACGCTTTTGGCACCGCAGCTCAAAATTTGGCTAAGTTTTCGATCACGCTTTTTGGCACCGTGGTGAAAAATCGACCACGCTTGGCACCGCTGCTCAAAATCTGCTAAGTTTTCTAATCACGCTTTTTGGGCACTCGTGGTTGAAAAATCTGACCACGCTTTTGGCACCGCGACCAAAAATCCGCTAAGTTTTCGATCACGCTTTTGGCACCGTGGCTGTAACCGACCACGCTTGGCACCGCTGCTCAAAAATCCGGCTAAGTCTGATCATGTTTTTGGCACCGTGGTTGAAATTCTGACCATCGCTTTTGGCACCGTGTCTCGAAATTCTGACCACGCTTTTTCACCGTTTTTGGACCGTGGTTGAAATTTCAACCAATGCTTTGGCACCATGGCTCAAAAATCTGGCTAAGTTTTCTGATCACGTTTTTGGCACCGTGGCTGAAAATCTGACCCACGCTTTTGGCACCGCTGCCTGCAATCAACCTAAGTTTTCTCGATCATGTTTTGGCAACCGGGCTGAAAATCTGACCACGCTTTTTGGCACCGCTGCTAAAATCTGGCTGTTTTCTGATCACGCTTGGCAATCGCGGGTCGTGAAATTTCACCACGCTTTTGGCACCGCAATCGCTAAGCCAAACCGCGGCCTCGCAACCGCTAAGTTTTCCGATCACGCTTTTGGCACCGGGCTGAAAATGACCACGCTTTGGCACCGCTGCTAAAATCCGCTGCCTTCGACGCTTTTAAGCACCGTGGTCGTGAAATTCCGACCACGCTTTGGCATCGCACTCAACCGCTGCTCGACACGTTTTTGGCAATCCGTGGCTGGTAACTGACCACGCTTTGGCACCGCTGCTCAAATTTTACACGCTTGGCTCATGGCCCACTCAGGCTAAGTTTTCCTGACGCTTGTCACCGCCTTTCTCAAATCCTAACGCTTTTTGGGATCGTGGACTCATTTTTTTGGCTAAGTTTGTTACCATGCTACCATGGCTTAAAATTTTGTCCCAATTGGTACCTTTGTAGCCTCAATGACGGAACGCAAAGAAAATGATGAAAATTTAGGAATGGTTGGGAGTGGGATTTAATCAAAGCGACAAGGGCCGACCAAGGATCGTGGTAGAAGGCCACTCTCGCCACTTACAATACCCCCGTCACAGATTTAAGTCGCTCCGAAGGATTCAACTCGCTTGTTTCATGGGAATTACGCCATGGCGCCTTACAAGGCACTAATCCGCCTGGTAAGGTTCACCAACTAAGACGTGCCCTGGGCCTAAACCCCTCACCGGGCTCGGGCAAGAACGAACGACGGCGACGCTGCCGCTTCTAGCCCTGGGACCTGACTTAGAGGCGCTCAGTCATAATCCAACGCACGGTAGCTTCACATCGGCTTTTTCAAACTGCTGGATGACCAATTGTGCGACCAACTGCCTCTCGTACTAGGTTGAATTACTATTACACACCAAGAGGGTAAAACTAACCTGCCTCACGCCTAAAACCCAAATTTCACGCTCCCTATTGGGGGTGAACAATCCAACACTTGGAATTCGCCTACAATGATAGGAAGAGCCGAGATCAAGGATCAAAAAGCAACGCCGCTTATGAACGCTTGGTCGCCAATAAGCCGCTATCCCCGGTAACTTTTCCGACACCTCTAGCTTCAAATCTCAAGGTCTAAAGGATCGATAAAGCCACGCTTCGTTCGATTCTAGATCGAAATCTAATCAAACGAAGCTTTTACCCTTTTGTTCCACACGAGATTTCTCTCGCTGGAGCTCATCTTGGACACTGCTATCTTTTAACAGATGTGTCACCCAAACTCCCCACCCGACAATGTCTTCCGCCTCCTGACGACCAAAACCGAAGCCAGCCTTGTCCAAAAAAGGGGCAGCCGCCTTCCCATTCACTTAATAAGTAAAATAACGTTGGGTAGTGGTATTTCACTTTCGCCGCTTCCAGCCCCCACTTATCCTACACCTCAAGTCATTTCACAAAGCTCTGACCAGAGTCAAGCTCAACAGGGTCTTTTTTCCTCCGATTCCGCCAAGCCCGCTCCCTTTGGTCGTGGTTTCACTGATAGTAGACAGGGACAAGTGGGAATCTTAATCCATTCATGCCACTAATTAGATGACGAGGCATTTGGCTACCTTAAGAGAGTCATAGTTACTTCCCGCTGCTTACCCGCTTTGCTGAATTCACTTTGACATTCGCAGCACCGGGCAAATCACATTGCGCCAACATCCGCTAGGACCATCGCAATGCTTTTGTTTTAATTAAACAATGGATTCCCTTTGTCCGTACCTGCCAGCTTGAGTCGATCACGCCTGATGCCTCGAAGAGCCCCTGGCGTCTGCTCCCACCTGTCCCCCCGACTGGCATCGCTGACGACCCGCGGAGCAGCTCGAAAGCAGTCCACCGACAGTCGACGGGTTCTGGACTGACCCCGTGCCCAGCCCTCCCTCGTGAGCCAATCTTTTCCCGAGGTTACTGACCTTTTTGCCGACTTCCTTGCCTACATTGTTCCATCAATTTTGCAGGCCGCTCACCTTGGAGACCCGACGCTATGGCGAGTACGACCGCTGGAGGCACTCGTCCTCCGGATTTCGTCACGCACCTGACACTACGACGCAGTGGTTTTCCAAACTGGACCCTACTCTCCCACTGAGTCAAGCTTTGTGGTGGGCAAAATGTTAAACAGAAAAGATAACTCTTCCTGGCCCCTCACGACGCCTCCTGACTCCCTAACGTTGTCACCGCCACGTCCCTGCTCAGAATTTTAACCCCGATTCCTTTGTACGCTACGCAGCGCTTATCGACGAGCTTCCGCCCCCTTAGGATCGACTAACCCATGTGCAAGTGCCGCTCACATGGAACCTTTTCCCTTCGCCTTCAAAGTTCTCTATTTGAATATTTGCTACTACCACTCAAGATCCGCACCGACGATCGCCCGCTCGGCTCACGCCTGGTTTTGAGTCGACTGCCGCGCCTCCTACTCATCTGGGCTCTGGTCCTGCCTCCGACGGTATAGGTCGCTGCTTTAGCGCCATCCATTTTCTGGCTAGTTGATTCTAGCAGTGAGTTGCTACACTCCTTAGCTGGATTTCGACTTCCATGACCACCGCCCTCATTGCTCTTAATCGACCAACACCTCATGGGGTCTAGGTTAGCTAGCATGGGCAATCAGAACCTCAGCCTTCCTGCTCATCCCCAGATCGCCAGCTCTGCTTACCAAAAATGGCCCACTTGAGCTTTCGATTCCGTATGACTCAACAGAGCAGCCACGCTGGCCCCTACCTATTTAAAGTTTGAGAATAGGTCGAGGGCTGCGCTCGATGCCTCTAATCATTGGCTTTTTACCCGATAGAACTCGCTCATGGCTCCAAATTTATCCCGAGGAAACTTCGAGGAACCAGCTACTAGACGGCTCGATTAGTCTTTCGCCCCTATACCCAAGTCGACGAACGATTTGCATCGCCAAGATCGCTGGCCTCCACCAGAGTTTCTCTGGCTTCGCCCAGTCATGGCTTCACCATCTTTCTGTCCCGACAGTATGCTTTCACTGAACCCTTCACGTAAGATCAGTGGCTTTGGCGCTGCTCACACACATCAAGGTTCCCACCAATCGCCTTCTTTGCGCCTTACGGGTTTACTCGCCTGCTGACTCGACACATGTCGACTCCTTGGTCCGTAGTCTCAAGATTGGGCCGAATGGGAGCCCATCTGCCGACGCCGAGCGCCAAGTGCTTAGCACGCCGAGACGGCGCTACGCCATCCACAATCGTGATGATGACGCCCACGAAAGCATTTCGACACTGGCTTGGGCCACCATCACAATCCGCTTGGCCAATGTCCCGAAGTCGACGGCTGGACCTGGCCACTGCTCCACATCCGACCGGGACATCGCCGCCTCATCCGCTCTCCCTCCCGACAATTTCAAGCACTATTTGACTCTTTTCAAAGTCCTTTTCATCTTTTCCTCGCAGATTTGTTCGCCATCTGCCTTCGCAAGATTTAGCCTTGATTCGAATTTACCGCCCTGATCAGTCAGATTCTCAAACAACCCTGATCTGACATGCTGAGCGATAGGTCCGGCACGACGGGTTTCACTTCTTCGGCGCTTCTTCCAGGACTTCAGTCTCGGGTCCCGCCATCGAGGACGCTTCCAGATTACAATCTGACGCCGAGGGCGACCGATTTTCATGGGCGGGCTCTTTCCCTGCTTCGCCACTACTAGTGGGAATCCTTGTTAGTTTTTTTTCCTCCGCTTTATTGATATGTTTAAACTCACGGTGGCCCCGCCTGACTGAGGTCTGGGAGCGTCCGTGGACGCACAGTATCTGGAGTCCGACCTGGCTCTCCGGCGCGATCGGTCTCGAGCATCGTCATCCACCATTTTGTCAGCGACGAGCTCGGTCTGGACTCGATTTTTTCAACCAGCCACGGTAGACGATGTCACGGGAGGTCAAGATCCACCCCGCGCACGCACGTGAGGCGCTTGCATCTGGGGTAACGACAGTGACACCTGTGTATACGTGTCTCACTTCTAATGGCTTCTAAGAATCCTATGCTCAAAGACTCCGGGATGGTTCACTGATTCTGCACTACACCAGCATCGTGATTTCGCCACGCTCTTCACTCCATGCAAGAGCCGAGATATCCGTTGCCGAGAGTCATTTTGTATGTCAGGTGTCGATAAGAACCGCGGGTCACTCCCGGCCCAAGATCAGACTTAACAATAGCTTCCTTTGCTGCAAGACGGTTACGGGTTTTGTTTTGGGCGGTTATGAGGTAGCGGGCGACTGGGCTCCGCCGCTGGTTCTGGGAGGACGGGCCTGTGGTTCGAGAACAGCCTCGAGCCAGCCCCGATCGAACTTGTCCCGTGATGAACCTGCCCGCCTATCGAACTTTGCGAGGCAACGACAATGATCCTTCCAAGCAGGTTCACCTACTAAAACCTTTAGACATGACTTCTCCTTCCTCTGTTGATAAGGTTCAGTGATTCTTCACAACGCCGCGGCAGCGAACCGCCCACGCCGCCGCATCCGAACACTTTCACCGACTATTCAACGCCAGAGCGACCGCGTGTGGCCAGCGGGCGGGGACGAGTCAACGCGAGCGATGACTCAAGCGCTATCTTGGGAATTCCCTCGCTGAAGACCAACAATTGCAATGATCTATCCCCATCACGATGAAATTTCAAAGATTACCCGCCCGGCTCTGGGCCAAGGCCATGACTGTCAATACACGCAGTGTAGCCAGGCGCCTGTAACATCTAAGTGGCATCATGCACTGTTATTGCCTCAAATCCTCCGTGGCCTAAGCGGCTATAGTCCCTCTAAGAGCCGGGCCGGGAGGTTACCTCCACATAGCTATTTAGCAGCCGAGGTCTCGTCATAAATCTAATTAACTGCATAAATCGCCCACCAACTAAGAACTGGGCCACGCACCACCACCCATAGAATCAAGAAAGCAGCCTTCATCATTCATCCTTACTATGTCTCTGACTCGTAAAGCTCGTGTTGAGTCAAATTGCCGCAGGCCCACTCGTGGTGCCCTTCCGCCAATTCCTTTGCTCAAATTTTACTATACTTTAACCCAAAAGACTTTCGATTTCATAGTGTGCCATGAGTCCGAAAGTAACATCCGCCGATCCTCGGTCGGCATCGCTTATGGTTGAGACTAGGACGGTATCCTCGATCACCGAGCCCAACTTCGCTCTGGATTAATGAAAACATCCTGGCAAATGCTTTCTCAGCTTGTTCGTCTTTCATAAATCCAAGAATTTCACCTCCTGACTATGAAATACGAATGCCCCCCGACTGTCCCGTTAATCATTACCCGATCCCAAGGCCAACATAATAGGATCGAACCTGGTGTTATCCCATGCTAATGTATCCAGAGTTTAGGCTTGCTTTGAAAGCAATTCCCAATTTCTTCAAAGTAACAAGACCGAGAATGACCCGGCCAGTTAAGGCCAGGAGGCACGCCGGCAGAGGACGATTTGAATCGGCACACCGTAGGTGGACCGACGACCCAACCCAAGGTCCAACTCCACGCTTTTAACCGCAACAACTTAAATATACGCTATTGAGCTGGAATTACCGCGGTTGTCGGCACTGCACTTGCCCTCCAATGGATCCGTTATGATTTCAGACTATTCTTAATTAATGACTAATGAGTCTTGTGATTTATTTACTACCACCTCCCCGCGGTCGATTGGGTAATTTGGCGCGCCTGCTGCCTTCTTTGGATGTGGTAGCCGCTTCTCGCCCCTCCTCGAATCGAACCCATTCTCCGTCACCCGTCACCACCATGGTAGCCACTATCCTACCATCAAAAGTCGATAGGCGTAAATTTGAATGATGCGTCGTCAAGACAAAGGTCAGGCGATCCGACGCAGTTATCATGAATCATCAAAGCAACAGTGAGTCTGCCGACCTTTTATCTAATAAATGCATCCCTTCCGTAAGTCGGGTTTGTTGCACGATAATGAATTACTACTTTATCCAGCAAGAGATACCCATCAAACAAACTATAATCGATTTAATGACCATCCGTAGCTTCACAAATTCAATTAGTTCATACTTACACATGCATGGCTTAATCTTTGGAGATGCTATGACTACTGGCAGGATCAACTAGGTAGTATTCAGCAATGACTCGCACTGGACGCCAGATGGTCGATGTGACCTGGGCTGCGTGTGTGTCACTAAGGCAACCGAGATTTCCAGGGAACGAAGGAGAATTCAGATCTCTGCCTTCACAAGGCACCGATATCCAAAAGAACAGTCACAAGACGTGCCATGTAGCCGACGGGCCTGACGTGGACCTGCGGTGACTTCAAGATCCCCGACTCCCCGAAGAGGCTCTGAAGGAACGTAGCTATGCACCAAACCCATACCGCTTTTTGGAGGTAGGCAACACAGAACCGACAAGACGCCTCAACGCCATGGAGGCGTATGACGATTGATGATGATGAGGATGCATGTCGATCTGCTCGCATGCACAAGCACTGAGCTGACAACAAAAACATCCCGAGCACAACTCACACGCCTGCTGCTCGCTATAACCCAAACGACCACCTAACGAACCACACCCCGCAATGCCGAGAGGCATGTACATATGGAAGCATCGTACGCCAAGCTCGATCGCTAGGCATGTATGTAGGAGACCCGCCTCAAACAAGAGCAAATAGGTGCTCCACCTAGTCGTCCCTCTCCACAAAATAAAACCAAAGCGACCGGCTGAGGTCGATGACTAGGAAGAAGAGGCACACCATGCCCATTTTTGCTTTTGACAGCTTAACTGTGCTGGGAGGAGGCAGCATGCTAAGAGTTTCACAGCAAACGATGCCATCAAGGAGCGAGGCAACGTTACATTGTTGGTCAAGGAGAAGAAAAAGACACTCGCACTCGAGCACAAGAGTAATGGGTGGCTCGGGGAGAAAGAAACACTCGCGCCGAGCGCACGAGGATGGATGGTGGATGAGAAAAGACATCGGGCGATGCCGAGCACTACGAGGAAAGGGATGATGCCCTCAACCTCGGCCGGGTTTAGATATTTAGAGGAGGAGGACGGATGATGCCCTAACCCCGACTCGGGTTTAGCCAAGGCCCACAAGAACACATAAAGCTAAGAGTACTCGGGCTCTCAAGAGTGTGGATCCAAGAAAAATCAAGGGACAAACATAAAACTGAAGGACCATGGATCATGACGCTGAGGCTGCTACTCGCATCGGTGTGTACTCAAGACCAACCCGGTGGTTTTCACAGGCGCGCCAGATGAGTGAGATCACAGACGGTGTTAATGATTAGCTGTTGTTGGTCAGGTGGCACCACCAACCGACATTGCTATCAACCCGGTAGAACACCCACGCCGAGCATGTCGACGGGGTGTATCGCCTACTGACACATTTGCAACCCGCCCGACACACTGAAAACAAGGGCAACGCCGTTGAGAATTCCAGCCCGGCCCAGAATCACCCAAGAAAAAGCATTGCCCAAGCATCACCGGTGTTAGACTAAGCCATGCCACGAACCCACAAATTTTTGGGATCCATTCAAAATCGGGCCGAAGTTCTACCAAGATTCCAGCATGGATGATCAACTAATTAATTCACCCAAAAACCATGGGAAAATAACCCACAACAAGCAATGGGAAGGCTTGACAGGTGAGCGTGGGAGGGAAGTCCCATGGAAGTCCTCGCACCAACCATCACGGGCGTGGCTCTGAAATGGATGAATAAATTTCTCATAATAGGATAATATGCAAAACCAAAATTTAATGAAGAGATACCTTTTTTTCGAAGAGATAAGCCCAAAATCGGACCTAGAGGTCGAATTTTGTGCGAAGTTTTTGCAGGATTGCCTCAGAATAATCATATCTCCTCCGTCCACCAAGTTATAGAATTTTTTGACAAGGGAATGATTTTTAAAAAATTTTTAAAGTGGCTAAAATACATAAAATCGGGAAAATGGTGTTGGGTATTTAGAGATCGAATTTTGACGTAGTTTTTGTGCATGAACTCACACAATACTATAAACAATGTGTCCACAAAATTAAAGCCATTGATATGGGATTGATTTTAATGATTTTTAACCAAAAACAGGCAAAACGCAAAAATATCCAAAAAACGGCGATGAATCATGCTTGTCACTGCCTTCCCAATGTCATTAGTCTAAGGAAAGTATTTTACAAATTTAAGAGTGCTAAGTTTTATATTAATGGCTAAGTTTTTTGGCACCAACGCCAAGTTTCCACCACGCTTTTTGGCCCCGTGGCTAAAGTTTTTGGCACCGTGGCTCAAAATCGCCAAGTTTTCGATCACTGCTTTTTGGGCACGTGGTTGAAATTCTGACCACGCTTGGCACCGCACCAAAATCGGCTAGGTTTCTGATCATGTTTTTTGGCACGCGGCTGAAAATCCGACCACTCTGGCACCGCAAACTCAAAATTTCGACTAAGTTTTCCGATCACGCTGGCACCGTGGCTGAAAAATCTGACCATCGCTGGCACCGCGGCTCAAAATCGCTAAGTTTTCTAATCACGCTTTTGGCAATCGTGGGTCGTAATCGACCACGCTGGCACCGCTGCTCAAAAATCCGCTAAGTTTTCTCGATCACGCTTTTTGGCACGCGTACAAAATCCGACCACGCTTGGCACCGCTGCCAAAACTGCCAAGTCGATCATGTTTTTGGCACCGTGGCTGAAATTCGACCACGTCTTGGGCAATCAAGGCCTGCAATCCCGCTAAGTTTTCTGATCACGCTGGCACCGGTTGAAATTCGACCACGCTTTTGGCACCATGGTCTGTAACCGCCTAAGTTTTCTCGACGTTTTGGCACCGTATTGAAAATCTGACCACGCTTTGGCACCGCTGGCTCAAAAATCAGCTAAGTTTTCTGATCATGTTTTGGCACCGTATCAAATTTCGACCACGCTTTGGCACCGCCACTGCACCGCTAAGTCGGATCAATGCTGGCATCAGGTTGAAATTGACCACGCTTTTGGCACCGCTGCTCAAAATCCGCTAAGTTTTCCGATCACGTTTCGCACCGTATCGAAATTCCCGACCATCGCTTTGGCAATCAAGGGCTCAAAATCCGCTAAGTTTCGATCACGCTTTTGGCACCGGCTGAAATTGACCACGCTTGGCATCGCACCTCAAAATCAAGCAAGTTTCTGATCACGCTTACACCGCTGGGTTGAAAATCACCACGCTTTTGGCAATCATGTCAAATTTCAGCCACGTTTTGGCTCATGGCCCACCTCCAGGCTTTTCTTTCGATCACTTGTCACCGGTTTTCAAATCCTATAACGCTTTTTGGATCGCGGACTCATTTTTTTGGCTAAGTTTGTTACCATGCTACCATGGCTTAAAAATTTCGTCTTAATCGGGTACTCAGCCCCAATGACTAACGCAAAGAAAATGATGAAAATTTAGGAACGGTCGGGAGGGACGAATCAAAGCGACAAGGGTCGGATTCATGATCGTGGGCGCTAAAGGCCACTCGCCACTTACAATACCCCCCGTCAAGCAGCATTTAAGTCGCCCGCAAAGGATTCAACTCGCCGCTTGATGGAATTACGCTTTCATGGCGCCTTGCTGCTAATCCGCCTGCAAGATTCACCAATCCAGACGCCTTTGGGCCTAAACCCCAACGCTGGTCGGAACGAATCCATCTGGCGCACGCTGTCGCTTCAGTCTTGACCGACTTAGGATGCTTCAAATATAATCCAACGCATCAGAAGTCATACATCGGGTTTTTCAACCGCCGCTGATTTAATTAATCAGGCGAATCAACGGCCTCAAATTCAGGTTGAATTACTATCGCTATTAATCACCATCGCAGGTAAACTAACCTGTCTCACGACATCGTCTAAAACCCAAACGCATCCCCTATTGGTGGGTGAACAATCCAACACTTGGTGAATTTCGCCTACAATGATAGGGAAGAGCCGACATCGAAGGATCAAAAGCAACGCTTATGAACGCTTGCTGCCACAGTCGCTTATCCCCTGGTAACTTTTCCGACACCTCTAGCTTCAAATTCAAGGTCTAAAGGATCGATAGGCCACGCTTTCACTGTCAGACTGCATCGGAAATCGTAATCAAACGAGCTTTTACCCTGCTCCACACTCCAGATTGCTCTGGAGTCATCTAGACACCGCGTTATCTTTTAACACCAAACTAAACTCCCCACTGACAATGTCTTCCGCCCCATCGACTGCCAAATTGCCATTGTCCAAAAAGAGGGCGCCCGACATTCACTTTTACAAGTAAATGAACTAAAAGTAGTGGTATTTCACTCACTGCCTCAGCACTTATCCTACACCTCTCAAGTCATTTCACAAAGCTCGCACTCACAGTCAAGCTCCAACAGTAGTCTTTCCCTCATTGACTCGCCAAGCCTCGCTCCCTTGGTCAGGGTTTCACTGGATAAGAGATGTGACAAGGAATCTGGCATCCATTCATGCGCTACACTAATTAGTACGATTTAGCGCATTTGCTGCTTTAAGAGAGTCATAGCTACTCCCCGCTTACGCGCGCTTGGTCAATTTCACTCACTGGCGAGCCCGTAGCATCGCGTGAAATCACATCAGGCCAACATCCAGAGGACTCATCGCAATGCTTTGTTTTAATTAGACCTTGTCCGCATTTCTCAGCCTGAGTCGACTGCTCGACTGAAAGAGGGCCCTCAAGCCTGCTCTCAACTGCTCGTCGGGCACGCTGACACTCGCCTCGCCATGAGTGACTGACAGTACCCATCGACACATGAGCAGCCCGGATCGTGGACGACGACTCTCGAGCCAATCCTTTCCAGAGGTTAGCATCCATTTTGCGACTTCCCTCGGCTTCTACATTGTTCCATCGACTGCAGGTCGTTTCACCTGGAGACTCGATGCGCATGAAGACGACCTTGGGAGGCACTCTGGCCCTCCGGATTTTCAAGTGGCCTGGGCGCACTGACACCACGCGACGGTGTTTCTCCGGGCTGACTCCTACTCTCCTACTGAAGCTGTCTGAGGCAAAGGCAAAACGTAAAAGATAACTCTTTCCGGGGCTCCCCCGCCGACGTCTAGATTCTTAACGTCGCTGTCACCGCCACGTCCCTGCTCGAGAATTTTAACCCGATTCCTTTCATGCACAGCGCTATCGATTCCAACCCCGCCCCTTAGGATCACTAACCCATGTGCAAGTGTCAGCTCACATGGAACCTTTCCCTCTCGCCTTCAAAGTTCTCATTTATTTGCTACTACCACCAAGCATTCCAGCACCACGATCTAATCTGCCCCAGGCTCACTTGGCTCAGGTGCGACCGTCAGCGCCTCCTACTCATCTGGCTGGGCCTGGTCCCACCCGACCTACGGTATAGGTCGCGCGCTTAGCGCCCATCCATTTCTGGCGAGTTGATTCGGGCAGTGAGTCGTTACACACTCCTAGCTGGATTTCGACTTCCATGACCACCGGCAAGCTGCCTTAATCGACCAACACCCTTTGCGGGGTCTAGGTTAGCGCCAACAGTCAAGCACCCCCTACACGCCAGCCCTCGCCACTCAAAAATGGCCCACTGAGCTCCCTCGATTCCTGGCGCGACTCAACAGAGCACCACGCCTGCCCTACCTATTTAAAAGTTAGAATAAGTCGAGAGTCATACTGACGCCTCTAATCATTGGTTTTACCTGATGGGGATCCCAATACGGGCCCATTTATCCCGAGCAGGAAACTTTGAGGAACCAAATTTAAGCAATACGTAACTGAACGAAGCACAACA
>JAENHJ010000437.1:0-50721 GCA_025330945.1 Mucuna pruriens | reverse complement strand
CTACAGTATCTTGAGTTAGTCTCCATACTTATAAGACTTATTCCCAATTGCCCTCTCTCCTTTTAATTGAAAGCTCACTTTACTTTCTTCTTGAGTCCCACCTTAACCCTTAAATTATTGCTAACAACTACCACAAAAGTTCGCTGATCACTTATCAGACGTGTACCATCGTTGTAAAACGTCTAGTAGGCTAGTCAAAAACTGGTAGTGCTAGTTAACATAGGGGTGCTTGAGAGTAAACACACAACCCTTTAACACTTGAAAGATCGAGAGCACATACCTTGTGAGGTAATTTCTATCACTCTGCGCTCTTTCAAATGTTGTCTGCTTGTTCACTTTGGATGCTGAAGAACGTACCTTTCATAGATTGTGTGATATCTTGATTCTAAGGTGAAGGTATACTGCTAAATATCAACTTAATGATTTCATTTAAAATACATTCTCTCTCTCGTAATTAATTGTTTTACATTCCTTGATGATTTCTTTTCGATCTTTCAAGAGTGCAGTCAGTGTGTGTCTGATAATTCATATTTTAGACACCTAATAAAGGTCCTACGACGCATAATAGCTCTGTAGTTTAGTAGCTAAGAATCGCAGATAATGCAAGATCCAACTATCTAGTTAAAAGTAGTGAAAACACAAATCTATGCTACACTTTGAGTCTAGTTACACGAGTAAACTCACTCAGGTCAAAACTACAGCCCTAGATGCAGTCAGTCATCCCAACTGAGGACTGAAGTCGTCTCTCGGGCCAGATGAAGTCGCCTTGACCAGACGATCTCCTCTCCTCGTCAACTCCAGCTACAACTCACCACCAAATAGATACTGGACGACTGTTAAGATGGATGAATCTTTCCCAAGCTAACTACTATTATACAGAGCGAAGAAGATTTTGGATGCAAAATACATATTTTCCATCTTTGTGAGAGAGAGTATTCACCTTCCTTTCGCTTGGTTTGTCAATTTCATTGCTGTACAAAGGGCTTCCCAAACGCTTTCATCGAGGATGCTCATTTTAAGCAAGGTGAAGTAAGTATCATGTTTTCTATTTGCTTTGTTGCTTTGTTGTTTCCTATTTACTCATTTTCGTTTGTTTTGCTTTCACTATTTGCTATTTATTTGTACAATAATTTGCTTTCTAATTATTTTAGATACTATTTCTTCTCATTTTATGTGGCTGGTTCTTTGTTATTTTGCTCTTTATAATACTATTTTGCTGGCTTTTGTCGGCACTCATTTTGCTGCTTTTGTTTAATCATTTTGCTATTTTTCATATTTTTGCAACAATTCTACTCTACATAGATACTATTTCATCCCATTTTGTGTTTCTTTTATTGTGTTTTCTGCTTTTCTATTTAATTTTGCTATTTTAAGCATTATACTATTTTTACATTTATTTTACTATGTTTTGTTTTTACCGAGTTTTGCTCTGCTGTATTTTCAGTACTATTTCTGCTCACTATTTACTGTCTAATTATTCAGGTTTATCAAATTTTGTTTTAGAGAGAGATTTTCATTGTATTTACACCTTTTAGCAGATTTTTAAGTTGTATAACTGAGAATAGTTGTATCATTCTCGACAGACACGCTTTCACAACTCGATACTTTGTGAAACCGCCTCACGATTCAAGGTGTAATGAATGACTGAAACTAAAGCTAGAACACCTGATGACAGAGTAGTATTTATCCCCGTAAGATTTTCGAGCCCATATGCTGATCGCTTGCATCTTTCATTCTTCCTTCTTACGCGATTTGCAATCACGCTGCAAGCTACATTTGTCGTTTTGCCTTTGTACCATCATCTCTACGCCTCGTTGCCTCAACATGCATCGCTGAGCACGATTTAAAATGCCTTCTTTCTTTACACCCACTAGCAGAAACGACTTATGTAAGTTTGTTCATATCAGCGTTCAGAGTAAAAGTGAAAACCATGATGATCCCTAACCTGTGGGTAAAAGTGATGATTTGGAATTGTCTTTTAGAATGGTTCTGAAATAAGCGGGGTGAAACCCTGAGGTTTCGCAGGGTACCTCGATAATTTGGCTTACAAGTAGTAATGTCACTGTCAGTTAATTTCTGAAAAAGGTACATCAATGAAACAAAAGTACACAGTGTAGACATGAAAGTGAAAAATGAAATTGAAATAAAAAGAAAGAATAGACTAAAGGAGACAAAAGTGACACATTTTGTCTTATATTGTTTTGTATGATTGTGATATGACTTGTATTCAGTGACTTCATGCTTATTGACTTATTCTCATTGCTCCACTTTTCTAGCCACATTACAACCCATAAAGCTCTTTTGATCATTTAGGCATGCGTCAAGTCAGAGAAATTGTAGGCTGAGTCAAAGCTGGTAGTCTACCCAACATGCGGTGCTCGAGTGTAAATGCAAACCCAACCACTTGGAGAAAATCAGAGGCATCTCAGAGTCTGTTCTATCATTCATGGTCATTCCTTTAAATTTTATCGTTTCTTTGTTTGTCTTAGATATTAAAAAGTAACCATATATTGTTGGGTACCTGGATTCTAGGATGCATGTACTCTATTCCTTTATTAACTTATGATTCATTGAAAAGTGTTTCATTTTATTTGTACTTTTAATTCATTTAGCATCATTTTTCATTTTACACTTTATTTTGTTATATAAAAAGTTCAAGGTGGGGAAAATTGATAGCATACTTAGGCACTACTGCTGACTTATGCTGGAATTATTTGATAACATTTTTATGGTTAATATTGACAATAATAGTTAAGTCTCGTTGTTAGCCTCAATTAGGTAGTTGTTAATCTTTGTACTTATTTTAAGACTTAATTTCACTATGACGTTGTTATCTTATGAGGGACAGACCTGAGCTGACAAACCTCCAAATTGAACAATCTGGTGGCTTTTGGAAAGCAAAGATAAAGATTCACAACCTCGTTGTTTGCTCAACCTAGTTCAACCATCTTTTCAGGTCACAATCTGTGTGAATTGTGTGCCTATGCACCCACTTTTCGTTGAGCCTTTTTCATATCGATCCACTCTGGGAACCTGGTTGGTCTTTCGCTGCAAAATTCCTTTTGGGCCTAAATTACCTTCTTCGCATTCACATGCTACCTGTTATCAGTCAGATAGAAAGAGAGCATGATGTATTTACATTCTGATTTAAGAGGTTTTTCGGATCATGCCTCTCTATTCTTCCTTCAGTTTTTCTTTATGTTTTCAGGCCACATTTTATCGATGACTGCCATGAAGGCTAGGGCTCTATTATTAATCGGTTCTATGATTGTTGTTAGTTTAATTTACTATTATGTACTCCCTATTATGCCTCTATTTTCCACTATGACTATTTTCACTGAGATTTTGATTATGTTAGGTTAGCATTGATTAATCCTATGTCTAATACGTTAGATAATCAATCGATCACCCAAATCAACCCATTAGTGCTTTTGAACCATGCACAATTAGAGATTGTGATCAGGATATTAATTTGCTGGGACGAATGTTAGACGATTGTCTAATGAATCTTGAGTCGAGTGAATTTTCGCATCCTATGTGAACCATGATACACTACATGATTGATCCTAGGATCGTGCATGACATGATTCTATTTTCAATTTTGTTTCACATTTCACTTTCTACATAATTTTTCTGCATACATTATACACAAACCCTCTTTTTATTCTAATTTCTGGCACCTATTCACAAGATTTAGCACTACATGATTGGCTTGAGATTCGACTTCAAAGTAGTCCCTACACTATAAAATTCAAGGGAAATCTAGTCATTTGGGTAGCTTGTGATAGTATTATCAGAAAACCTGCACTTTGAAGGACTCATCACCAGAGATAGCTTAAAAGCGATCCCAAGAGGAGCACATGAACACACCCTATCATACCAAGAAGGCATACTTTCTGATCATTTGTTCAAACTGCCTTCAGGTAATGTATATAGGTCAGAAACACTTTTTTCTCTTTGTGCATTTTGTACATTGCATACATAGGATTAGCTCTCAGACAAGGTCCTTTGGGATCAACAACCACCAGCACTGCCTCTACTCTGGCTCGCTAAAATGACTAAATTTTCAATTGCAAGACCATAGCTAGGGGACGGCTCGGGTCAATTTTGTTTCTTAGGCCTTTGTCGCTCTAGCATGATTAGTGAGCCCTAATCCAGCAACTAATCATGCCATAAAAGGACTCCTTGTATCTACACTCAAAAAGAATTTTGATCATCACTTCCGAAATAAGTTGTTTTGGCACTTTAAAGAGCCTGACACCCATCTTAAATGACTGCTGAGGACAGTGAACTCGACCCAACTGACTCATCAGTAACAGTTTGTCACAAACGTGACCTCAGTTAGAGAACCAACAGTAAAGTTCTTAATCTAAGAACAAAGGAAGCCCTCACAATGTAGAAACATAAATATTATTAAATCAAAAATTTTGTCATTTGCGATGCTTTACAAGAGTTATTTATAAGCTTAGCTAGCATCCCGAAAATTAATGCCCATTAATATTTTTAATTGCCAAAAAAGTAGAGTTAATGCCAATATTTCACTGTACATAAAATCTCACTGAGTTAATGCCGATTAATATTTTAATTGGTATAAAATCTCATGATTTAATGTCCATTGATATTTTTAATCGCACAAAAATCATGATAATTGCCAATATTTTACCATCAGCTACACTTGTTGTTAATGTCCATAATATTTTAATTGGTACAAAATCTCATCCACTATAACCTCACTAACCTTTATTTCACCATAAATGATCTTCCTTATCCACCTACTATCAAACTTCTTCCTTTTTCTACCAACTATCAAAAATGATTTATGCAAAATACATGTAACAGATCCCACTAGACTCACTCCAGCCTCAAATTACACATGATAGGCTTTTATATGTATTCTTCAAGATGGGTTCAATCATCATCAACTCAGTAATAAAGTCGACTCATTTTGGTGTGTAGCCTTTTGATATACATCGTGTACTAGTCATCTAACGCGATATCAGCCAAACTAGCTAACTATAGTATTAGTCAACCCCAGGTCGATTTTCTCAAGGGCACAAAGGTACTCGATCAGGATTTGATGTGCAAACTGAAGTTAATGCAAAATCTAAGGTAGAGTGTCACTTCTCTGACATTGGTTTCCAGCATGCAGAGATCGGGACGAGACGACATTTCGACAGACTTCTGCTTCTACGCTACGTGACTAGCTAACAAACTTAGAGAAAGCAAGAAACAAGTGTTTTTGGACGCGAGTAAAAGAAATAGAAGGTAACCACTACCATGAATGCAAGAGAAAACACGTTAAGTTATCATCGATTACTATTACTATTATTAGGACATAACTGCCACTCATGTTCCGCCCTCCATTGGTCCTAAGTCCAACGATCTTCACACCATATCAGCCTCAGAATCCTTATGACAATCACCAAAGGTTCAGTCTATCATCATACCGATGAATTACATTTAATCGCTACCTCATCAATTGGCAAGTGATTAAACTCAAGCTGACTTTTAGGTTCGTTAATTAGTGTTCTAGTCGATTACTCATCGTATTAAGTTAAACTAGTCCCAATCAAGCTAATTTTAGCTGATGATGAAGCCACAATTTATACAATATCTTATGACACCCAAGCAGGAAGTTTACAAGATCTGTTCATGCTAAGAGCTGGGCAGCTGAGCTTAAGATCTCACTATGCATGGGCTTCGACATGAGTGAAATACGCAAATCTGCGGCACTTAGATTTTAGACTAATAATAGTGTGTTACCTTCTTCTCAGGCAAGTCGAGCTCAGGATCGTCAGCTACCATGAGTCTCACGAGTATGTAAAAGTCATCCACGGCCAGTCCGACTCCATCTCTGCAGAGCATGTAGTCGCCTGCAACTCCATGCCTTGCAGCCTCACATCCCAGGGCCCATGAGCAGTTCAGCTGTATTGACCATATCAGCCATCCAACTCCGCAGCTATCTCAAGAAGTCACCAAATGCCATGTCACCTCAGTAGAAATCTCGCCATGTCACTGCTGTGGGATTCAAGAGAGAGGTGTAGACACCTTCACAAATGTAATTTTATTAGGATTCGATAGATTAGCATATCACAGCTTTGAAGTATATATAGGACAGTTGTGCACTTTTACACGCTCGCCAAGCAGAATCACAAAAATTCCACTACTCCGCATCTACTTGAGCCAGCTCTCGCCTCTCCGGCTTATGGTAATGACGACGTCTCGCTTTCTCTGGAGGAAGTGAACTGCTGACTTGGAAGCCAGTCCGTTGTAGGGACCGACGTACTACCTGACGCGACTCTCGAAGGAGAGTCATCCTCAGCCAAAGTTAATCGAGAGGGCGAACCACCACCATCAACTCATGGCGCATCATCGTCAGGAAGATGGATTCATCCAAGTCGAATCCACTATATTTTGCTATTCATGATCGCATATCTCACTCTGCATTTCACATAACTCTCTCTTCCTCTGCAATTTGAATCATGACCAGATTGGTCATTTGAATACAATGTTAAGTTGTCGATCGGACTGCATAGACCATCCAAGAGATCAGCTAACCATAAGTTAATCGAGAATCCCAAATCAAGCTTCGCACTTAATTCCGCTAACCCATGAGGTAGTGATTACTGGCGCAATTCAGATGGCAATCGACTAAATGCTCATGGCTTATCGGCCATAATGACTACCAAAGGCCGAGAAAAGAAAAGACCAAGAACCGGAGTTATGGAACCTGGATCGACTTGGAACTCATGAACCTGAACATGAACACAACTTTGCTGTTAATAATAATAGATAATTAGTGACAAGTAATATGTGTCTTACAGCATCTGCATAGTCTTAGTTTTACATTGCCACTTTGCACTCCAACCGCTCATATCACCAAGCTTAACCGGAGACAGATAGCATCTTCAGAAGGCCTGGCTCCGCACTCAAGATTATCTCACCGAACATCTCGGCCTGCGCACCGAGGGAGTCGAGTACTTTACATGTCAGATTTCTACTCCACTTCACTTTTACACACCACCACAACTGCAACCAGCACACCTGCGGTCCAAGACGACCTAGTGCTATATAGTACTATGCTTAGCTTTCAGTTATTTGATAAGCTGCTGGAAACCATCACACGCCTATCATCACTCACATTGTTCACATTCTAAATGCAATCGTAGTCACTGGGGAATTATGAAGAGGAATGCAACCAAAGATCAAAATCAAAAGTACTTATAATATTATTGAAAATGCATCACAAATACACATGCTCGGATCTGATGATTCCCATCTTCCACGTGACGATCGCCATGGTATTCGACTGTGATGGTTCACCTCTAGGATGCTGAGATCAAGTCGCTGCAGTGTTGGTATCTAGTGCATCCTTCGTAACCTTCGGCTGGCCTCAATTTGTATCTCTCAATCGACGATGGGACGCCATATGAATGCCACCACCACGTATATATGGATGACAGTTCACGATACAAAGATACGCCAGCGAAAATACTAATGCCTAACGACCCCACACGTGCATATCAATCTTATTGCTACGGCTCAGGCGACATGTATGCTATTCTGCACCAGGCGACTGTGCATGTTATCTCCGTGCAACCGAGGGTCAGTGCTGGATTGCTGACGGTTGATGCAATTGGGTCACTCTTATTGGCTATGCTTTAGGCCTGCCGAATTCGTCAATCGGCCCAGATGAAATCAGCTTAGTCCTCGTATAAGAAGACTATTTATTAGTTAAGATCTTCAATTTAACACAAATTTGTATTTTCTCTAATTTTAGGTCCTTAATGTGAATCTAACACCAATCCTCTGAGACAAAATAGTCTTGCAACACCTTCTTAGGCCCATAAAAGATGTATGACTTATGACTCATCAAACCCTCACACTCTAACTCAGACTCTAGCAAAATCAAATTAAAATCAACAAAGGAGATTCCTAAGGATAGAAAAAGAATTTTTCATTGACTTCCTTAAGTTCAGCTGGGAGACAGTTGGCACTCATTCACCCTGAGATTAAGATACTCAAACAATCTAAAACTATTTCACATGTGCTCTAGGTGACTCTCAATGACCTCAAACAACAAAAGGTAAAGTAAAGGATAGAGTCTCACTTAGAGAGTATTTCTGCCTCAAGTGTTTGGGTTTGTATTTTACAATCAACATTGCATGAAACTAGTATCTTTACTTTGACAAGGCTTTCTCCTACACTACAAAAACACAAGCAATAATGATCACTGATGGCATTTCTTTCGCTTGTAGTTGAGGCACTGTAGCAGGAGAAAATGTAGCTGGTTTCAAACCCATGGGAGAGAACAATGGGGTGTTTATCCAAAGATGAGGCAGCCTGTGATGTCGTGATCTCCCCTCAATTATTCCCGCTTTATCTGCTCACTCCTTCCCTGAATTCATGCTTTTGTAGTAATTCTTTGTTTTGATTTTGAATTTTTACCTGCTTTTTCTATTTTTCTTTTCTTTTCTTTTCATTTCAGCTGCCTTTCTTTTCGCCTTTAAGATGCTAAACCGATTTTTCTTTTCCTAAACTTTCCACACTTGATGATACCTCACTCCCAAAACAGTTCCAAGGCTCTCTAATCCCAACGGTGGTCAGTCATGGTTTTTTCTGCCTGCTTGTAATGAGCTATTGGGAAGAATGGTTGATCAGGCTCATGGGTGAAAACAGTTGTATCCCCGAGAGTCATGAAAAATGCAGAATACAGTTAATCAAGAATGCAAAAATCACCACAAGAAAAGAAAGAATGCAAGACGCAAGCCATCAATATATGTACAAAGGCTCAATTTCTCACACGATTTGTTTTGTTTTATCATAAAAATGTTTTTCCAGCTTAATCAATCACGCTTAGAAACACAAAGTTTCATTATTTCAGAAAGAGCCATATCTTTTCAGAGTTGAAGAATTAGCCTTACTATCTCATCAAACTTCCAGAGTCAATTTAATTTTTCCAAAACATTTTTTTCACAATCCACCGGAATCACGGAGAGCATAAAACAAAAACAATTAAAAACCCTATTCGGCCGGTCAATTCGAATTTGGCCAGATGGTACCAGAGTGGGAAGGACTCGGGACAACTTTTATTGAAAATCGAGAAAAGAAGAGAAAATGACCGAAGAGAGAATTGAAACAAGGATGGTAACTAAGGGAAACAAAACAAACACATAAATTCAAAATAGATTTAAACAATATTAAAATTGGAGCCAGAATGTAAATATGAACAATATCAAAGCAAATCAGATTCGCCCAGTCCATCAAATACACAACGGGCCTCCCCACACACACTCTTTTAGGCATCGTCTCAATGCCTGATACGATTGAGAGGGCCGATAAAGCAGTTTAGGCCATGATCAAAGTGAGCCGGGTCTATCTAGTGAGATGATCTCCATGTCATCTATAATTGGTGTTGGACCTTCATAGAATGGCTTGATTTGATGCCCATCGACTCCGAATGTGCTGTTACTTTGTTCATCTTTTAGTCTGTACTACACCATGGGAAATATGTTAGTGATAACAAAAGTGTTCATCCCATCTAGAGCTAAGCTTACCTGCTATGAGCTAGTCGTGAACTGAATAGTAGCACTTTCCGCCGACTTGAAAATCTTTCCTCGTGATCTATTGGTCATGAAATTTCTTGACTATAGATCCTAGAATTCTCATATGCCCAAGCGGAGTTCTTCTAACTCTCAGAAGCTGGAATTTCCTCTGCCTCCAACTCTGGTCATAGGCCAAATTGCACTATTTGGACAGCCCAAGAGGGTGCTCCGGTTTTCATAGAAGGCAGAGGTTTTGATCAAGACAATCCATAGAGACATCCCTAATGGGTTTCCAGATGCGCTATGTGCCTGAGAGCATCCTCATGAGTCTGCTCTAGTTTTTCTATCGATTGGTCATCTTTGCATGCTTAATTTCCCTGTTGAAAACTCTCTGGCCATTTGTTTGGGGCAGGTAGTCGCAGGTCTATGCATCACCCGATACTTCAAGAAGGGAAGCCATGGCTCTCATTGGTAAGTGACTACCTTGGTCACTATGAGCTTAGAACACCAAACCCAGAGAAAATATTGACAACAATATGTACTAATCAACCATTGAGATCTGAATGGCCTCTATAAAATCAACACCTCAAACGCCACTTCACAAAACAAGATAATGCTGGGCATTTCATGCCTTCTATTCATGCCCATTCCAGCTTTTCTTCGCATTTGGTCACAGGTGAGATGAACTAATAAGCTGCTTGACAACAGGGCCAATGAGCCTCGCGTAATCAAGCACTTTCCTAGTCAGTCGAAGTCGATCCATAGGCCTGCAAGTGTTGAGTGGCGTAACTGAGAGATCGATTGATCTGCTTTCAAGAATGCACTCGCGTAATGACTTTATCACCGCAAAGTCTCCAAAGGTAGGATCATCCCATATGTAGTATTTGGCATCGCCTCGGAGTTTTTCTCTGCATAGACGG
The DNA here is from genome assembly GCA_025330945.1 of Mucuna pruriens. Lineage (NCBI taxonomy): Eukaryota > Viridiplantae > Streptophyta > Magnoliopsida > Fabales > Fabaceae > Mucuna > Mucuna pruriens. The sequence goes on along the minus strand of JAENHJ010000437.1, from coordinate 40,256 downwards.
ATGCCTCTGTGGAAACTCGAAATGTTTCCACATAATCTGCAAATGCCTAAGCAAACCATGGTAGACGTTGATGTGTAGCAACCACTCATCTGGGAATTGGTCTTTGATAGGCATGAGGTCTCTTCCCTCTCAATCCTACTCAGTGATTCACTACTAAATTCTCGGCACTTTTCTTGTCTCTCGATTTCTATGTTGAATTCTTGAAGAAGAAGCATCCACCTAATCAGCCTTAGTCTTGGCATCCAGTTTCTTCAACAAGCACCTCAAGGCAGCATGATCAGAGAACACAACAATTCTCGAGCCCAGAAGGTGAACGAAATTTGTCCAAGGTAAAGACAATTGCCAAGAGTTCCTTCTCGCTTGTTTGTAGTTTTGAGCTGAGTCCATGGTAGATGACAGGCAATACATGCATAGGTTGGCCGACTCCACTTCTTGGCCGAGAACAACTCCTAATGTCGTAATCAGATGCATCACACATCAGCTCGACAAGAGGTCCTGGGCAAATGCTTGCAGATGGAGGATGTAAGTCCTGTTCTTCAGCTCTCGAAACGCCTAATACAAGGTTGGTCAAAATTGAAATCAACATCCTTTGCAGTCAACCTGGACAGTAAGCGAAGCTTTACTCAAGTTCTTGATGAATCTTCATGTAAGCCTGCGTGTCCCAAGAATGAACGAACTTCCCCAGCACCAAAGGGTTTGGAAAGGAGGTGATGATGTCTATCTTTCGATTTATCACCTCAATGCCTGTTGGATACTAGATGACCTAACACTATTCCTCGCTCACCATGAAATGACACTTTTCAAAAATTAGCACGAGGTCGGGTCAATACATCTCTTCAACACCTTGGATAGATTTCCTGCATGCACGAATGAGTTAGCATATACCGTGAAGTCACCCATGAACACCTCCATGTAGTCCTAGAGTAAATCCGAGAAGATACTGATCATACAATGCTAAAAATGCATTTGAGGACATTACACGTCAAAATGGCATGCTTAATATGTATAAATGTGCCTAACCAAGTGAAGTAGTAGTCTTGTGCTGATCTTCAGTGCAATGTGAATCTGCATGTATCCTCGAGAATCCATCCAAAAAGTAGCAATGGATTTCCCTAATAGCTTTTCTCCAGGACTTGATCAATAAAAGGAAAAGGAAAGTGATCCTTTGTGAGTTACCTGGTTTAATCTTCTATAGTCAATGCAAACTCGTCGTGGTTCTTTCATGACACCATCCTAGATTTCTTCACATAACTCTGCACAAGGCTCACACCCTATTAGCTATCCGAGATGGGTAGATGATCCTAAGAGCAAGGTTGGTGTAACCCTTTGTAACCATATCCAGGATTGTCGTGGACATTCAGTCTTTGTTGTTTCCTATGGGATTAGTTTCCTCCTCCATCAATATATGTGCATGCAGATGGAGGGGCTTGGTGCTAGAGGTTCTAAAGCCCACCGTCTTCTTATACGCCTTGGGGACATTGAAGCAACTTATTTTGCTCCTAATCTAGATTATTAAGTAATGATAACCGGGCATTGTTGTTCACCGTCCAAATAGACATATTTCAAATGATCTGGCAATGGCTTTTTAGTTCCATGGGTGGTGGTGAGATGAAGAATTTCACCAGTTACTTGATCCTCCAGCCAACTCGTTTGATTCAACACTGCATGCCAACATGATTTCGCCCCTCTGTTTTGGCCACTCTCTTTGGTGGGCTTAGCACTTGTCAAATTGAGCTCAAGATCGACTTGTGCGCCTTTGAGTCGGATCCCATGGAATGCTGAATACAACTCGCTGCTGCTTCATCGGGCCGAAATGGTCTCAGCAATCATGTTGGCTTTTGTCTCCGCATCTTGGTCGAGCTGACTTTGGCTCCCTTGCTCTCACTGCATTGGCCGAGAGCTGACTTTTCTCTTCCTGCCTCGCCTGCTGGCTGAGCTGACCTTAGTCATTCTTCTGGTCTCTGACCTTCAATAGCCACCACCTTTAGTTTTGAAAAATTGTGCATAGTCATCAGATGAAGACTTCAGTTCGGGCAACCTTGACTTTTGCAGATATTTACACACCCAAGTTCCTCATGATTGCACACTTGGTCTATCTTCAACAACTCCTGCTTCAAAATCCAAGTCAACAATGTCATAATTATTGTTCCTCAAAGTTAGGAGGTTATGTACTTCTTCATAGTCGGCCTCTTTTGTCTGTGACCCTAGCAACTAAAGTGACATCAACATTTTCCAGCAAAATCGCCTATGTTATTTCACTATACTGTCTAGTCAAGATATTTTTCAACTAGCTTCTTCAATCATGTCAATGCCAAAGAGAATAGTCTCTGTAGGGTGCTTCATGGCTTCAAAGATATTAAACTACACCTGTAGTTGTCACCATATTCCATTGAGAGCATCCCAGATGGACATCAATCTTTGTTCCGTAGTCATTAGGAATGGTCTCCTAGAATTAAGCGTCTATTCTTCCCGATGTCTCATCCTCCATATCCAGCACATAAAAATCAGCTAGAAATATTAACTCATTAATCTTGACATGACATTTCGAGAACGCCTAAGCTGAACAATGTCGCTCATAAGTCTGATGGTCATCCTCATGGGTTCAAGATCACCAAAATTTAGGCTTGGTGATTGATGGTAGGCATGACATTGATCGAGGCCCTGTGCTAGTGCATTGGCGATATGTGCTCGCCAATGGTGCATGACAGAAAAGATTCCAGATCTTTGTATTTCTTTTGGCAAGTGCTTTGCATGGGGCACTTACAATGAGTTCTTTCATTTCTGTTATGGCCGACACTATACCTCCAACTTCGTGTTCCTTCATCTTTTTTTCCTTTGTGTTCGTCACACACCTCGAGCGAATTCACAGATTTAGAACCTATTTAATCGCACGGTGAGCTGAATATTGATTTCCACTTTTCTGAACATCTTCAACAGTTCTTCATCCGACTTTGGCCTTCTTGCTGAGATAGTCCAACTTGGGAATGGTATTGGGGTAGTTTTCTCTAGTCGAGACTAAGAGAATGGCATTTGTCTGAGTCGACTATACTGATCTCAAGAATCTATAGAAGAAAGATAGGCTCGAGGTAGTTCTTTTTTCCACTTCTAAGTGGTGACTACACTGCATTTCCTTGATTTGGAACAATGGTTTCAGAGGGAGGTTGCTGATCCAAATGACTGTAATGGCCCACAGATTAGCTAATCGAATATTTTGGCGCTTTTTAGGTCTCGGATGGTGGCAATCACATTTTGATGGAATTACATGTTGTTGGAGCTCACAGATTGCCGGAACTCTAGGTCAGCTAGCTGCAAGTCGCTCATCAAAGTCTTTCCGCAGATAGAGAGTTTCCTGAGCAGGGCACTCTCTACTGCTGCTATTGTTGTTGGAAAGGTAGCACTTGATATCGTGGAGTCACTGTTGATAACCTCGCTTGTCTCTTATATGTATTCTAGAGACTAAATTGTCGAGCTGTATAAGGCCCCTCGATTCTGTCCCCGACCGAAATGGCTGTCTTCCATGCTGCCGACTATCAAATGGCCGATTCTCGATATGGTTGTTTCCCATATTGAAATCCACCCTATGGCTCCAAATTCTTCAGGGTTGGTCCGACTCGCCTCGGGCTAGACATGTCAAAGCAAGGTGCTCCATGATAGTTGTACATACTTTTTGTTACCATGGTGATTAGTTGTTTTAATAGCAAGCTATCTCACCAATGATGTTAATTTTGTCAGCTACTCTCCAATCTTTGGTTGGAAGTTGCACTGATTTCATTCTACCATCCAAGATTGACTCTCCTCGATCCCAAACTGTTTGGTATTACTTGCCATATTGGAGATCGATGCCTTCCCGTCATTGGGGTGTTTTATCCATCAAAGCTCCTCCACTAGCAGATCAATCATACTTATGTCCACATCGAGAGTCCTTCATAAAATACTGGATCGGCAACCGCCGTTGATTCGATGGCCAAGTGGGTACAAAGTTTATTGAATCTCTCCTAATACTGTGTGTGTCTCTCCTATGCCTTATCCCACATATTTCCTTTCTAGACGACACAGTTCTGATGCCTAAAGAACTTCTCCTTTGAAGGCACGTCATATCTCCCACATGTTGAAAAGTGCTGGTCAAGGTATACCCCAGTCCTTTTGCAGCCTGCCAAGCGAGAATGGGAATGTCATCTTAATGTAATCTCCGTAATCCCCGCGGGGTCTCATTGTGGAATGTACCACATGGAATTCTTTTTCAAGTGCTTTTGGGGGTCTTCCCAAGACCATGAAACTTTGGCAGCAAATGAATAAGACCAAACTTCAATTCACGCTTCAGCTGGCCTCCAAATGTGGATATTGATGCACCAAGGTTGACATACCACATCTAGTGTAGCCAACTCTTTCAATGTTCTTGTCATTGTTATCCATTTGACCTGGCTCAGAAATGGCTAAAACTAGACACATAAATAATATTAATAGAAAATTGGTTAGAGTTAATGATGGAATTAGCACCTATACTATTATTTACTACTAGATTCTAGCCTTCCTTAATCTACGAAGGTTCTCTATTTCAGTCAAAAGCATATAAAGGGTTAGTGCTAATTCTAGTCATGCATTATAAAATCATATAGAAAGTCAACGTTAAATCCAAGGAATTCGAGAACAAGAAATCACAATTATCGCTAATCCTAATAAAGTCAGTAAGAATATGATGTGAGTAAAAAATGCAAGTCAATTGTGCAATGCAAAAATGAATGCAGAACAAAATGCTAACAGTATGCAATGCAGAGACAACATTTTGTTATTTTCTTTGGCGGTGAATTCACGCATAAAATTAATAGAAATCAAAGATGCTTTTATTACTGTCAAGTAAAAATAGATATAGACAATTTCAAATACTCAATAGACTCGACTCAACAAACACACTCTACAGACTCAGTGATTCATCTTCACTTAGTTTGGCACACAAAGACACGAAAAGAACTCCAGGTCCTCGAACGACTCCAATTTGATAAGATCGCATTCTAGTCAGCCAATCAGATCAAATAAACTAAAGCTAACTATAGTATAGTCAACACTCAGGTCGACTTTCATGGCACACAATGCGTCAATCAGATTTTATGTGCAAATTGAAGCAATGCAAAATCTAAGTGTAGAGTACTGCCTCTAAGATCTGCCAAGAGACTGGGGATCTAGATGATCTCTGCAGACGTTCTCCTGCCTGATTGAATGCTAACTGATGCAACAAACTTAAAAATAGTAAAGTGGGGTTTTGAAATGCAGTAAAGAGAAACGTATGTAAAGCACACCATCTAATATGTGAGAAAAACACGCCGTTATCAATTTAATATTACTATTATTATTATTAGATATAATCAAAATCATGTTCACCATTAATCCAAGTCCAGTCCACTTCACTCTAGCTTCTCTATAAGCTCTGGGGAATTCTTATGACATCGCTAAAGGTCTGCCCACTGCCATATCGATGAATTACGCTGATCGCTATCCTCATCAAGTGTGATTAAGTTTAGCTGATTTTAGGTTCTCAATTAGGTCTCTAGTTGATTACCATTGATTAGTTAAACCAGTTCTGATCGGCTTAGTTTAATATTGTCACGTTTAAAATGCAATCACACTCAAATCGTGAATTATGGAAGAGAATGCAACCAGAGATCAGAATCATAAAGTATTTATATTATTGGAAAACATAATACAAAACACAAGGCCTGATTCGATGATTCTATCTTCCATGACGACGCCATGGTCAATCGGCGATGGTTCACCTCCGCTAGCTGGGATGTGAGGATCAAGTCCACTAGAGTGCGCGTACTCCACCTGGCCCCTTGGTAACCTTCAGCTCGAAGTCCTAATCCGCACTTCCTCAATCCAGAGAAATGCCATTGACAACACCGCACCACCGGAGCATAGGGATGAGAGCGAGACTCAAGATAATAAAAAGGGAAAATATGAATGCCAAGGACCCTAAAACGGTATCTTCCCTATATATACAAGAGCATGAAATACGGCTCTAATGAATTCAACGAGCCGAGGTGGTTTCTATGTTGATTGTTAACATATTGATGCACTGTCGCCCTATCATCAGCGCTATAGTTATTATCATTCAATGATGGAACTCCATTAGTCCTACGCAGGGAAGAAGACTATTTATTAGCTAAGATCTTCAATCTAACACGTATTTGTATTTTCTCTAATTTTAGGTCCTTAATGTGAATTCACAACAATCAATCCTCGAGCACAAAAATAGTCTGCAACACTTTCTTAGGCCCATAAAAGATGTATAATTTCAGACTCATCAAGCCTCCGATTCACTTTGCTCTAAACTTCTCTTAATTTTGAAACCGGCATGGCAAAGATTGTTTCATCATTTTGTTTTGGATCTAGTCAAGAGACATCCAATGTCACACAAATTATATTTTTGCTTTGTTGGGGCTCTTATCACGCCTTTCCTCTCTGATCCTTGGATTAACAAAGAAACCTTTATTCTCATCAAGCGCCCATTCTGCCGGTAGTGAATGTCACTACTCTTAGCTAGTGGCCAATCCATTCTTACCTTCTCCACTTTCTCCTTTCTTCCTTATTTGTTTTCCGTGATTTTGCATTCTTCGTTCTGAAATTTAATCGCTAGGTTTATTTATGATTCGGTAAGTATGTCACAATTGCCTCCTCTAGTCCGCCATTTGCTTCATCACATTTGATTTGGGGAGTAACTATTGATTTCATCATTGTTGTTGTTATCCATGATTATACATGCTATTTAACTAAAAATTTCACAAAAAATGTTAGAAATAAAAGGCAAAAACTCACCATCACATGTGTTTACACTGCCACCTCATGTATGCACTCTATGTGACTTTTTTCTATAATATGAACTTTGCCTTTTGTCCTTTCAACTTGAAGCTATACCTTGAAAGAGAACCCCTAAATTCTACAATCAAGTTCTATTGTACAAGTGGAAAGCCTTTGAATCACAATAACTCTTAGAAAATGAAGAAATGAAAACTCAAAAACAAAACTAAAGAAGTCAACGAAGACAAGAAAAACTTAATAGAAAAAGAAATATACTTTAAATAAGGAATCACAAAAAGACAATACGAAGACTCAAAAAGTTAAAGATGTTATCAATTTAGAAAATGAACAAATTTCTTTGTCCAAACTAAATGCCTAAACGTTATATCCATGCAAGTCAATGGATGATTATACAAGTCAACGGGCATTGGACAAGTCCATGGACATTGGTACAAGTCCATGGACAACAAGATAGTTCAACAAAATAAAAAAAAAACTTTTAGCATGTATAGTTTGTTTGTGGATTTGTAAATAAATCTTGTTACGCCTTTTTTTTAAATTGCTCCTGTTTATTTTTAACCGAATTTCACCATGGATCTAGTTGATCTTACTCAATTTTTTTCAATTCTTTTGATCCAAATCTTTTAGACAATTACCACAAATATTTTGCACAAATCACATTCAATTTCACAATCAAGGATATCAAAAAACTAAAGTGAAAAACTCAATCAATAATACTTATTTTGTCATATTTTCAAAATTAAACAACTAAAAACTAATCAAGATCAAGCAATTTTGACAATTGAATCGATTAAAGTGGAAATTGAACATAAAAATGATAGATAATAGCTAGGTGAGCAAAACCTAAGCTTAAAATTTTAAAATGCAGTGGCAAATTAAAGCTAGATTATGCATCCGAGTGGGATTACCTCTTGACACAAGTTCCAAGGATGCAGAATCATGAAGATTGTGCTTCAAATTCACAAACCGTGAAGGGAAACTATGAATTGTTATTTGGATGATATGATTTGGATTCCAGAATTTTACGACGGATTGCTCTGATTGAATTACTTCCTGAATAATCTTGACTCTACCTGATTCTACACTTAACAATTATCATAAACCGAAAAAAAATTAGGAATAGGATTTTAAGAATAAAGGAATTGAAAATAAAGTGGAAAAGATTTTTGTAGATGGCTCGCCATTAATTTTCATTCAAAATAAGAGAATCGAGATTCTCTATAAGCTTCATGGAGAACATGACGAGAAAAAGTATTCTAACTCAAGAATAATAGCCTCTAGCTTTTTCATCCTACCCCTTTTGCCCTCTAAGGAAGTCCATGTTCATTTGCACACGCCTCCAACTTCTTCAACCTACCCTTGGTTAGGGGTCCTTAGCTGCCCCCGAGGTCTTGCCACGTCCTCATCTTACATTGTGACTCTTCCTAGTCTCTTGATTCTATAATTTTAATCAAGCTTTTGTTAAGCTTGTGGAAAATCTCATAATTCTTTTGTCTCCCTTTAGGCTTTGAGTAAGTAGCCTAATCCATTTTGTTCTACTCACATTTTCTTGTTTCTTCCATTTTTACCTTTCCATCCATTTGGCAAGCTCCATCTGGGAGTCTGGAAATCTTGATTCAAGAAGATCCAAGGGAATCATAAAAACCTTCAAGCATGTCTTTAAAACCCCCAAGGAAATCAATCTGTTAGGGAGAAGCAACATGAAACACTTATTAGTAGGCAATAACAATGAGGTTCTTCCTAGTTAGGAGAACCATTTTCACCTCTTTCCTTGCCTATAAGAAAGGACTTTGTCCATCACTTTCTCTTGCTTTTTCTTTTCTTTGTTTTCTTTTCTTTCACTACCCACTCTCTTACTTTTCTTTTTAATTTCATTACTTTTTCTTTTGGCCATTTCGACCTTATTACACTTTCTTTCTTTTTTTTCTTCATTTTTATTTGGTCTTCACACCTCTCTTGGGAGACAAAAAGGCTTACACCACCTTTCACCTCTCATACGCATAAATGAGAACCTGTTTAAAATCCCATCATGGGGTCACCTTTTTTATCATATTGTCATGGTCTACCCAATAGGGATATGTATGGCTTCATGGGAGCCACACATCACATATTACATCATCCTTATAGCTACCAAGGGTAGTAGCCAATAACACTTGACTATCGACATTACTCTCACCCTTCTCACTTAACCATTATAACTATGGCCAAGGATGAAGCATAGAGAACTTCTCTACTAGCGTAAGGCTAGCTACATTTACACTACTACTACCATCAATGTTGAGAGAGCATAATCTACCTAACACCAAGTAACTAAAGTGGAAGATAACTTCTCTTGGAGTTTCGGCTTCCTTTACTGTTGCTAATCTCATTAGCCTTCTCACCACGAGGAGATCACTTGGCAATGAGCTACCGAGGACTCTCCTCTACTAGTAGAAGAAGTCCTCTTTAGGTGTTACTCCTCACTATCTACTTCATTATTATCCACATAAGCACCATAGTCCTCCTATTTTGGCATCGGGGAAGCAATATGGTCCTTTCCAATTGATATAAATATGAGAAGGCATGAAGAGTATCGAAAGAACACTGAGCATTTAGAGGTTAAAGCACTTCAAGGACCTATGACCAAAGGGAGATTGAAGAGGCTTAAGGAGAAAGTGCAAGAGAAGAAGAGTGATAATGTTGTCGAAACACTATCAAAACTACTAGATTTTCCTTTATTTTACAAACAGAAGGACTAATCTAAAGTCAAATCTCTCAAGACGAATTATGCAATATCTAACCTTGTTGAATAGAAACCAATTTGAATGTAAAATGGATTTGTATGTAAAATAGAATTATGTGGAAAATAAAATTATGCAGAAAAACAAAATGAAAAAACAAAATTATGTAACATCAATCAAGGATCCAATCATGTAGTTTTGTTATCACAGTTCACATGAGGGTGAAAATTCATATAAACTAAAGATTCATTAGATAATCATCTAACATTCGTCCATACAAATTGAGAGAAAAAATCAAGTCCGTAATTAGCAGCATGGATTCAAGCACACATAATCAAGTCGATTTTAGGTGATCAATCAATTTACCTAACCTTGGTTAGATTGGAATTAATCAATCTTTACCTAACATAATCCAAAAATCTCAAATAAATCATAATCATGAAAAATCCGGATGATCAATATGAAGAACCAACACATTTGTGTCAGTTCCATGAGGATTCAAAACAGCTAAAGGCGATCGACATGTAAGATTAAATTAAAGTTACCCACAAAGATCATTTTTCTTTGCCTTTTATTGACCAAATGTTGGAGAAAAATAGCAGGAAATCCCATTATCGCTTTCTCTCGATGGATTTTTCAGATACATGCAAGTACATAGCACCAAGGTCAGCACAAGACCACTTTCACATGCCCTTTGGCACATTTGCAGATACACTTAGAATGCCATTCTACTGTGGAATGCCCGAGTACATTTCAATGTTGCATGACGAGCATCTTTCTGACCTCGCACAAGATTGCATGGAAGTGTTTATGGATGACTTCACCTGTATGCCAATCCTTTGAAGCATGCCCGAACACCTGTCCAAGGTGTCAAGAGATGTACCGACACGAACCTAGTTCTTAATTTCAAAAGTGTCATTTCATGGTGATCGAGGAATAAGTGTTGGGTTACCTCGGTCTCAAACGAGGCATGAAGGGACAGGATGTAAAAATAGACATAATCACTCTCCCTTCCAAACCTCGCCTCATGGAAGTTCGCCATTCCCCGACATGCAAGTTTTTAGAAGATTCATCAAAGAATTCACCTGGCCTGCCATCGTCTAAGCCGCTACAAAAGGATGATTTCAATCTCGACCAGCCTGCATTGAGGCATTTCAAGAGTGAAGAACAAACTTACATCCACACCTATCCGCAAGCACCAAGTCAGACCTACCATTTGAGCCTCATGCGATCCATCCACCCAGAGCCGTTTCGCCAAAGCAGCTGAGTCGCCAACCAATCCATGTCATTAAGCGTGATGTCCAGAACCATGTGATTCGCCCAGCAAAAATTACACTGTACAACCGAGAAGGAACTTTTGGCAATTGTATTTGCCTTTGGATAAGTTTGCCTCCTACCTTCTCTGCCCCTAAGATAGTCGTGTTCTCCGATCACGCTGCTCTAAGGTACTTGTCAAGAAGCCGACGCCAAGCCGAGACCGATCCTGTGGATGCCCTTCCAAGAATCGACTTGAAATCAGACAAGAAGGGGTCGAGAATTTCATAGGGACCACTTAAGCATGATTAAAAAGAGAAAGCTTTAACGATTGCCTATTCTGGGAGCATCTTCGTTCTACGAGTCAACCTCTACACCTCAAGACCCGCCACACCATGGTTTGCCGATATCTGCACTTTCATGGCAACATCTCTACTTCACTCTCGAGGCATCTCGCACCTACAAGGAGAAGCCTGGCTGATGCTAAATACTACGCATGGGATGATCCCTATCTATGGAGACTTATGCAAATGATAAGATCATTCACGGGTGCATTCCTCGACACCGAGATCAAGTTCGATCCTCCATTTCTACCATTCTGCAGAGTGAGGCCACTATGATCATCTCGACTGCTAGGAAAGTGCTGGACTATCGGTTTTCATTTTCAGAGACGCCATCAGCCTGCTCCACCCGTGACATGCATAAAAAGTGGTCGCCTCAACCAAAGACTTGAAATGCCCCAAAGAACCTATCCTATTCTCATGGTTCTGACGTATGATGTATAGGGCTTTTACGGGCCATTCACATATTCATACATCCCGCTTGGCCTGACTACGTATCAAGACGTGTGTGGGCCACTCCCACCATAACCAACGATGCCATGGTAGTAAGTGACTTTCTTAAGTCAACATTTTCTCTGTGTCTTGTACCAAAAGCGCCATCATTGACCAAGGAAGTCATTTCTGCAAGAGCCATGTGCCTCCTTCTTTAGAAATATGGGTGGCACATCGATAGCCACAACATACCACCCTCAAACAAATGGGCAAGCTGAGGTGTTTAATACAGGAAATCAAGCATATACTACAAAAAGATGATACAAACCCCAGAGAAGGATCGGACGCTGAGGTTCGCATCCGCCAGTGCGCTGGTGCTCCAACCTGCCTCTGACAACCTTCAGCTTCAATTCCTCAGCCTCATTTCATCAATCGAGAGAAACGCCATCACAAGCACCGCAACACCGGAGTGAGGAGAGGAAAACGAGAATTTTGAAATAATGGACGGGAAGTTTGAATGCCAAAGCCTCTAATCGCTCGTTGTTCTATCTATTTATACAGAGTGAACACAGCCTAACGGCCAACAGAATTACATGTACATCTCCTATTCTACCTTATCAGGACTCATGCTGCAAGCTACCCAGACGATGCTGAGTCCCGAGCTGAACCGAGGTGGCTTTTGACTGCTCGACGGGATGCCACCGGATGACCTCGTGTCGAACTCATCGGCTGCATGGGACGGCTATGGCCGGGGGCTTCGAAGCTGGCTCGACTTGCACTGCAATGGAGAGATAGCTATGAAAAGCTTTCAATAAAACACTGCAGTTTTTACCTCTAATTTTTAGGCTATTAATCCGATCTAAGCTACAAAGTCATCTTTTAAAGTTCGTGAGTTGCTCAATGGCACTCCTCTCAGGTCCACTTATGATGTACATTTATGACTCATCAAAGCCCTCACACTCAGCCTTTTAGTACTCTCGAGCAAAATATACAGACTTTGAATCATGGAGATTTCAGAAAGAGTACTTTCTATTTGACTTGCTTAAGATGACTATACAGATCGCTCTTCATCCCTGGCTCAAAGCGCTTATAGTCTGGGGAGTTACTTTCTGCTAGGCCTTCATCATTTAAAATCGGGGACAGTCCTATGGTAGAACTCTACCATGTGCTCACTCGCTTCAAGTGTCCTGGTCTGTTTGACTCAAGATCGCTGAATTGGTGCCAGACCCTGACAGAGCTATCTTTACTCTTTACAAAACAAATACCATGATCAGACTTTTCTCGGTTTCAGAGGTCAGGGTCAGAGAATGTAGGCAAGTAGTCTAACCCGTCAGAGGAGAATGGAGAGTTTTGACGATGAGCAGCGTTGCAGTGGGTCTCCTTCCATCTTTGTCCACTCGCTCTTTTGTATTTCTTCTTTTCTACTCGATGTGATTTTGTTTGCTCATTATTTATTTCTCATCATTTATATGTCTCTATCTTTCTTCACATGTCCATTTCAGCCTTTCTTTTTCAACTTTTTAGAATTGCTCTCAAACTTCCCACCTCACACTTGATTCTCGACTCACCCCACAGACATTCCTAGCGCTCTCTGCCTCGGTAGGTAGAATGGTTTGGCCCCTTCAGAAAGGAGCTGCAAGAAAAATGGTCAATTTAGGCTCAAAGCCAGTGACAAAGGTCAACTTATTTTTGGACAACTCTATTTGCCTCTAAGCTCATGAGAAATATGGCCTAGATCATGTGATTCATGATGAAAACAATAGATCCAAAGAGTTAAGGCAAAAATATAGCACACACAATCAACATGCTTTGCACAAATCACTTAAAGAAGTGAGATGGCGAGAGTGTAAGCCATCACTGCTGTAAGGCTCAATCACACCTGCTGCTTCCGCTCCTTCATGCAAGGTTCCTCTTCCCATTTTCACCACTTACCGCTAGAACCCAAAGGTTCGTCCCTTCAGCAGCAGGCAGCTTTTCTACTCTGAATAGAGAGAAGTGTTTCTGCTGGCTCGCCGACTTCTAACTCGAAAAGGAATTGTCTCTTTTATTAAACAAAAACTTCAAGCAGAAATACTAATGAAACTTAAATGGCATATGAAAGAAACGAAATGAAAAGTTAGATAGAGATAGGCAGATATGACATGAATGATCAATCCCAGATGACGAACGCCTCACATTACTTTAATTTCTGCATTCCCCAATGCTTTAGATAAGTATTTAGTTGGCCTAGAGCTGTTCCATCTCAAGCGGGCTCGCAGCGAGATGTTTGATGAGTCACAATTTATACATCTTTGGGCATACTTCTAAGAAGGAGGTTTCAGCAAGACTATTTGATGCTTAAGGATGGATTGTTATATGAGATTCATTTTCATGGACTTAAATTAGAGATAGATACAAACTCATGTTACATTCAGATTTCTTAATAAAGAGTATCACTTCTTCATATAGTCAAGTCGAAGGACTAAGGTCACCGTCAAGAGTCTCACCGAGATGAAGTCGTCCCCTGCACTCGACTCCATCTCTGCCGAACCCGATCGCCTAGAGTCCATGCCTCGCAGCCCAACAGCCCAATAGAAGTGGCCCAATCAGATGGACCAAATTAGTATCCACTTCTGAGGCCACTCAATCACCGCCATAATACTCCTAATGAATCGCATGTCACGTTAGAAAATCTACATAGGGGTAGAATAGGGCATCTCATAAGTACTCTGATCAGTAGATTCGCAGATCACAACATGTATATATGGGGAGTCAGGCACCTTTTACGCCTTCAATTCACTTTAATTCCATAATTACCATACCTACTCTCACTCTCGCTCTTTCCATTTTTCACGGGGGTGCATTTGGTGCTCATCGGGCATTTCTCTCGACTGGAGGGTGTTGCAGGTCCGACACTGAAGTCAAGTTCGCTGTAGGGGACCCATCGAATACCGACGCACTCGTGAGCTGATCCCCGCTTAGGGCTAATGGAGGTGAACCACTACCATCAACTATGGTGATCGCCGTGAAAGATGGATTCATCTTGAATTCGAACCATCAGATATTCTATTTCTGCTAATCACTTTCATTCGCAATTTTATCTCTATTCTCTTCCTCTACTTAGTGCATGATTTAACTCCGGCTATTGCAATTAAATTATGAATAATGTTAAGCTAGCCATTGAACTGACGACTAATTCAGTATTTAAAATCATTTGGGTAATTGTTAATCGAGAACCTAAATCAGCTTTCTAACTTAATCCCCTCACAACCTGATGAGGTAATATTGCATAAATCCTAAGATGGCAATGGACTAACCTTTGGCAATTGCCATAAACTTCCCAACACTGATGTGGACTGAGAACTGAGTGGAACTTGACTAAACTTGATTAATGGATTGAATATAGAACACAGTTCTATAAGTAATAATAATAATGAGCAATTAGTAACACTAGTATATGTTTACTGCATTCATCGCCTTAGTTTACTTTCCTCGCTTTTACTTGCATTCCAAACCCCTTGTTTGTTGATTTAGTCTGGAGATGTAGATAGTCCATCTTCAGAAGGTCTGTCCGATTTCTAATAAGACTGGCCATTATTCTCTCGCCGAGATCATTCTCGGGCTTGGTCTCCGTCGAGAGCGACTCGCCAGTGTCATGAGAGTCAACACTTTACATCTCAAATTCTACGCTACTTAGCTTAACACCAAATCACAAATCCGAACGCATCAGGTCTCGAGAATGACCTAGGTCAAGCATATGCTATAATAGCTTTAGTTATTTGATAAGCTGCTCAAACGATCTAAAAGACCATCATTAAAATTGGCGTTGCTACTGTGACACAAGTTCTTTTGTGTCTTTGCAGCCAAGTTACGAGGTCGAGTTCCGAAGTTTGTGAAGAGTGTCCTGGTTTAGTCAGTCTTGAGTCTTTTAAATTTGTTTCAGGTCTATCTGCTTACTTTTGATTCTGAATAAAAGCATGTTACAGATTTTTGTTTTTCAGAAATCACCAAAAAAAAAAAGAGAGAAAAGGAAATCAAACATTCATTTCTCAGTAAGCATTAGCATTCGGTTCTGCATTCATTGCATTTTTCTTTTGCATTACATTCTGATTTGATTGCATCGTTGCACTACCATTCTGTAATTTCAATTTGCATTTACTATCATAAGCATTGTTTTCAATTTTGATTTTTTTCTCACATAACATGTACAATGCATGACTAGGAGTAGTAGATCGACCCATTATATGCTCTGACCCTAAATAGAATTAACCTTATGAGATTACGAAAAATTAGGAACGCCGCAGTAAATACTATATAGTAATATAGATTTTGTAGCTAACCCTCAACCAGTTTTTACACTAACAATTTTGTTTCTAGTTCTGACATTTTGAGAATCAAGACGAATGGAGAATAACGATAGGACGCTAAAGGAATTAGCTACTCTAGACGGGTGTATCAACCTAGGCATCCAATACCCTACAGCCAGTTTCAGCCAAACATATGAGTTAAAGTCCGTCTTATACACCTATTGCCTAAGCATCATGGTCTGCAAGAGAAGACTCTCACAAAGCATTTAAAAGAATCCCATGTGGTTTGCTCACAATGAGGCCACGTGGGATTAGAGGACTATATCAAATGAAGGCATTCCCATTCTCCCCGGACGCAGCGAAGGATTGATGTGATCTTCACCAGATTTTTCAACACCTGGGGGACATGAAGCGCACTTTCGAGAAGTTCTTCCTGCATCCCGCATCTGGCCCATCGTAGTGAAATACAGCGGATAAGAAAAGCATACAGAAGAAACATCAGCACGCAGTCATCGGGAGAGGTTCAACAAACTCGTGTCTACATGCTCATCGTATCAGCGTAACAGCCATGATCCAAAGATTTCTAGGAGGGATTATCGCGATGGACAGAGACGATAGATGCAGTGAGCCCTAATGGACAAAACGCCAGCAGCAACGAGGCATCTAATCTCTAATATGGCAAGCAATACACAGCAGTTTGGAATCAAGGCCAAATCAACCACTTGATGGTGAATGAAATCTGCAGCTTCCAATCAAAGGCCGAGAATCACTGGCCGAATTGACATCCTGTGGCATGAAAGCCGTTGGACAACACCAACCAGCCATGGCAGCGAAGTATGTGGCATATGTACTTCCAGTGGAGCACCCCACCTCCAAGAAACCGAGCTCGGCCAACAAGAGAATGTCGAGCCATAGGTGGATTTCAGATGGGTAGCAACCGCTATCGATGACCAAAGAACATGGAAGACAACTATTTGGCCGTGACCGACCGTGGACCATAGGCAGCTCAACACCGGATCCACGCCAAACATCTATCGAGGCAAGCAGGTTATCAACAACCTACCCGCAATACCAAACACCACCTTTCCAAAGAACAAAGAATAACAATGCAGTGCCCGTCAAGGCAACTCTCCATCTCTAGAAGACCTGATGAAGCAGCTTGCAACCAGCAACTGAGTTCCAACAATCTGTGGAGCTCCAACAATTTTACGCCCAGTTCAGTAACATGACCGCCACCATCCAGACCTCAAAACGAGATTGGGTCAAGCACCAATACCGTAAGTCAATTAAAGTTCGCAGATCTAGCAACCTCCCATCTCAAACCATTCCAAATCCGAGGAAATACCAATGTTGTTACTTTGCAAAGTGGAAAAGAATCAACCTACACTGCAAAGAGTCATTGGAGACTAGTTGAGCCGACTGAAGCCAAATGTCGATCATAGCCTCTACCAAAGATAATCGTCTCATTGCCATTTCCATCCCTGACAACTTGGCAAGGAAGCCAGAGTCGATGAAGAATTATTGAAGATGTTCCGCAAGGTGGAAATCAATATTCCACCTCGATGCTATTAAACAGGTCCCTATACAAAATTCTAAGGAACTGGTGTACAATAAAAGGAGAAAACAAAGTGGGAGTAAGGAACAGGAAAGGTGCTCCGCTGATAGAATGAAGCAGTCATCGCAGGTGCTTCAACTTTGCCAAAGAAATGCAGAGACCCTCGAGTCTTTCGATCCCATGCACCAATCGGTGAATGCACTTTTGCCAATGCCATGTCGACTCGTGAGCCTCACTAATGTCATGCCCACATCAATCTACAGGTCCCCGAATTTTGGTGACTTGAACCCATTGTGGATAACCATTCAGTCGCAAAATGAGTATTGTCCAACCCTTTGGGAGTTCTCGAGGATGTTCTTGTCCAAGTCAATGAACTAATATTCCCAGCCTGATTTTTACGCATGTATATGGAGGACTAAACATCCTAGAAGGAATCCACTTAATTATGGGAAGACCTTTCGACATGATGACTAGAACAAAGATTGATGCACATGCTGACGCCTCCATGGAATTCTGACGCCTTTGGCGCAGCTTCATTATTTTCAAGCTATGAAGCACCCAACCGAAGACCACTTCTTTGGCATTGATATATTTGATGAACCAGTTGAAGAATATCTTCAACTAAATGGCGTAGTGAAAACATTGAGGAGTCTGCTGAGAATCCTGATGAAAAGCAGCTGCCCAAGAGTTACGTAGATGAAGAGGCCGACTATGAAGAAATACAAAACCTGTCCAACTCCGGGAGATAATCATAGTGATGTTGCCGACTGGCCTTTGAAGTGGAACTGTCCGAATTGTTAGACCAAGTCTGCAGCACAGAACACTCGTGAGTATACGAATGATGCGAAAATAAAGTCGCTTGAAGCTGAAAAGTCTTCCCATTGCACACTTAGCCACAATTTCACGTCCGAGAATGAGTCTGGCCATGTATGAGGTCGAGTCAAGGAAGAAATGAAAATCAACCTTACCGAAGAGTCAAATGGCAAGGTCGACACGTTTGTCGAGACCCACCTCTAAGAACCATGCACTGCATTAATGTGCTGTTGACCATCGTTCCATCCAACCGACTCCAAAAGGAGCGTTAGGAAGTCAAGGCCTAATTTCGACAAAGAACCAAAGTCGGCCGAGCCACGAGTAAGCCAAAGGCCTAAATAATGTTAAGCACACCCGTGCCTGGATCCGCATCAAGCTCCAATGGATCCAACCTCGTAAATTGACAAATCTCTCCATCACTCCACCATCCATAGAATTAAAAACATTGCCGAGTCATCCCAAATATGCCTACCTAGACAAGAACAACAACTACCAGTTATTATTGCTAGCAATCCACCAAGAACAAGAAGACAAGTTGTTGGAGGTTCTAAGGCAAATGTAAGAAGGCAATAGGTGAAACTTCCCGACCTTCCTGCATAAACCCCTCCATCCGCATGCATAGAATATTGATTGAGGAGGAGATCAAGCCCATTAGGGCAGTAGTGTAGACGACCGAATCCAACACTCCCTGACGGGTAAAAAGGAGGTCACCAAACTTTTGCGTAGGATCATCTACCCCATTTCGTACAGCCAACGGCGAAAGCCCTATGCTATTTAAGAAATCCAGGATGACTTGTGAAAAAACCAGCAAGATGAGCCGTACCAACAAGGATTCAGAACAGCTTCATGTGTGCATCGACTACAGAAGATTAAACCAAGCAAATTCGCAAGGATCACTTTCTCTGCCTTTTTTATTGACCAAATGCTTCGAGGGTTAGTGAGATCCCATTATTGCTTTCTCGATGGATTCTCAAAGCTACATGCAAATTCATATAGTCCTTGAAGATCAACATAAGACAACCTTCACCTGCCCATTTGGTACCTTTGCATATACACGCATGCCATTTGGCCTCTACAATGCTCCAGTACATTTCAACGTTGCATGACGAGCATCTTCTGACTTGCCGCAGGACTGCATGGAGGTATTCGTGGATGACTTCACTTGCACGCTGACTCATTCAAGCATGCATGAATAATCTATCAAGGGTGTTGAAGAGATGCATTGACACAAAACCTCGTGGCTCAATTTTGAAAATGTCACTTCATGGTGATCAAGGCATAAAGGCTGTCACCATCTGGTATCCAACAAAGGTATTGACGTGATAAGGCTAAGATAGTCATTATAGCTTCTTCCAAACCCCTCTTCTCATGAGGGAGGTTCTCTCATTTCTAGACACGCAGTTTTTTACAGAGATTCATCCAGAATTTTAGTAAACTTGCCCTACCTCTATCCAAGCTGCTGCGTATGATATGGAATTCAACTTTGACCAGCCCTCAGATTGAAGTTATTTCAAGAGCTGAAAATAGATTTACATCCGCCTCCTATCCCGCAAGCACCAAACCGGGACCTACCATTTGAACTGATGTGTGATGCATCCGATTTGGCAGCTAGGAGCTGTTTCGCCGTAGAGTGGAGTTGGCACCTCATGTGCATGTAATCATGATGCATCTCTGACTATGGATTCGCCCAAATGTAATTACACAACAACTAAGAAAGAACCGTTGGCAATTGTGGTTTGCCTTGGACAAATTCCGCCCATACTTCTCGATTCAAAGATCATTGTGTTCTATGATCATGCCGCTTTGAGATACTTGTTAAAGAAGCCCCGATGCCAAGCCCGCACTAATTCAAAGGATGCTTCTTTTCAAGAATTCAACATAGAAATCAGAGATAAAAAGGTTGAGAACTCAACTGAATAACACGATGGTCATAATTTATGCATCTTTTAGACACCTAAGAAGGAGGTTTGCAAGACTATTCTATGCTTAAGAAAGATTGTTAGCTAAGATTCATTCTATGGGTTTGAATACAGAAAACACAAATCTGTGTTAAATCAGATTTCATAGCTAATAAAAGTGTCACCCCTCTTCTCGGCAGATTAAGTCGAAGCCGATCAAGGTCAACAAAAGGAGTCTCAAATTCCGAAATGAAGTCATCCTGATCAGACCGACCCCATCTCGGCCTTAATGTAGTCGCTCCTCGCAACCCAGGCCTTGCAGCCCAAAGAGCCCAGTAGAGAGAGGTCTAATCAGTATTGACCACATCCTATCCAACAGGCCATCTCTTTAGTTAGCTCACCGCCATGTCACTCCTGTGAGATCCGCCATGTCACGTTAAAGATCCGCATAGGGGTAGAATAGGATCTTTCACAATGTAATTCTGTTAGATTCGCATATCACAGCTCGTGTATATATAGGAAGAGCTCACACTTTTTACTTGCCCCTGCTTTTTGGAATTCACTCCTAATACACTTCATTTATCCATCTCCGCCTCATCCCTCCATTCCTGGTGGTGCACCTGCTGTATTGGCGCTTTCCTCGATTGAGGAAGTGTAGGTCTGAGACTGAAGTCAAGTCTGCCAGAGGGGACCGATCAAATTATCGACGACTCGGTGGAGCTGATCCTCAACGCCAAGCTTAACGGAGGCGAACCACCACCATCAACCATGGCGATCGCCAGGGAAGATGGATCCATCTGAACTCAGACCACTGGTTTGTATTCCGTTTCTATTAATCAATTCCATTACGCATTTTTATTTCTTTGCCTTTCCTCTTCTTTAATTCACGAATTGAATCGCGATTGCATTTGAGATGAACAATGTTAAGCTGCTTCGATTGAACTGGTTTAACTAATTTAGTAGGTAATCATTTAAGATTGTTAATGAGAACCCAAAGTTAGCTCTGCACTTAATCCCCGCTAACCGATGAGGTAGCGATTGACATAATTCCTGGTATGGCAATGGACTAATGTTTGGCGATCGTCATAAGACTACCAAAGGCCGATATGGACCGAGAACCTGAGCCGTGGAATCTGGACTGGACTTGAACTAATGGAACTGAACATGAACACAGTTATATAATAATAATAATAGATAACTAGTAACAGTAGTATATGTTTACTGCATTCATAATCTTAGTTTACTTTCTCTCGCTCTACTTGCACCCAACCCCCTGTTACTACTTTCCAAGTCCGAGACAGACAGTTCCATCTCTCAGAAGGCCTATCTGCATTTAACCGAGACCAAACCGAATCGATAGGTTGAGAATGAGATCAACTCGCCATTGCCAAGACGAAGTCAGCACTCTACATCTCAAATTTACTCAAGCATTGACACCAATTCACAATTGAACACACCAGGTCCTCGAGAAGAATGACCTAGGTTAGCTATACTATAGTTAGCTTTAGTTATTTGATAAGCTGCAAAACGACCGAAAAACGCCCACCATCAAATTGGCGCCGCTGTCGGGACGCAAGTTCTTTTGTGTCTTTGTGTGCCAAGTTTAAGTGAGGTCTAATTCGAGTCTGTAGAAGTGTGTCTGTCAAGATTGGTCTTGAGTCTTTTGAACTTGTCTATGTTGTCTGTCTATTTTGTTTATGGATCCTAAATAAAAAGTATGACATGCTGTTTTGCATTCGTGCTAATTTGATTGCACTTTTTCCGTATGCCATTCTCAGTAATTCCGTTGGTTAGTTAATTGATAGCTGTAGTTTCCAATTCTGCATTCACTCTTTCAAATACTATTTCTAACTCTGATTTTTCTCAGCATAATATGTACAATGCATGACTAGGAGTAGTACTGACCCATTGTATGTTTTTGACCAAGAAATAGAATTAACTTTACGTAGATTACGCAAAATTAGGAACGCCGCAAAAATACTAGTATCAATATAGATTCTCGTAGCTGACTCTAACCAGTTTTACACTAACAATTTTGTTTTTAGTTCTAACGCCTTTGCAGAATCAGGACGAATGGAGAATAACGATAGACGCTGAAGGAATTAGCCACCCGCACGTGGTGTATCAACCTTGGTGCATCCAATACCCACACCTGAGCCAGCCTCAAACATATGAGTTAAAATCTGGTCTTATACACCGCTGCCTAAGTTTCATGGTCTTGTGAGGAGAAGACCCCCACAAGCATTTAAAAGAATTCCATGTGGTCTGTTCTACAACGAGGCCGCAAGGGATATCGGAAGACTACATTAAAATGAAGGCATTTCCATTCTCCCCGATGGAGCAAAATAAGGATTGGTCAGATCTTCACCAAGATTTTTCAATAATTGGGAGACATGAAGCGCACCTTTCTCGAGAAGTTCTTTTTCCAGATCCCGACTGCGCCCATTAGAAAGGAAATACGTGGATAAGGCAACATACAGAGAGACACTGCACGAGTACCGGGAGAGGTTCAACAAACTTTGGCCACCTGTCCATTCATCGATCAGCGAACAGTTGCTGATCCAGTTTTTATGAAGGATTATCGCTGATGGACAGAAGTATGATAGACGCAGCAAATGGGGCTCTGATGGATAAAACACCAGAACAGCACGGCATCCGATTTCCAATATGGCAAGCAATACACAGCAGCTTTGGGATCGAGGTCGAATCAACCACGGATGGTAGTGAAATCTACGCAGCTTCCAATCAGAGGTCGAGAATCACCGACCGAAAGTTAACATCATTAGTGAGACAGCTTGTTGTCAAGCAACACCAACCAGCCATGGCAGCAAAAAGTATGTGGCATATGTACTTCCGTGGAGCACCTCATCGATATGTGCCCCACTCCAAGAAGCCGAGCCTTACCAGCCGAAAAATGTTGGAGCCATGGGTGATTTCAAGACGAAGCAGTCAAGATCAGAATCGGCCATTTGATAACCAGCAGAACAGGAAGACAGCCATTTCGCCAGACCGAATCAAGGACCATATGCAACCCAACAATTCGATCCATACCGAGCACCTATCGAGGCAAAAGTTTATCAACAAACCGAATTCGCAATACCAAGCACCACCTTTCCAAAGAAGAACAACGACAGCAGAGAATGCCTACCTGGCAACTCTCCATCTCTGAAGACCTGATGAAGCAGCCTTGCAACCAACAACCTGGAGTTCCAACAACTGTGAGCTCCAAAGCAATTTACGCCCAAAGAGAACATGACTACCACCATCCAGACCTCAAACGCAGATTGACAGCTAGCTAACACTCAAAACCAGTTACAGCCTCTCAGGATCTAGCAACCTTCCTCTCAACCCATTCCAAACCGGAGGTAACGCCAGTGTAGTCACTCTTCAAGTGGAAAAGAACCACCTCAACCTACATTGAGCAGCGCCGAGATCGAAAGAAGCCGACTCGAGTCAAATGCCGACTTACAATCTCGGCCAGAGACAACTGTCCCATTGCCATTTTCCATCTCTGACCACTTCTAAGGAAGCCAGAGTCGGATGAAGAATTGTCAAGATGTTCCGTAAGGTGGAAATCAATATTCCACCCTCGATGCTATTAAACAGTCCCTAAGTACGCAAAATTCCTCAAGGAATCGTGGTGTACAAAAAGGAGAAAAATAAAGGGGAGCCAGGAAACTGGAGGTGCGGTGTCGGCTCCGACACGTAATGGAGCAATCACTACAAGTGCCTTAACTCTACCAAAAAAATGCAGAGACCCCGAGTCTTTTCGGCCCCATGCACCATCGGGCGAATGCACGCTTGCCAATGCCATGTTGGACCTGGGAGCCTCAATAATGTCATGCCCACATCAATCTACAGGTCCCCTGAATTGTGACTTGGAACCCACAGGATGACCATTCAGCTAGCAACAGAGTATTGTCCAGCCCCTGAAGTTCTCGAGGATGTTCTCGCCCAGTGTCAATGAACTAATATTTCCAGCTGATTTTTACGTGCTAGGACATGGAAGACCTAAACATCCTAAAGGAATCCACCTTAATTATGGGAAGACCTTTTGATGACAGCCAAAACAAAGATTGACGTATGTAGGACGCCTCCATGGAATTCTATGACGCCTGTGCAATTCAATATTTTCAAGCTATGAAGCACCCAAACCGAAGACCACTCCTCTTGGCATTGATATATTTTTGATGAGCTAGTTGAAGAATATCTTCAACTAAATGGCAGTGGTGAAAACATTGAAGAGTCTGCCGAGAATGATGATGAAAGCAAAATTGCCAGAGTTACAGATTTAAGAGGCCGACTATGAAGAAGTACAAGACCTTCCAACTCGGGACAATCATAGTGATGTTGCTGACTTGGCCTTTAAAGTGGAACTGTCCGAATTATTAGACCAAGTCTGCAAAGCACGTAACACCTCGTAGTATTCAAATGATGCAGAAAACAAAGTCGCTGAAGCCGAAAAGTCTGCCATTGCACACTTAGCGACAATTTTACGGCCACGAATGAGTCGGTCAAAGAAGGTCGAATCAATGAAGAAGTCAAAGTCAACTCCTACCAAAGAAGTCAAAGCCGACAAGCTTGCCGAGACCGCCTCAGCCTACGTAAGACCTAACTCACACTGTAGCAAAAAAAATAAAGAGTCCATCCAGATCCGACTCGTAAGAACGCTTAAAGCTAATACCGACTCCATTTTGACCATAACCAAATCCATGAAGTCGAGCCTACCGGCAGACATGAGGCCGAAACCATGCTCAAGACACCTGGTGCCCGATCAAGATCAAGCCTCCAGCAATGGATCCAACCTCGAACCGACAAATCTCCATCACCGCCACCACCCATAGATTTAAAAACATTGCCGAGTCATCCGAAATATGCCTACTTGATAAGGCAGACAAGAACTCCCTGCTATCATTGCTAGCAATCTCAACCGAGAGCAAGAAGACAAATTGCCGGAGGTCCTAAGGCAACATAAGAAGGCAATAGGTGGAAGCTTTCTGACCTTCCCTGGCATAAACCCCTCCATCTGCATGCATAGAATATTAATGGAGGAGGAAATCAAGCCCATAAGGCAGCTGCAAAGAAGACTGAATCCACACCCCGACGTGGTTAAAAAAGAAGTCACAAAAGCCCTTGCTGCAGGAATCATCTACCCCATCTCTGATAGCCAATGGGCGAGCCCCTGCGGCAAGTGGTGCCAAAGAAGTCCTGATGATCACATGAAGAATCAGCAGATGAGCTGGTGCCAACAAGGATTCGTAATGTTGGCGAGTGTGCATCGACTACAGAAGATTGAATCAAGCAACTCGCAAGGATCACTTTCCTCTCTGCCTTTCATTGACCAAATGCTTGAAAAATTAGCAGGAGATCCCATTACTGCTTTCTGATGGATTCTCGTGCTACATGCAAATTCATATAGCCCCCCGAAGATCAACATAAGACAACCTTCACCTGCCCCATTTGGTACCTTTGCGTACACACGCATGCCATTTGGCCTCGCAATGCTCCGAGCACATTTCAACGCCATGCCGAGCATCTTCTGACTTGCTGCAGACTGCATGGAGGTATTCATGGATGACTTCACGGTATATGCCGATTCATTTGATGCATGCCTGAGTAATCTATCAAGAGTGTTGAAGAGATGCATTGACACAAATCTTGTGCTCAATTTTGAAAAATGTCACTTCATGGTGATCGAAGGAATAGTGTTGGGACACCCGGTCCTCCAACAGGGCATCGAGGCAGACAAAGCAAAAAAGACATCATTACTTCCTTCCAAACCCCGCTTTTGTGCGGGAGGTTCGCTTCATTCCTAGGACACGCAGGCTTTTACAAGAGATTCATCAAAATTTCAGTAAACTTGCCTTGCCTCTGTCCAAGCTGCTACAGAATGATGTGGAATTCAACTTTGACCGCCCCAGATGGAAGCATTTCAGAGTCAAGAGAAGACTCACATCCGCACCTATTCTGCAAGCACCAGATCGACACCCCCTTTGAATTAATGTGTGATGCATCCAACTCTAAGCATTAGAGCCGTTTCTACCAAAGAGCTCGAGCCGCCAACCAAAGGCACGTGGTAGCCTATGCATCCAGAATTATGGATCCGCCCAAAGAAAACTACACAACAACTGAGAAGGAGCTCTTGGCAATAGTTTTTGCCGTGAGACAAATTTCTGCTCCTACCTTCTGCCCAAGGTAATCGTGTTCTCTGACCATGCTGCCTTGAGGTACTTGGAAGAAGCCCGATGCTAGGCCAAGACTGATTAGGTGGATGCTTCTTCTCCAAGAATTCAACCTGGAAATCGAGACAAGAAGGGTGCCGAGAATTCCTCAGAGCAGATCATCCGAGCAGAATTGAGAAAGAAAGCGAACTGATGCCTATCCGAGACGACTTCCCCGATGAGCACTTGCTACATATTAAAAACGCTCTACACCATGGTTTGCTGACATTTGTAACTTTGTTGCAGCATCACTAAGCTTTCACTAGAGGCATCTCTGCATACAAAGATAAACTCCGGCGATGCCAAATACTACATTTGGGATGATCCCTACCTTTGAGACTATGCAGTGACAAGGTCATCCGCAGGTGCATTCCTGACGCCGAAGTTCAATTCTTGCTCTCCAGTTTTGCCACTCAAACCGGAGGCGGTCACTATGGATCAACTCCTGACTGCCAGAAAGTACTAGACTGAATCCTTTACTGGCCAACTATCTTCAGGGACGCGCATGAATTGCCTCCACCTACGAGAATTGCCAAAAAAGCAGGAGTGGCCGTGAATAAAAGGCAGGAAATGCCCCAAAGAACCCATCCAATTCTGTGAAATTTTTGATGTCTGGGGAATAGATTTCATGGGACCATTCCCAGCCTCCAATGGCTACTCATACATTCTGCTGGTCGGACTATGTATCCCGATGGGTAGAAGCCGCTGCCATCGAACCAATGATTCAAGAGTGGTTGTGACTTTCTTAAGTCCAATATTTTCTGCAGGTTCTGTGCCAAAAAGCACTCATAAGTGACCAAGGCAGTCACTTCAAACAGAGCTATGGTTTCCCTTCTTCAAAAAATATGGAGTAGCACACAGAATTGCTACGCCTACCACCCGCAAACAAAAGGCCAAGCAGAAGTGTTCAACAGGAAATCAAGAAAACATTGCAAAAGATGACCAATCCCAAAGAGGAAGGACTGGAGCCTCCTCGAGGATGCTCTCTAGGCACATAGAACCGCATACCGACACCTCTAGGATGTCTCCCTACAGGATTGTTTTCTAAAAGCCTGTCACCTTCCCTGTGGAGCTAGAACACAGAGCATACTGGGCTGTTAAGCAGGCAATCTGGCCTATGACCAAGCAGGAGAGCAGAGAAAATTTCAGCTGCAAGAACTAGATGAACTCCGCTTGGAAGCATATGAAAACCCGTGATCTACAAGCAGAAAATCAAGCGATTCCATGACCAAAGCAGATCCCCGAGAAAGGAATTCGAGTTGGCCAGAAAGTCCTCTTGTTTAACTCACGCCAAGCTTATTGCAGGTAAACTACGCTCTAGATGGATGGGCCTTTATTATCACTAATGTGTTTCCCCATGGTGCAATACAGCTAAAAAGATGAACACAGAACAGCACCTTCCAGTCAATGGGCATCGATTAAGCCATTCCATGAAGGGCCAGTGCCTACCACTCATGACATGGAGATAATATCATTGATGGAACCAGCATCTCCAGATGATCCTGCCTCGCATTGAGGACACTGCAGATTTTAAGTGTGGGGGGGGATAAATATACAGTCATCTCAATTGCTGTGTCTGAACTCTGCCCACTCCCCTGAACTCTGCAACTCTGCTAAAATTAATCTTTGTTTGATAGTTTTAATCATGTTTTTCAATAAAAGCTGCCTAAGCCGGATCCGGAACATCTTCGGCCTGGCAGAGTTCAATCTTGTCATTTACCTTTAATCTGTCCTCCTAATCAAAATTTCCTAGTGGACAGTCAAAAGTAAAAATTGTTTTGAAAAGAATCTTGAACTGGCTTCTGAAAGTTTGAATAAGTCAGTAGAAAGTAGCTCTGCAACTGTGGCAAGAGATTTCTAGCTTGAGAGGAATGAAACTTTGTGCTCTAGTCAATAATTGATTGAGAAGCTAAGAAGGAAACCCTCAGATAGAGCAAAATACAACCTGTGTGAGATTTTGAGTCTGTAAATATTGATGGCTTACATCTTGCCATTCTTCTTCTTTCTTCTAATGAGATTTTTGCATTCATGTTAACTGCATATTCTACATTTTGCCTTAACTCTCTGGATACAATTGTTCTCACATGCAGGAATGACATGATCTAGGCCATGTTTCTTATAAGCCCCCGAGCCAAATAAAGCCTACCTGAACAAATATGTCTGTTGTTTACCCTTTGAGCCTAACATAACCATTCTTCCTAAACAGCTCACTATAAGCCAAGGCCAGAAAAACCATGAATCAACCTCACCCTCGAGGAGCAGAGGAGCTTTGGAATTGTTTTGGGAATAAGTCATGATCAAGTGCTGGGAACCCAGGAAGCAAAAGGTTGTTCAGCATCCTCTAAGGCTCGAAAAATGCAAGAAAAAGAATAAAAGCGAGTGAAAGAAAGAAAAGAGAAAAAGAGGAAGCAGCAGCTGAAAATCTGAGCTGAAACGGACAAAGAGAGAAATAGCTGCATAAAAGTGAATAAAAGAAAAGAACAGAAAATGAGCTGGCAGCAGCAAGAAGGAGGAATTGACAGCATTCTGGGTTATCCCTCAGGCTGATAAAGCTTACTCCCCATTGCCCTCTCTTCCTCGTGGGTCCTGAAGGCTAGTTTTCATGTTTTATCCTACCCGTGACCCGGCCTCGCTTACAAACCGAAAAGAAGTCCTAGTGATCATAACTGTGTGTGTTTTTGCAGGTGTAAGAAGAGAGATTTGCCAAAGTATGGTGATATCAGTTCCATGAATGTTGAGTGTAAATACAAGCCCCAAACACGTGAGAAATGAGGGAGTTATTTTCTTAAAAGAGAGCTCTGTCACTCTTGGTTACCTTCTTGTTTGCAGGTCATGAATTTGCCTAGAGCGCTAAGGAGTAATTGCCGGATTGTTAGAGTATCTCGATCTCAGAGTGAATGAGACCGACTGCCCTCGTTGAATCAAGGAAGCCAAGTGAAAAATTATTTTCTGTCTTTAAAAATTTCCCTTGTTGATTTTCATTTTATTTTGCCCAGAGTGCAAAAAGGGTAAGTGTGGGGTGTGATGAGTCATAATTTATGCATCTTTTAGACACCTAAGAAGGAGGTTTGCAAGACTATTCTCGTGCTTAAGAAAGATTGTTAGCTAAGATTCATTCTATGGGTTTGAATACAGAGAAAACGCAAATCTGTGTTAAATCAGATTTTTAGCTAATAAAAGTGTCACTCTCTTTTGCAGATGTCGAGCTGACCAAGGTCAACAAAGGAGTCTCAAATTTAAATGAAGTCATCCTGATCGATCGACCCCATCTCGGCTCGGACCAGTCGCCTCGGCAACCCAGCCTTGCAGCCCAAGCAGCCCAGTAGAGAGGCCCAATTGTACTGACCACATCAGCTATCCAGCTTGGTGGCTGATGATGTGCGTTTTTACAGTCGTTTTACGCGCTTATCAAATTCTAAAGCTAACTATAGTATAGTCAACCCTAGGTCATTCTTCTCAAGGACACAAATAGCTCAATTGTGATTCAAGTATCAAGTTAAACAATGCAGAATCTGAGATGTGAAGTGTTGACTCTCCTGGTTGTAGTTTGAGTCATACTCAGCAGAGACTAAACAGATGGTCTCGCAGACTATCCCAAGCTTGGTCTCTACTGAGTGCAGACAGACGCCACAGAGGGGACTACCTCCTGCCTCAACCAGAAAACAGTAAGGAAAACAGTAAACGGGGTTTTGGATGCAAAAAGAAAAAATAAACTAAGACTATGAATGCAAAGTGAATGTATACTACTGTTTACTACTTATCTATTAATATTATATAACTGTATTCAGATTCAGTTCCATTAATTAAGTCCAGTCCAGGTTCCAATCTCCAGTTCATAGTCCATATCAGCCTTTGTAGTCTTATGGCAATCGCCAAAGGTTCGCCCATTGTCATACCGAGGATTTATGCAATCGCTACCTCATCGCTTGACAGGATTAAGTTCAGAGCTGATTTTAGGTTCCCTATTAACAATCGCCAAATGGTTACCTACCGAATTAGTTAAACCAGTTCCAATCGGGCTTAGTTTAACATTGTTCACAGCTAAATTGCAATCGCGATTCAACGTGAATTAAAGTAGAGGAAAAGAACAGAGATATGAAATGCAGAACGAAATCAATTAACAAAACAGAGTACAAATACAAAGGGTCCTGAGTTCGGTGGTTCCATCTTCCTCAACGACGCTAAGGTCGATGGTGGTGGTTCACCTCCGTTAGCCTAAGCGCCGAGGATCGCCCCACCAGAGGCGTCAAGAGTCTGATCGGTCCCTCCTGGTAAACGCCCAGCTTCCTGGGTCTTTAGACCTGCACTTCCTCAATCGAGAAGCACCACTGCAAAATGGCACCACCGTGGAAAACGGAGAGAGCAGGAGCGAGAAAATGGAGATAGTGAGCGTGGAATTAAAGTGAATTCAAAAGACGCTCATACAAAGGCACAGCTCCTCCTATATATACACGAGCTATGATTAGCTAATCCTAACGAATCCTAACAGAATTACAAGTGAATGTCCGATTCTACCCCTATGCGTATATTTTCACGTGACATGGCAGATTTCCTAGAGTGACATGGCAGATGAATTGGCATCGAGGTGGCCTCCAAGCTGGATAGCTGATGTGGCCAATACATTTGGGCCACTCACTGGGCTGCTGGGCTGCAAGTCAACGGCTGGCCGAGACGACTTGCTTGGCCGAGATTGAGTCGGTCCGTCAGACGACTTCATCTCTACTGAGACACTTCTGTTGACCTTGGTCAATCTCATTTGACCTCCGCAGAAGAAGGAGTGATACTTTTTATTAGCTAAGAAGTCTGAATTAGCACAGATTTGTATTTTCTCTATATTCGAGCTCATAAGCTGAATCTTAGCTAATAGTCCATCCTTAATCACATAATAGTCTTGCAAACCTCCTTCTTAGGTGTCTAAAAGATGTATAACTCATGACTCATCACACCCCCACACTTACCCTTTTGTACTCCTCGGGCAAAATAAAATGAAAATCAACAAGGGGAAATTTTTTAAAGATAGAAAGAATTTTTCATTTGGCTTCCTTCAGCCTCGACCGAGACAGAGTCGGACTCATTCACTCGAGCTTGAGATACTCTATCAATATGAAATTACTCCTTCTACGCCTAGGCAAATTAATGACCTGCAAATAGAAAAGATAACCAAGAGTGACAGAGCTGGGGCAATTCATTCCCTCATTTCTCTCGTGCTTGGGCTTGTATTTACACTCAACATTCATGGAACTGAAATTGCCACACTTTGACAAAGCTCTTTTCTTACATCTGCAAAAACACGACGTTATGATCACTAGACTTCTTTTTGGCTTGTAGCGAGGTCCGGGTCATGGGTGGATAATATATGGGAAAACTGGTTTCAGGACCCATGAGGAAGAGAGGAGCAATGGGGAGTGAGTTTAAATCAGTCCGAGGGTAACTCAGATGCTGCCAATTTCTCCTTCTTGCTGCCACCAGCTCATTTTCTTTTTTTTCTTATACAATACATTTATGCAGCTGTTTTCTTTCTTTATTTGCTTCCAGCTCAGATTTTCAGCTGCTGTTTTCCACTTTTCTTTTTCTTTCTTTTCGCCGCTTTTATTCCTTTATTGCTTTTTGAGCTTGGGGAGAGTGTTGAGCAACGTTTTGCTTCCCAGAGTTCCCCACACTTGATCATGACTTACTCCCAAAACAATTCCAAAGCTCCTCCGCTCCCATGGGTGAGGTTAATTCATGGTTTTTCCGGCCTTGGCTTGTAGTGAGCTGTAAAAAATGGTTAGTTAGGCTCAAATGGGGAAACAATGTGATACATTTGTTCAGTAGGCTTTATTTGGCTTAGGGCTCATAAGAAACATGGCCTAGATCATGTCATTCCTGTATGTGAAAACAGTTGTATCCAGAGAGTTGAGGCAAAATGCAGAATATACAGTTATCATGAATGCAAAAATTACACTAAAGAACAAGAAGAGAATGGCAAGATGCGAGCCATCCATATTTATAAGGCTCAAAATCTCACACAGGTTGATCCGCCTGACCAAGGTTTTTTCTTTTCAAATTTTTTTTTTCCAGTGACACGCTTAGAACACAAAAAGTTTCATTCTCTTGAGCTAGAGAATTCTCTTGTCAAAGTTGCAGATATGCTTTCACCGACTTTATTCAAACTTTCAGAAACCAATTCAAAACTCTTTTCGTGACATTCTTGTTATTGACAATCCACTTGGAATTTTGTTCAGAGGAAAAATTTGAAAACGAGAGATTGAAAACCAGAAAAAATGAAATACGCAAAGAAATAACAAGTAGTTTAAACTAGCGACTTAAAACTAACAAAGAATTAGAACCGGCAGTTCAGTTCAGATGAAGGAATGAAAAGAGAAAAATTGGAATTTTGGATCATCCCCCACCCCCACACTTTAAAATTTGTCCTCAATGCAAGGGAGGGTCATCCGAGTTGTTGGTTCCATCAATGATATGTCTTCCATTTCCTAAATGATTGACATTGGGCCTTCATGGAATGGCTTAATTTGGTGCCCATTGACCTCGAAGGTGTTGTTGTCAGTGTTCGCCTCTTTAGCTGTACCGCACTAATGGGGAAATACATTAGTGATAACAAAAGGCCCATCCCATCTAGAACGAAGTTTACCTTGCAATGAGTTTAAGGCGTGAGTTAAACAGAGGACTTTCACCAACTCTGGAATTCTTTTCTCAGATCTGCTGGTCATGGAATCGCTTGATTTTCTGCTTGTAGATCCTGAGTTTTTATATGCTTCCAAGCGAGTTCATCTAGCTCTTGTAGCTGAAATTTTCTCTGCCCCCTGCTTGGTCATAGGCCAGATTGCACTGCTTAACAGCCCAGTATGCTCTGTGTTCTAGTTCCACAGAAGGTGATGTGGCTTTTTAAAAACAATCCTGTAGTAGGGAGACATCCCTAAAGGTGTCCCAGATGCGGTTCTATGTGCCTGCAGAGAGCATCCTCAAGGAGGCGGTGCCTAGCCCTTCCTTGCCGGGATTGGTCATCTTTTGCAGTGTTTTCTTGATTTCCCTGTTGAACACTTCGCTTTGGCCATTGGTTTGTCGTGGTAGGGTAAAGCAATTCTGTGCGCTACTCCATATTTTTGAAGAAGGGAAGCCATAGCTCTGTTACGTAAGTGACTGCTTTGGTCACTTATGATTGCTTTTGGCACACCAAATCGGCAAAGATGTTGACTTCAGGAAGTCCGCTACTACCGAGCATCGCTGGTCTCTGTGGCGATGGCTTCTACCCACCTTGATACATAATCTACGGCCAGCAATGTATGAATAGCCATTGAGACTGAATGGTCCCATGAAATCTATTCCCCAAACATCAAAGATTTCATTGATGGATGGGTTGTTGGGGCATTTCATGCCTTCGCTCATGGCCATTCCTGCGCTTCAGGAGACGAATTCATGCGCTGTCAAGATGGTCGCCAAGAGACCACAGTCTAGCACTTTCCCCGGGCAGTCCGAGGGATCCATAATGGCCGCCTGGTGCCGAGTGGCAGAACTGAGGACCGAATTGAACTCTGGTCAGAATGCACTCATGATGACTTTGTCACAAAGATCAGCTTCCAAAGGTAGGGATCGCCCCAATGTAGTACTTGGCATCGCCGATTTTATCCTTTGTACAGCCCGAGATGCCTCTAAACCGAGATGTTGCCACAAAATTACAAATGTCGCTAAACCATGGTGACGACGTTTTACGTGCGTAAGGTGCTCATCCGAAATTCATCTCTGATAGGCATCTGCTCACTTTCTTTTGGATTCTCGCTTAGGTGGTCTGCTACAGAGTTCTCCGCACCTTTTATCCCTGATTTCAATGTTGAATTAAGGAGAAGATCCACCGAATCGCCCCGCTTGGCATCCTGGCTTCTTCAACAAGTATCTCAAGGTCAGTATGATCGAGAACACAATTATTCTAGTGCCGGAAGGTACGTAAGGACCCTGTCCAAACACAATTGCCAATAGTTCCTTCTGTTGTGTAATTCCGCTGGCCGAGTCCATAGTTCGTGATGCATAAGCAATTACCCCGCACCGGAGGCCGACTCCCGGGCTTTTGGCCGAGAATGCCTTAATGCCGAAGTTGATGCATCACATTAATTCGAATGGTGGTCCCAGTTCGTGCTTGCAGAATGGGAGCGGACGTGAGTCGTCTTCAACTCCTGAAATGCTTCGATACAGTGTTGATCGGTTGAATTCCACGCCTTCAGAAAGGCCTGACAGAGGCAAGGCAAGTTTGCCAAGTTTTTATGAATCTTCTCGAAGCCCGGCGTGTCCTAAAATGAGCGAACCTCCCTCACGTAGAGGGGTTTGGAAGGGAAGATATGACGCCTATCTTGGCTTTATCTACTTCGATGCCTCTATTGGATACCGATGACCCAATATTATTCCTTCAAATACCATGAAGTGACATTTTTCAAAATTGAGCACGAGGTCAGGTCAATGCATCTTTTCAACACCCTTGACAAATTATTCAGCATGCATCAAATGAGTCACATATACGTGTAAAAATCATCCATGAAGACCTCCATGCAAATTCCTGTAGCAAGTCCGAGAAGATACTCATCATGCAACGTTGAATGTACTTACAAGATTGCACAGCCGAATGGCATGCGTGTATATGCAAAGGTACCAAATGGGTGTAAAGGTCGTCTTTATGCCGATCTTCAAAGCAATATGTATCTCAGATGTAGCCCGAGAAACCATCAAGAAAACAAGAATGGGATCTCCCCGCCAATTTTTCAAGCATTTGATCAATGAAAGGCGTAGGGAAGATCCTTGCGAAGTCGCTTTTGGTTTAATCTTCTATAATCAATGCACACTCCCCGCCTGTTCTCAATCCTTGCTGGTACCAGCTCATTCTGCTGGTTTTTCGTGACAATTTTTTGGCACCACTTGCACAAAGTGGCTCACCCATTGGCTATCCGAGATGGGGTAGATGATCCCCGCTGCAAGGAGCTTTGTAACTTCTTTTCTCTAACCACGCCCGTGAGTGTCGGATTCGCCTTCACGCCGCCTCTTTACGGGCTTGATCTCCTCCATTAATATTCTATGATGCGTGATGGAGGGGTTTATACCAGGAAGGTCAGAAAGTTTCCACCCTATTGCCTTCTTATGCTGCCTTAGACCTCCAACAATTTTTTCTTCTTGCTCTTGGTTGAGATTGCTAGCAACAATAACCGGAGTTACGTTCTTGTCCAAGCAGGCTTATTTTAAGTGACTCAAGAATGGTTTTAATTCTATGGGCGAAGTGGTGGCAATGGAGATTTGTCAACATCTGAATTTGATCCAATTACCGATTTCTTGGTCTTGATTCCCACTGACCGTGCCGACATGATTTCGCCTTGATTGGCTTCCTACCTGCTTGGACCGTTGTTTTCCATAGCGAGTCGAGTCCGAAATTCTACCGAATGATCTCAGGCTTGGTTTACCTAGCTTCTTTTGGCCGAGTTGACTATATTCTTTCATCGACTCCTCGGCCTTCTCCGTCGAATTCTTGGCCAGAAATAAAAAGATTGTTGCCACTGCAAATAAAGATTGGTTAGTTTCGCAATTCAGCCTCTTTCACTTTTCCTCGAGCACTCCCGTTCGTCTGATTGCATGCTTGGTCTGTTTTGAATAATTCGGCTTTGAATTCCAAGTCGTGATGTCATCATTCGGCCCTCTGAGCCAGAGAGGGTATGTACTTTTATCGTCACTTTCTTCATAGATTCCTAAGCAACTGATAATATCAAGAACTTCAGCAAAATCTTCCATGCCCACCGCAATGCCTAGTTGAAGATATTCTTCAACCAGCTCTTCAATAAGGTCAATGCCAAAGAGGGAATGGTCTTCTGGGGTGCTTCATAGCTTTGAAAATATTGAATTGCACCCGAGTGTCACCGACCTCCATGGAGTCCCTGAGTATACATCAATCTTTGTTCGTGGCCAGCCATCAAGAATGGTCTTCCTGTAATTAGCCGATTCCTTTCCTACGTCCTCATCCTCCATGTCAAGAACATAAAAGTCACCGGAAAAATTAGCTCATTAACTTGACGAGAACATCCTCAAGAACACCTGTGGGCTGGACAATACTCCCGTTAGCAAGTTGAATGGTCATCCCCTGTGGTTCTAAATCCCCAAATTCAGGGACCATAGATCGATGCCGGATGACATTGATCGAGGCTCCCAAATCCAAAGATGGCATCGATTAAAAGTGCATTCACCAATGGTATGGAACAGAAAAAAATTCCAGATCTCTCGCATTTTCTTTGGCAAAGCCGGCTGCCCCTTTGGTGAAGTTTCGTTCTTAGTTAGGCCGACACCACACCTCCAACTTCCACACTTCCTTTTATCTTCTTCCGCTTGTGCACACAGTAGTTCCTTGAGGAACTTTGGGGAACTTGCTTGATGGCATCAAGGAGTGGAATGTTGATTTCCAATTTTACTAACATCTTTCAAAGAACTCGTCATCCGACTTAGCTTTTCTTTGGCCGAAGTGGGCCGAGATGGAAATGGCAACGGAACAGCTTTTTTCTGGCCGAGACCGAGGTTGGCATTATGCTCTCGAGCCGCTTCTAGTGATCTCGCATCCGCCGCAGTTGTAGGTTGAGGCAGTTCTTTCCACTTCTGAGAGTGACTACACCGGCGTTACTTCCTGGATTTGGAATGCTTTTGAGAGGGGAGATTGCTAGATCCCCGCCGATCAGTTGGTTCACCGTGTTAGCTAGCTGACCAATTTGGCGCTTTTGAGGTCTTGGATGGCGGCGGTCATATTTTCCCCGAAATCCCAGATGTTGCTGGAGCTCATGATTGCTGAACTCCGTGATTATTGTTGTGTTGCTTCATTGTGTCCTCTGAGATGGAGAGTTGCCTTGAGTAGTAACCCCTTCGCCGTTGTTGTTGTTAAGGAAAAGGTGGGCCGGGTATTGCTGAGCTCTGTTGTTGATAACATCCGCTTGCCGATAAGGTTCCCAGTGCGGATCCGAATTGTTGGGCGCATATGGCCCTTGATTCTATTCCCGGCCGAAATGGTTGTCTCCTATGCCGCTATTTATCAAACGCCCGATTCGATACACGGGCCGCTTCCCAGCATCGAAATCCACCTATGGCTCCAACATTTTCTGGCCGGGTATTCCGACTCTGGGCTTTCTTGGAGAAATGGGGCACATATCAGTGGGGGTGCTCCATGGAAGTACATATGCCACATAATTTTGTCGCCATGGCTGGTTGGTGTTGTCCAATAGCAAGTCAGCCTCACCACGATGTCAACTCCCTGGCCACCGATTCTCCAGCCTTTGATCGAAGTCGCACCGATTTCATTCACCATCCGGGATTGACTGCCCGATTCCGAACCGCCGCTTATTACCAGCCATGCTTGAAATCGTGCCTTTGTCACGCTGGCGGTGTCTTGTCCATCAAAGCTCCACCACTAGTGCATCTATCATACTCCCCGCCCATTAGAGATAGTCCTTCATAGAAATATTGGACTCAGCAAATGTCGCGATCTGATGATGGACAAAGTGGCGCAGAGTTTATTAAACCTCTCCCAGTATTCATGTAATATTTCACCAGATGTATGCCTTATCCCACATATCTTTTTTCTCGATGGTCGCAGCTCGATGCCGAAAGAACTTCTCCAAGAATGCACGCCTCATGTCTCCCCTGTGTGTTGAAAAGAGCTGGCCGAAGATACAGCCAATCCTTTGCTGCCCCATCCAGGAGAATGGGAATGCTTTCATCTTGATATAGTCCTCCGATATCCCCCCGGCCTCATGGCAGAAAGGCACTACATGGAATTCCCTTTAAGGTGCCATGGGGTCTTCTCCTCGCAAGACCATGAAATTGGGGCAATGTGTATAAGACCAGATTTCAACTCATATGTTCGAGCTGGTCCGCACTGATATTGGATGCACCAGGGTTGATACACCACATCTTGAGTAGCTGGGCTTCCTTCAACGCCCTATTATTATTCTCCATATGTCCTGGTTCTCGCAGTAATGTTAGAACTAGAAACAAGATTACAAGATAAAAGATGGTTGTAATTCACCATATTCTATATCAAAGACTATTATTTACTATGTTGTTCTAATTTTAATGTAATCTACGAAGGTTAATTCTATTTCGGTCAAAACAAATAATGGATCAAGATTACTCCTAGTCATGCATCATGCAGATTATGCAAAAAGAAAGATGCAGTAATATATGCAAACAAAATGCTACCTCTAAGTACTACTACAAAAAAATTATGGTTTTATTCAGATCCGTAAGGCAACAAAAAACATAGACAAATTCAAAAATACTCAAGACCTGACTTACACTTCACGCACTTCTGATTCGACCTACTTAGTTTACAACGAAAACACAAAAGAACTTCAGTGTCCCTTGGGCAATCCGCGCCAATTTGATGACGTATAGCTTTTACTGCTTACGCGCTTATCAAATTCTAAAGCTAACTATAGTATAGTCAACCCTAGGTCATTTTTCTCAAGGACACAAGCAGGCTCAATCATTTAATTCAGCAGTTAAACAATGCACTGAGATGTGAAGTGTCAACTTCTGTTGTAAGCCGAAATCATACTCAAGAGACTAAACAGATGGTCTCAAGCAGAGACTATCCGTCCCTGGTCTCTGGGCTGAGGCAAGACATGACGCCACAAGGGGACTACACTGCCCCAACCGTAAAACAAGAAGGAAAACAAAGAACTGGTTTTGGATGCAAAAGCAGAAAATAAACTAAGACTATGAATGCAAAGGAATGTATACTACTGTTTACTACTTATCTATTAATATTATATAACTATATTCAGATTCAGCCCATTAATTAAGTCCAAATTGTGTTCCAATCTCCAGTTCATAGTCCATATCAGCTCAGTCTTATGGCAATCGCCAAAGGTTCACCCATTGTCATACCGAGGATTTTATGCAATCGCTACCTCATCGCCGATGACGATTAAGTTCAGAAAGTGATTTTAGGTTCCCTATTAACAATCACAAATGGTTACTTCCAATGAATTAGTTAAACCAGTTCCAATCGGTTTAGTTTTAACATTGTTCACGCTTAAATTGCAATCCGTGATTCAACGTGAATTAAAGTAGAGAAAAGAACAGAGATATGAAATGCGAATCTAAATCACCAACGTAAACAGTACAAATACGTGGTCCCGAGTTCTGGTGGTTCCATCTTCCTCAACGATCGCTAAGGTCAATGTGCGTTCACCTCCGTAGCCTAAGCGCCGAGGGATCGCCCACCTGCAGTGCCAAGAGTCCTGACGGCCCCCTCTCAAAACGCCCAGCTTCCCAGTTCTAGACCGCACTTCCTCAATCGAGAGAAGCACGCAATGGCACCACCGAAAATGAGAGCAGAGCGAGAAAACGGAGATAATGAGCGTGGAATTAAAGTGAATTCAAAAGACGCCTATACAAAGGCAAGTACCTCCTATATATACACGAGCCATGATTAGCTAATCCTAACGAATCCTAACAGAATTACAAAGTGAATGTCCGATTCTACCCTATGCATCTTTTCACGTGACATGGCGCATTTCCCAGAGGACATGGCATGAATTGGCACAGGTGGCCTCCAAGCTAGATAGCTGATGTGGGCCAATACATTTGCCACTCTACTGGTGTTGGCCGCAAGTCAATCCGGGCCGCCGAGACGACTTTAAGCTTGGCCGAGATTGAAGCTCACCGTCAGACGACTTCATCTCTGGGCTGAGACACTTCGTCACCTTGGTCAACTCCCTAGACCAAGCAGAAGAAGGAGTGATACTTTTATTAGCTAAGAAGTCCGAATTAGCATGCATTTGTATTTTCTCTATATTCGAGCTCATGTCCGAATCTTAGCTAATAAATTCATCCTTAATCACATAATGTCTTGCAAACCTCCTTCTTAGGTGTCTAAAAGATGTATAACTCAGACTCATCGCTGCCATC
>JAENHJ010000436.1:68942-95011 GCA_025330945.1 Mucuna pruriens | reverse complement strand
GAAGTTACGTATTGCTGTTCGCTCGTGGACATTGCCTTTCAGAACCATGCCGTACCCGCCGCACAGACAGGCGATGCCGAATAAGGACAGAAGCACGGACGGCTTAGGCTCCGGTTTAACCTTGCCAGTGCCCTTTATTAATTTGATAACCGTATTTGATCTGACAAAAGGATCGTAAACTGCGATAAAAGAAAAATAAGAGCAGAAATCCGCCGGCCGTAATACCGAGCGCTTTCAAGGCATATACAAAGGCAGCGCGTCCATTTCTAAAATATAAGCGCCGACCGTAAGAACGTTTTTGAAAAAAATGAATCCTCCGATAATCCCGGCTGCGATTGACGCGACGCCGATGATCATATTTTCCGCCGTAATGAGCTTTCTCAGCTGCCCCGGCGTGATGCCCTGCATCAGCAGAATGCCGAATTCTTTATTTCTCGATTTCAAAAATGCGTTAACCGAATACAGAACAAATAAGAAAGAAAAAACAAAGATCATCCATTCCGCGGCGGTTAAGCCTTTTTTGGCGATGTTATTCAGGTAGCCTTCCTTTAATGCCGGATGAAACAGGAACATCGCAAAGGTAAAGAAAATCAAAACGGAAAAGGCGCTGCTTAAAAAGAATGCAAGATAGGCAGGCCCTTTTGTTTCTCGTGACGTTTTTATAAGCGAACTGAAGAAAGGTCATTTGCGTTTCCCCCCAGCATAGACAGCACATCGAGAATTTGCTCATAAAAGACTTGGCGGTTTTCCCGCGGTAAATCTCATTAAACAGTTCGCCGTCTTTTATAAAGATGACGCGGCGGCAGTAACGCCGCAACAGGATCGGTCACCATCAAAGCCGTGACATGATCATCCTGATTCAGGCTCTGCATCGTTTCCATGACGTCTTTTGACGCTTTGGAATCAAGGTTTCCGTCGGTTCATCGGCCAGAATAAGTGACGGCTTATGAATGACCGCTCTTGCGATGGCGGCACGCTGGCGCTGTCCTCCGGATACTTCAAACGTCCGTTTGTTGAGCAGGTTTTCGATTCCGAGCTTTGCCGCGATGCCTTGCAGTTTTCTTCCATGACAGACGGCGCTTCTTTTTC
Organism: Mucuna pruriens; assembly: GCA_025330945.1. Lineage (NCBI taxonomy): Eukaryota > Viridiplantae > Streptophyta > Magnoliopsida > Fabales > Fabaceae > Mucuna > Mucuna pruriens. The sequence goes on along the minus strand of JAENHJ010000436.1, from coordinate 93,922 downwards.
AAGCGTTAACGGCAGCATGATATTTTCACCGATTGTCAGCGTGTCCAGAAGGTTGAAATCTTGAAACACAAATCCGAGCTGCTTGCGGCGGAAATGAGCGAGCTTTTGTCCGCTTCAGGTGATGCGGGTTTTCTCCGTGAATCAGGATATCGCCTGAATCCGGACGGTCGATCGTTGAAATGATATTCAAAAGTGTTGTTTTTCCGGACCCGGACGGTCCCATCACCGCCGTGAACCCGCCTTCTTCTATTGAAAATGAAATTTGTTTTAAGGCTTGATAGGATGCTTGTCCTATAGGTTTTATTTATATGTTTGACTTCAAGCATATTCGCCATGAAAATCCTCCTTATGGTTTTATTCTTGTTGATCTGGGCTGCTTTCATGTAGTGCCGGGGCATTCAGCATAAAAATCCCCTTGACATAAATCCATGTTATCAAGGGAAACAAAGCATGAGCTATGTTGTTTTCTTAACGCAGTCTTTTACATTTTGTAAGAAATGAAAATCGAACTGACGTCCCTTCACCGGGGGACGAGCTGATGTCCACCGTATGATTGAGCTTATCTGTAATTTCTTTGACGAGATGGAGGCCGATTCCGTAGATTCTTGGAAACGCCGCCCGTTTTCGCCGGTGTAATAAGGGTCAAACACCCGCTTGATGTCTTGCGAGGGAATGCCGACACCGTAATCTTTGACTTCAAGCATCGTCCTGTCTTCATCGCGGAAGACATTCAGCTCAAGTCTGTCACTCTTGCCCGCCAATACTTGACCGCATTTGTGACGACTTGGCCGATCGCAAATTTGAGCCATTTGGCATCGGTGTAAATCTGATGATCATCGCAAATCCATTTTCGGATAAACGCGGTATTGAATAAAAAATCGTTTATAGCTTTGAATGACTGATTGGAGAAGCTCTGACAGGAAACCGCTTCAATTTTAAAATCCCGCTCAAACAGGTCGAGCCTTGAAGAATAAAGAAGCGTCTCCAGCCCGAATTCAATCTGCCGGACCTCTTTTTTGATTTGTTCAAAAACGGGCTCATCCTCTTCCTGAATGATTAAATTAATGACCGACAGCGGCGTTTTTACTTAGTGCACCCATTGATTCATATACGTCACCCGCGCGTCCAGGCTTGGCTTCGGTCTCGTAGAGCTTCTGGTGCTGCAGCCGGATCAGCTCCATCTGCTTTCATACAGCTCTGAACAGAACACTGAAGAACCGAGATACGGGATATCCGTCCTTCCTGCTCCCGAGCTGAGCCAATGATACACGCCGCGGTCTTTGTACCAGCGATAGGCAAGATAACCCGCCAAAATAAGAAGCTGCACGCCCAATATGTAAAACAGGTGGGAAAAAAGAATGAAGACCCGCAAACCAGTAATAAAGAAGACAAACAGCCCTTGAAGGAGAAAAAAGCAGAATCAGCACGGCATGAGACCGGAGAAACAGCTTCATGACAGCGCCCTCAGCTGGTAGCCTTCGCCCGCACCGATTCAATGGAAACAGGCGCGTTCAGCTCCCAGTTTTTTCTGAGCCGCGTGATATACGTTAAGCGTATTATCATCGATGAAAATGTCGGTGTCCCACGTTTTTCCATGAGACGGTCCTTCCTCGTCACCTTTTCTCCCGCTCAGCAGCACTTCCAAAAAGCTTGCTTTTTTTTAGAAAGCTCGCTTTTTTCATCCTGAAACGCAGTTCAAACCGTTCCACAAAGAGCTGAACACCGGCATATTCAACCACTTTCTTCTGCTTGGCGGCGTACTCTCCGTACGCCCTGCGGATCTGGCTTTTGATTTTCGCCAGCACAATATCGTAAGAAAACGGTTTTCGATATAATCATCTCCGCCGTTTTCAATCGCCATCACCTGATCCATTTCCCCGCTTCTGGCAGAAATAAAATGATCGGGCTTGTAGAGCTGCTGGCGGATCTGGCGGCACCAATAATATCCGTCATAAGACGGCAAATTGATATCAAGCAGCACCACATCAGGCTTTTCCCGCAAAAGACATCAAGAACAGCCGTGAAATCCGCGGCGACCACTGTTTGATATCCGTATTTTTCAAGGTAATTCTGCAATAGTCCGCGAATGTCTTCACTGTCTTCCACAATCATGATTTTATTCAAACTGAACCACCCCCGTTTCTTACACTGCTGCCATCATAATCGTTTTGGGCGTATGGACGCAACACCGCACAAAAACCGCCATCTCGGCGGTTTCTGGTCTCTTTAGCCGACCTGCTGCTTAGCTGCTTTACCGGCTGATCCGAAACCTTTCATTTTGCTTCGCACTGTCTCTTCCACGGCTTCAACGGGTGTCAAATAGCCGCGCGGTTCGTACAGATCGCTGTTTTCCTGAAACATGCGGCGTCGTCTGTCCACGCTACCATACATTCCGTATTGATATTGATTTCGCGTGCCGAGCGATGGCTTTTTGATCTGATCCCGGAATCCTTTTTCGATGCCCCCGTGAAGAACGAGGGGAATATCAGTCATGCGGGAGATAGCCTCCATTTCCTTAAATCCGAGATCTGGCTCACCCTGATATTTTGCTGTACAGAGCGAGGGCGGTGCCAGCGTCGATATTGGTTTTTTGACGATCCGCTCACATTCCGTGATATCGGCATAGCAGACCCCGCCGACAAGTCCGTCTTCCATTCCGCCGACCGTGCCGACTTCGGCTTTACCGACACGCCGTTTTTGCGGTGAGCACCGGTGACTTTGTCATTGCGATATTCTCGTCAATCGGCTGATGGGAGCCGTCAATCATCACTGAGCTGAATCCGGCATCAATGGCCTGTCTGCAGCGTTCCGCACTACTGCCGTGATCGAGATGAAGCACGACCGAACGGTAATTGCTATGTCCTCTATTAACGCGCCGACCATGGCGGCAATCGTTTTAAACTGCCTAAATAGTCGACCAGGCGATCGGAAGCCGCGGCGATGACCGGTGATTGCTCCTTTGCGCCGCCTGCAAATCGCCTTTCGTCCATTGCAGGCCGTTGATATTAAACTGGCCACTGCATATATTGCTTCCCGCTTTGCATCTTCAAGAAGCCTTTCATCGATACAAAAGCCATGTCCACCCCTCCTTTATCCATTACATGTTGAAGTATTTTGATACGACGTCCACTGTTGTTTTTTTCGCCAAACGAATGGCTTCAGCAGTCAGCTTATAGTATTCAGGCCGGAAGAGCTCAACCGATACAACATCAGAGAAGCCAATTTCCTTCAGTGTGCTGATAAGGGGCATCCAAGTCAATTGCCCCTTTGTCCTGGCCATGGCAGATCCTCATCTGTTAAAGCCGATTGGGAAATCTTCTGTATCATCAATATGATAGATGAAGATTTTCTTTCCGTCCGCCTGCTTTAAGCCTCAATATTTGAACCCATTGCATGGAAGTGAAAAACTGTCAAGCGACAAGCCGACATTGTCACGGTTAACTGTGTTTACGATCCATACGCCTGTTCAAACGTATTGACCAAACTGCGGATGGCCGACAAATTCAAGGCGATTTTTACGCTGCATTTGGCTCGATGATATCTGACAGCTCAGTCAGCACGTCTACACCGCTCTTTGATCTCTTCTTTACAATCTCTGCTCTGTCACAAGCGGAACGGCCACCACATATTTCATACACCGAGGGTTTTGCATGTTTCATGCGCCTTAAATCAGTGATGATCTCGTTGTGGGTTCTTTCATCACGGTTGTTGAAGAAAACAAGCGCGTTTTAGAGGCGCGGTTTGATGATGGGTTTGAAAATATTCCGCAAGATTCACAATGAATGATCTTTTAAGTACTCCGGCAGCTTATCCATTAAAGTATCATCATATAATAAAGCGTATAGTTCTAAACTTGTTTATGTTTGAGTCAACGTTGTCGCTTCATTAAAACAAAGTCATGCCAGACTCCCCATCTGCGTTTAGATATGAAGGCTGTCGCCATGAACCCCGCCGAACTCCATGCTCGTTTCTATGCCAAGACCTAATTCTTCTTTCATTTCTTGCCATAAATCGGCTTGATTCATCCGCTCTTCTTCATCGACCTAAGCAACACGGTGGCATCTGGTCGCAATCGTCGAACTTCATCTCTTCAGTTTTCGAAAATCGTATCAAAATCAACCTGCCTCTGACCAATGTCCAAATGCTGGTGAACTGTTACTTAAAAGCGTCAGGCGGATTGACGATATAGCGAAGCACCATGAGCCGCTTTATGATTATAGGCATCTGCAATAAACATGTGTGAGCATGGTCGCCGGTTTCGTCAAACATGGTCTGATGTCACCTTGCTGTCATCATAGAAGAACGTATGCGCAGTCGAGTAGACAAGATTGATCCAACTTGTCAAGCGCGCGATCATATCCATCGCACCTTGTGCGTTTCTGATAAAATCGTATGGGTGGCTTGAAGATTTTGTTAATACCTTCTTTTCAAAGACTGCAGAAGTCGATCCGGATTACAATTTTTCTTCACTTGTTAGCGATCATATTTGAACCGCTGAATTGCTGCTGTTCATCAACCACTTCAAGTTCAACCGCACTCGATTGCCCGCTTCAATTACACCGCTGCCTGCCGGGGTCTTCTATCGGGTCCCGCCCAGTGGAAGAGGAAGAAGCGATGAAAGCTTAACACCTGTATTCCTTAAAAGGCGTTTAATTGTTTGATCTTTGCTGAATCGACTTTCGATATTTATAAAACGGGCAAAAATCCTCACGCGGAGACAATTCGATATATTCATAGCCAAGCTCCGCCGTTTTATAGAATGGTTTCCTCTAAAGTTAAATCATCACGATACATGGATGGATCCAATGCTAACTTCATATTTTCACTCCTCGTTTTTTAGTTTGAACTGTTGTAAAAAGATTGATAGAATTCCGGTTTTTCCTTCAATTCAACCTTTTCTTTTGTCCAGATTCCTGAGCTTTTACACACGCCGTCAGTTGTGACAGCAGCAATATAGCCGTCCCATGCCGTCGGTCCGACCTCGCCTTCTTTTGAATCAAATCAATAAAGTCTTGATTTCACATCATACGCAGCAACAAAGCTGTCTCTGCCAATCAGAAAATATCAGTGCCAACGAATCTGCCTTTTTTCTCAATGCTTGATGGTTCAGAAGCTTGATGATGCCGTCTTCTCCGACGATTTCATTGAATGTCATAGCCATGTTTACAGTTCACATAGATTTCAGCATTGATGACGATACCGCCTTTTTCTTTCAATCACGACGATTTGCGGATCTTTTTAAATGCGGCAGCGCATTTTTTGATTTTCAGGTAGATGATCACGAACGGATAAAGTCATCGTTGACGAGCCAGTGCAGTACATCAATTTCATGAACGAGCGTGTCGACTACGGCCATCGGTATTATCTCCATCAGGGGTTGCGGTGCGCAGGAATCATAAGCGGTTCGCCAATCACATGGTTATCGAGAGTGCTTCCTTCAGCTGTACGTAACCGCTGTCATAACGGCATGAAGCCGACTTGAACAAGGCGTTGCCACTTTGATTTCTTCTTCGACGATGCGCATGCATCCTTCAGCCGTTGTCGCGAGCGGTTTTTCACAGAACACATATTTCTGGGCTTTAATCGCTTTCAGCACGCTTGACTCATGCGCAGGCCCCCAGCTTGTCACTAAAACAGCGTCTACATTTTCGTCTGCAAGCAGGCTGTCATCATTCAGATAAACCGTCGCGTTTAATTGGTATTGCTCAACGATCTTTTTGTGCAGCTTCTTGATTAACATCCGTTACAGGCTACGATTTCTGCGCCGGACAGCTTGTTCGTGATGCGGTTATTATGTTCTTTTCCGATTGCTCCAGTTCCAATTACGCCAATACAAACTCGTGACAGCCACTCCTGTTGGTTACATGATTTTGCTTTCTGTTTCTTGCTTTACTTGGCTCTGAGGAGGCCGTATTCTCTGATTGTTCAAACGACTTTTTGCCAGACGTATTCGGCGCAAAGAGCAGCCGATGATCATATCGGCTGTCACACATCGAGAAGGATTGCAGCCATCGTTCCAATGCGCCGAAATTGGTGATAATCATTGGGACAAACAGATTCAAATCCCTATTGAAATACGGACAAGGAAAACATCAGTCCTTGTGCGAAGCACTATTGCGTAGAAAGATTTCACTAGCCCATAACTGATAGTTCGCTTGCCCCTGCTCGTTATTGATGCCGATCACGACAATAAACAGAGCAGAATCGGCAGGCCTTCAACTGGCAGTGGAAACAGATGTCCACCCGATCACCGCCATGAAAGCGGCGATTCCAAATACGGTTTTTCTATATTTGTCGGCAAGGCATGCGAAGATCAAGGCGACCCCAATCCTGTGAAGATAAACAGCCCCATTTGCAAAGGTTGGCCATGTTGGCAGATACACCGCCGACCTGCTGATAAATGTATGGCATAAAGAAGCCCATATGACCCGGCGGCTAGGTTCAAACAAGTACACACCCATCAAAAACAATATGCTTTTTTAGATACATGAAGCGGAGCAAATCAAAATACGATGTCTTATTCAATACAGCCGGCTTCTCTGCCTGAGCTTCCTCCGGCTGATTTTTTTGTCTGCCAGGGCGTCTGATTCCGGAAGCCTGATTCTCCAGGATGTACGTAATCGCGCAATCAACAGATGGGCAAATGATTTTATTCCCCAAGAGTCCCCAAATCACCGGCCAGTACGGAGAGGAGCAGTACAACGACAGCGCCCGCGGGCCCAAGCGACTTGTGCTACGCCGCATCGTCTGGCCCGATTCTTCTTTGGCGCATTTTCAATAATGGTCCATGACGCGGTTATGTCAGCTCCTACTGATAAACCGATAATGATGTAACCGCTTAACAACATGGAAATTAACCCCGAACAAAACCAAAACAAATCTAGTGCATAAACCAGCATGCTATTGGTATAAACAGCCTTCCGTCCGACTTTATCAGCCAGAAACCCGCCAACAGCGCGCCGACAGCGGCAGAAAATCGCATTTGCGCTCAGCGCGCGCCAAGCAGCCCGATTTGCGTATCGGATAGCTTAGCGCGTAACTGACCATAATGATAAACCGGCGGAGCCTGCCACAATTGAACCGGCATCAATATAGTTGGCCAATGCTGCCGCGATTGTCCGTTTATTGAAGGCTGAATCTCCATTGGTATTGCCCATATGTTCATTCCCCCATTAAGCCAGATCCAACAACTGCTGATCAATATAGTTTCTCGCAATCAATGCATACTCCAGCGGGTTGGCAACATCAGGTCCTGTTCGGCTTCAATGACAATCCATCCGGAATAACTGTGCTTCAACAGCAGCTGATATACTTCTCTAAAGTCAAATGCAGCCGTCACCGGGAACCGTAAACATGCCTTTAAAAATGATTGCCGGAACGATTGTCCTTCGAGCCTGCATTGTTCCATGACATTCAGGCGGGCATCCTTAAAGTGCACATGCTAATGCGCCCGATATGCTTCTCTGGCATCCCCATGTAATCGCCGGCAGAAATATACGCATGGCCTGCATCATAGAGGAGGTGTACATGCGCGAAGGGTCATGTTCCTGCCATCAGGCGGTCCACTTCTTCCGCTGTTTGGACACCAGTGCCGATGATGATATAGACAAGCTTCAAGCCATGCTACAGCGGCAATTTCGCCAAGGTGATTCAGCCCTTCGCAAAGCCTCCCATTCATCATCCGTAAAGTGCGGCTTCTTCTGTGAACACGTTTTTCTCCAAGCTTTGCACGCTGTACGTTTGTTCAGAGACAACTGCGATCCGCGTTTACTTGCTGCAAATACTCACAATGCAGGGTAAATGCCTTTGCCGCTTCACCAAGTCCGTCACGCAAAATAAAACTGCTGAACCATTTTCCTGCAATGCGTAAATTCGAAGCTTCAGCTCTTTGTTCAGGATGGCAGGTTCGGGGAAAAAGCCCCCGACCTCCGTGCCTTGCGAAAAACGTGCGACAACGATATCACTTAACAAATGCTGAAGTGTATTTCCCGCTCCAATTTCAGGCATGTCATGTTCCGCCACCCAATGGGAGCGATTCCCCACAGGATTTCATTTTGCCCATCTATGGTGCCTCCCCTCTAATACTGGCTTCGCAGATTCCAGCTTTTCTCTTTGCTTCGCATGCTTTCTGAACGCTTTCTTGTTCAGATACCTCTGCCACCCCGACATGCCACCAGCTGTCATAGCCGTCCGTCATTGTTTTAGGCAGAACCTTCATTTCAATTAATGTTGATACATCCTGTTTCTTCGCATCCTAACGCCGCTTTAATTCTTCTACTGTGTTTCGCGGTAGGTTTTCCGCCGTAATCCTCAGCGACTTTGCGTAATCGACATTCAGGATTTGGTTGTCATCTGTGCGGAACTCGCAATAGTAGCTGCCGCTGCCGTGATCCATTTGCAGGTTGTTGATGCATCCGAATCCTGAGTTGTCAAAGAGCAGCACATTGATTTTCTTGTTGTACTGAATCGCCGTGATCAATTCAGAATGAAGCATCAGGAAGCTGCTGTCTCCAACGATTGAATACACTTCTCTGTCAGGGTGGGCCAGTTTAAGACCAGTGTCCCGGACACTTCATAGCCCATGCAAGAATATCCATACTCAGGTGATACGTATTCGGAACATTAGAATGCCACAGACGCTGCAAATCTCCTGGGAGTAGGCCTGCTGAACAGATGATGACGCTGTCTTCAGGAATCGTCTCGTTGATTGTCAGCAATGCCGTTGTTTGTTTGAAGCTCCGTATTCAACGCGTCAGCATATTCATTCAGGACCTCTTGAGAAAAGTGATTTTTTGATTTCCGGATCAAATGCTTCCCGCTTAAACGTCACTTTGCTGAGACGCTCGCCGTTCAGCTAGCCATTCGTCCTTCAGCTCCCGGATCGTTGTGCCGAACTCCGCTCTCATAGCCTTCAAAGCAAGGCATGCAGTTGCCAAGCGTCACTTTCGCATCCGCCACCACTTGGAATGCATCAAGTTTATACGCCTGCATTCGGCTGACGTTAATGTTCAAAAACTTCGCTTTATCAAAAATCAAAAAGCGGTCTTAGAGGATGTCGCAAAATCTGTATACCTTGTGCCGATGCCGATAATCAAATCAGCTTGGCGGGCCGCTTTGTTTGCCGCAAGTGTACCTGTGATGCCCATTCCGCCAAGGTTGTTCGCAAAATCTGCCTCAACAGTAGACTTTCCTGCCTGCGTTTCAACTAACGGAATGTTATAGGCTTCAGAAATGGCAACCAATTCATCACGCGCACCGGAATATTTTTGCACCTCCGCCGACGAATCACAGGTTTTTTTGCTGGATTTAATCAGCTCCGCCGCACCTTGAAGCTCGCGCTCGCTCGGCTGCATGCGATCAATATAGTGAACCCGTTTGACGAAGAAACTTTCATCAAAATCGTATGCTTCCCTTCAACATCCTGAGAAATACAAATCGTTGCCGGACCTGCTTTTGCCGGATCAGTCATGACTTCAAACGCGCGCAGCAAACTGCTCATCAGCTGCTCAGGGCGCGTAATGCGGTCCCAGTATCTCGATACAGGTTTCAATGCATCGTTTGTCGTAATCGCCGCGCTGTATTCTTGCTCCATTTGCTGCAGTACAGGGTCTGGCTGTCTTGTCGCAAATGTGTCTGCCGGAATCAAGAGAACTGGGATATTGTTTGCCAATGCAGTGCCGGCTGCCGCCACCAAGTTAGCCGCTCCCGGTCCGACGGATGTAGACACCGCATATATTTTTCTTCTCAGCATTTGCTTGCTGTACGCCATGGCCGCATGCGCCATTCCTTGTTCATTTTCCCTTGATAGACTTTCAAATGGCCTGCATCCTGCTCAAGCGCTTGCCCGATCCTAATACGTTTCCATGACCGAAAATTGTGAAAATCCCTTCGACAAAAAAGGCTCTTCCCTTTCCATCAACATGGATGTACTGCTGGTTTAAGAATTTAATCAGCGCCTGTGCTGTTGTTAAGCGAATTTTCTTGCCCACAAACGATCCCACCTTTACTCGATCTTTTCAATTATGACTGTGCTTCAATAAGCTGTACGATTTCTTCCGCAGTCGGCATCGCTTCCTGACGAACTGTGCTTGCTCACCACAATGGAAGCTGAAGCACTGCCGTATTTCAATGCCGTTTCAATGTCTTTTCGCTGACAAGGCCATAGATAAAGGCTGACGCATAGGAGTCACCGGCTCCAAAAGGTTTTCAGCACTTTTGTCTTGTACGCTTGGGCGCGGAATACCTCGCCGGATTTGCTGTATGCATAAGAGCCTTCGACGCCGTGTTTGATGACAACGAGGTCGGCTGAATGGCCAAATAAATGATTAACGGATTCTTCATTGCTTCCGCCTGTGCAGTTTTCCATCACATCAAATTCATCGCGTGTGCCGATGACGATATCAGACTGCTCGGCAACCAAAGAATAATAAACGGCTGTTTCGTCTGATGACTGCCACGTATACGGGCGGTAATCCAGTTCGAACACCACTTTAACCTGATGCTTCTTCGCGTATTGAACAGCTTTTAATACCGCTTCCCGTGACGGGCTTTTGGCGAGCGCTGTCCCGGAAACAAGCAGCATTTTCGCACTTTGCGATATAGTCCTCGCTTACCTCTGAAGGCTCAAGATAAAGATCCGCCACATCATCGCGATACATTAAAATGCTGCATTCTTCAGGGCTGAAATTTCTGTAAATGCAAGGCCTGCTTTGTGTCCATCTTGATCAACAACCATCTGTGTTGTATCAACGCCGGTCTTTCTCATATAGGACTCTATGAATCTTCCATGCTGGTCATCCGGAATTTTGCCGATGAAGCCCGCTTTTAAGCCAAGCTTCGCGCTGCCGATCGCGATATTCGCAGGTGAACCGCCAACGTATTTGGAAAATGTCATCGTCTCTTCCATTGGGCGGTTGTATTCGACTGCGTTCAGGTCAATACATGCCCGGCCGATGGCAATAATATCAAAGCCTTCTCTTCATTGAATGTATACTTCATCGTAAACAGCCACTCCTCACTTGTTAGCGTTCTAAAATCCACTCATGCGCCGGGTCGTTATGAAACTTCCATTTTTCGCGTCGGCCCTGCCATGACATTTAAATAGTAGGATGTGTATCCGTCCGGAACGCCTACCGGGTGGTATCCCGCAGGAACGATGACAACGTTTTCATTTTCCACAGTCATTGTCTCGTCAATAGAACGGTCATCTGTGTATACGCGCTGAAACACAAAGCCCTGTCCCGGGTCTAACTCATGGTAGTACGTTTCTTCTAAGAAAGATTCTTCCGGCAAGTTGTCTTGATCATGTTTGTGAGGCGGGTAGCTGGACCAGTTGCCGCTGTCTGTATAGACTTCAACTACTAATAGACTGTTAGCTGAAGGGTCTGAATCCGGAAGAATGTTATGAACAGTACGTTTGTTTGAAAATTGCCCGCGATGCTCAATTCCGTTGTCTTCCGCTTTGATCAGCTTTGTCGGAAGCTGCTTTTTCCGATGGAGAATAGCAAAGCGCCACTCTTGCGTCGCTGACCGCTGTGATCTCAAATGCACGTCATTTGAAATATAGACGCTGTCTGTCGGTTTCGTTCAAATACGCTTTCACGCGTGCCGATATTCTCAAAAGTCGACTCATGATCTGTCACTGTAATTTTCCCCGTTACCGCCACAATGCAGATTTCTTGTTTTCAATTCTTCTGTATAGCTTGAACCTGGTGCAAGATCTAACACTTTAAACTCTACATAAGTAAGATCAGAGTTGGATGTCGTTACTTCGTGCACGAGTTTGACCCCATTAGACACTTCATGCGACTGCGGCTTACGCAACAAATAACTCATAGAAAGCCCTCCTCTTTCTATTGGCAGAATGAGTCCGAACAGCGCATGGACGCCGTTCGGCTGTTCGTCGTTTAGTTGAAATCAGGTGCCGGATATCTTGCCGTCACCACTTTTTACGTGTATAGAAGTCGACGCTGTCTTTTCCGTTCGCATGCAGCGTTCCAAAAGAATGAAGATTTCAACCTGAGAATGGGAAGAACGCCATTAGACCGGCACCCCAAGGTTGATTCCTAGCATTCCCGCATCAATGTTTTTTTCACGGAAGTAGCGGATTGCGTTTGAGTTGGATGTGAACAAGCAGGCGCCGTTCGCAAACTCGAGACTTATTGGCGATTTCAATCGCTTCTTTCAGGTTTTTCACACGGATGACAGATAAGACCGGGCGAAAAATTTCATCTTTCCAGATTGTCATCTCTGTTGTGACATTGTCAAAGATCGTCGGGCCGACAAAGTAGCCGTCGTCAGACACATTTTCACGTCCGTCACATACGAGTCTGGCACCTTCTTCAAGACCTTTTCGATATAGCTTAGCGTGCGCTTCTTGTTGTCTTCGCGAATCACCGGTCCTAAGAACACGCCGTCATCAAGGCCGTTACCGATTTTAATGTCCGCCACTTTTTCCTGCAGCTTCGCCATAAATTCATCGGCGATTCCTTCTTCAACCGTCACAACCGCACAAGCCATGCAGCGTTCACCGGCAGAACCGAAGGCAGCTCCGACGATGTTTGTGACCGTGTCTTCAAAGATTCGCATCGTTCAAGACAATCGTATGGTTTTTCGCGCCAGTCAGAGATTGAACGCGTTTTAAGTTTTCGCTTCCTTTTGTAGACGTATTCGCCGACTGGCTTTGGAGCCTACAAATGAAATTGCTTTTTAATTTCAGGATGCTCAAGGATGCCGTTCACAACGTCATGCGCACCGTATACGACGTTGAATACCCTTTCGGAAGGCCCGCTTTTTCAAAAAAGCTCAACCAATTTCTCTGTTAACAGCGGAGTCCGCTCAGATGGCTTTAAAATAAATGTGTTGCCGAGCGCGATCGCCATCAGGGAACATCCAGCAAGGAACCATCATCGGGAAGTTGAATGGCGCGATTCCACCGACAACTCCGATTGGGTAACGGTAGTTCGCCGCTTCAACGTCCGTTGCGATGGGAAGCAAGTGAGTCACCATCATCAGGGAAGGTGCTCAGCGGCGAACTCTACGTTTTCAATCCCGCGTCCCACTTCACCTAAAGCTTCTTTTGTGTTTTTCCGTTTTCAATGGTAATTAGATGAGCCAGTTCTTCTCTATGCTGGGACAGCAGCTGCTGGAAGTTAAATAGAATTCTGGCTCGGCGAGGAACCGCCACCTTTGACCATGTTTAAATGCTTCAGCCGCCGTTTGCGCTGCGTAATCAATATCCTCTTTTGTAGAAATCGGCACTTGGCATAGTACTTCTTTCGTCGCCGGATTGACGACATCTTCATATTGATCTGTTTTGCTTTCAACCCATTCACCGTTGATGTAGTTTTTAATTTTCTGATTTCTGCCATTCTTATTGCCTCCTTCATTAGTAAACACATACACTTGTATGGATGGTTCAGGATAGATTCATATCAATATCCACTTTTCAGCAAGCCAAAAGAATTAAACGCTTTCAAAAAAAAAAAAAATAAATGGCGGATGCATGTTACATACAAGCAACCATTTCATGCACAACAGGTTACTTTTTGGTCATTTCTTGGTTATATTCTAATCGCATAATACCCATAAGTCAATCATAAACACTAAATTTTTTCATTATTTTTTTATATTAATCTTTTAATCAAGTAATAGAGGTAAGAGAAGCCGTCGAATCTTGCAAAGATATACACCGATGTTATCATTTTTTAAGCAACTATTGATTAACTTTTTGGTTTTTATTATATATTTATGTTACGTAAAGATTCAAGAAGGAGTTTTTAATATGAAACTGATGCGGATTCAGGAAATGGAGGAGTACATTTTATCGCATGGCACTGTTTCCTTAGATGAGCTGTGCCAGGTGTTCAATGTCTCCAAAACACAGTCAGACGTGATATCAACAAGCTAACAGAAAGGGTGCGATTGAAAAAGTATACGGCGGCGTAACATCTATTGAAAAAACCGCATTAGTTCCTTTTGAAAATCGCACCATTCAGCACCAGGATGAAAAAAACAAAAAATCGCCCATTATGCTTCCCCGATTTATTGAAGATCACGATTTGGTCTTCATTGATTCAGGAACGACGACAAAGTCTATTCTTGATACGCTTGATCCAGCCAAAAATGTCACCATCTTAACCAACAGTTTTAGACATTATCAATGCGGCGTCAGCTTTGAAGAATATCAACAATCATTATCGGAAACAACTATAAGAGAAAAACCCCGCTCCTTTGTCGGCATGGACGACCCGGCTATGTTGATAAGTACAATATCAACAAAGCCTTTATGTCCGCTACCGGAACGACGCTGACACACGGATTGACCAATTCGGATCTGCTGGAGTATGAAATTAAAAAAGAGGATTTCAGAAAAAAAAAAAGTGTATCTATTGGCTGACCATTCTAAATTCGGAAAATCAACGCTTCTGACGTATGCACCGTTTGACAGGCTGCATTGCATTGTAACCTCTCAGCCATTAGACGACGAGTACACGCAGTACTGCAATGAGCATCAAATCGGCATTCATCTGGCCTAACGTTTACAATAGTGTTGAGAGTCTATCATCCATTTTATTCTAGGAGGCAGATCATGAAAAAAGCGAAGCTCGGAAAAATCAGACTTGCAGGTATTCCCCAATCGGATTAGGAACAAATGCTGTCGGAGGACATAACCTCTACCCGAACCTAAATGAAGAAACCGGAAAAAGAATTGGTGCGCGAGGCGATTCATAATGGCGTGACCATGTTAGACACCGCTTATATTTACAGGATCGGCCGTTCCGAAGAATTAATTGGTGAAGTGCTGCGTGAATTCAACCGTGAAGATGTTGTCATCGCCACAAAGCCGCTCACAGAAAACAAGGCAATGACTTTGTCTTTGATAATTCACCAGAATTTCTTAAAAATCAGTTGATGAAAGCCTGAAGCGCTTGAATACCGATTATATTGATTTGTTCACATTCACTTCCCTGACGAACATACGCCGAAGGATGAAGCCGTTAACGCATTGAATGAGATGAAGAAAGCCGGAAAAATCCGCTCCATCGGTGTATCAACTTCTCTTTAGAGCAATTGAAAGAACAAACAAAGACGGTTTGGTAGATGTATTGCAAGGCGAATACAACCTGTTAAACCCAAGTGAAGCGGAAAAACATTCTTCCGTATACGAAGGAGCATAACATTTCATTTATCCCTTACTTCCCGCTCGTATCAGGTTTATTGGCAGGAAAGCATACAGAAGATACAACGTTCCCCAGAAGGCGACCTGCGAAACGAACAGGAACACTTCAAGGGCGAGCGTTTCAAAGAAAATATCAGAAAGGTCAACAAGCTTGCGCCGATTGCCGAAAACACAACGTGGATATCCTACATCGTATTGGCCTGGTATTTAGCAAGACCGGAAATTGATATTTTAATCCCGGGAGCAAAACGTGCCGATCAGCTGATTGATAACATCAAAACAGCCGACGTGACGCTTTCTCAAGAGGATATTTCGTTTATTGATAAGCTGTTCGCATAAGAAGAAAAAACAGCCTTCTCAATGGGGAAGGCTGTTTTCCCAATGCAATAAATTTCTAGAAGCAAAACTTACAAAAGAGCCATACATCCGATAAAATAAAAGGTAGTTTATCTCAGAAAGAAAGTGATGAAAAAGCAAAAGCATGCAATGTTAATCTCACCTAGAAATATAGACTCATATCAATCAAAAAAAGCTGATCCAGCTTCTTTGATTCGCAACTCAGATTAACGGGCCGTTTCGGCGGTCTATGGAGAAAACAGAATGAAACTTAAATATGTAAAAGCCTTAGTTGCAGTAATTGTTGCTTTAGGTGTACTGCTGCCATCAACGATTTCTCATGCAAAAAGCTTTAGCGGCCGCTCATCATCTAGTTACAGCAGCCGAAGTTCAAGCTCGTCATACAGCGGAAGCTATAAATCAAGCCCGAAATCAAGCTACAGCTCAGGATCAAGCTCTTCTAGCAAAAAATCCAAGACGCCTGACGATTCATCATCATCGATTTCGCTTAAAAAGAAGCCTTCGGAAAAGGCAAGCTCATCAAGCTCTAAAAAATCGTCAGGCACCTTTTCCGGCGCTACATCAAAAGTAACCGGAAAAGACATACAGCGGAAAAACGTCTAAAGCTTATGTTGGCGGACGTTATGTTTCAGTCAATCATTACTATCACGCAGGTTTCGCGCCATCAGGATGGTTTGGATATTATAGCGGATTTACAATGGGTATGTTCATGATCAGCATGATGCACCCATGGGGTTACACCTATCATCCAGTCGGAGGCCCAGGCTATGTTTCGTATGGCGCTTCACCCATTGCCTGGATCGTTGATATCATCGCTTTGATCATTATTTTAATCATTGTCATCGCATTGATTCGCGCATTTAAAGCACCGAAGACGTACAGAAGGAGATTTTTGGCAATGAGATTTAATATTAAATGAGCAAGAAATTGTAGACGGAATTTGCGTGTATATTTCAATGAAGAAGATATCTACCCTGAAGACGTTGAAGTAAAGGAGCTATCTTACAACAAGCGTACAGGGTTCTTCGCTGAAGCCACATTTGGCCTGCACCACAAGCAGCTTATGTCAGATGACATTTCAGAAGGCATTATTCAGTTCTTAGAGGAATACCACAACTTCAATCCGGACGTTACCGTCGTTGAATTGCAATTTGATAAGAAAAAGGCTTCTCCGCCTTGGTTTTCGTCAACGAAGCAGAAGAATAAAAATGTCTTAATCAAAACCTTACTCCGCGCGGGTAAGGTTTTTTAATGGTTTCTCTGAGCATATCTCGAAGTTATTTCGTTTTTCCTAAACTCAGCGGATCTGTGATCATCTCTTTAAGCTTTAATGTTTCCGTTTTTCAAAACAAATGTTTCAAATGAGATAGAAATGGGTACTAATCTATTAACTTTGTTACATATTTTAGATACTCATTGGCTCAACAACTGAGGAGGAGACATTTGTGAAGAAAGACACAAGGAAATATATGATCTACTTTTTCGGCGCTTTAGGGGGACTGCTATATGGTTACGATACAGGTGTTATCTCCGGAGCACTCCTGTTTATCAATAACGATATTCCTTTAACGACATTGACAGAAGGATTGGTTGTCAACATGCTGCTCCTTGGCGCGATTTTTCGGTTCTGCCTTGAGCGGCACATGCTCAGACCGCTGGGGCAGGAGAAAGGTTGTATTTGTCCTTTCCATCATTTTTATTATCGGTGCGCTCGCTTGCGCATTTTCTCAAACAATCGGCATGCTGATTGCATCTAGGTGATACTCGGGTTGGCCGTCGGCGGTTCAACGGCACTTGTGCCCGTGTATCTTTCGAAATGGCACCGACGAAAATTCGCGGGACACTCGGCACAATGAACAACAATGATTGTCACCGGGATTTTGCTCGCCTATATCGTTAACTACCTGTTCACACCGTTTTGAAGCGTGGCGCTGGATGGTCGGTCTGGCTGCAGTGCCCGCCGTGCTTCTATTAATCGGCATCGCCTTCATGCCGGAATCGCCAAGATGGCTCGTGAAGCGCGGCCGCGAAGAAGAAGAGACGCATCATGAACATCACTCATGATCCCCAAAAGACATCGAAATGGAATTGGCAGAGATGAAGCAAGGGGAAGCGGAGAAAAAAGAAACGACACCAGCGTGCTGAAAGCCAAATGGATTCGCCCCATGCTTCTGATTGGCGTCGGCCTTGCCATTTTCCAGCAGGCAGTCGGCATTAACACGGTCATCTACTACGCCAACCATTTTTACGAAGGCCGGTCTTGGCACATCAGCTTCGGCGCTCGGCACAATGGGGATCGGCATCCTCAACGTCATCATGTGTATCACTGCCATGATCTTAATTGACCGTGTCGGCCGCAAAAAACTTCTGATCTGGGGAAGTGTCGGCATCACACTGAGCCTTGCTGCTTTATCAGGCGTGCCCTGACACTGGGGCTTTCCGCATCAACAGCGTGGATGACAGTAGTCTTTCTCGGTGTCTATATCGTCTTTTACCAGGCGACATGGGGTCCGGTAGTGTGGGTGCTCATGCCTGAGCTCTTCCCATCCAAAGCACGCGGAGCCGCGACAGGGTTCACGACTTTGGTGTTATCGGCAGCTAACCTGATCGTGTCGCTTGTCTTCCCGCTGATGCTAAGCGCGATGGGCATCGCATGGGTCTTTATGGTTTTCTCAGTCATTTGTCTTCTCTCATTTTCTTCGCGTTCTACATGGTACCGGAAACCAAAGGGGAAAAGCTTGGAGGAAATTGAAGCAAGCCTGAAAAAACGGTTTAAAAAGAAGAAAAGCACCCAAAACCAAATGCTGAATGAGCGTACATTATAAAAAAAAGGAATCGTCTCCTTATGGGACGATTCCTTTTTCTGTTTACACATGACCTTGCAAATATTGTTCGTAAATTCCACAGGGTCCTGAATCGGCAGGCCTTCGATGAGAAGCGCCTGATTGTACAGAAGGTTTGTGTACAGGCTCAGCTTCTCTTTATCTTGTTCAAACGCGTCCTGCAGCGTTTGGAATACCTCGTGATTTGGGTTGATTTCCAGCACTTTTTCCGCCTTCACATTTTGGCTGTCAGGCATCGCGTTTAAGATTTTTTCCATCTCAATTGTCACTTCGCCGTCAGCAACAAGGCAGACTGGATGTGATTTAAGCCGTTTTGAGATTCTGACGTTTTTCACTTTGTCTGACAGAATGTTTTTCATTTCCCTCAAACAGATCCTTATACTTGCTTTCCTCTTCCTCGGACTGCTTTTGATCCTCATCCGTGTCTATGCCAAGGTCTCCGCTTGATACGGACTTGAATTCTTTTTCCTGATAAGAAGCCAGCATTTTAATTGCAAACTCATCGATGTCCTCAGTAAAGTAGAGGATTTCATAGCCTTTGTCCGCCACCATTTCCGTTTGCGGCAGTTTCTCAATGCGGTCGTAGAATCACCGGTCGCGTAATAAATGTATTTTGCTCCTCTGGCATTCTGGAAACATACTCGTCTAAGCTGACCAGTTTTTCTCTTTTTGAAGAGTAGAATAATAGGAGATCCTTCAATTGATCCTTATTCGCGCCAAAATCATTATACACGCCGAATTTCAGCTGTCTGCCGAACGACTTGTAGAACGTCTCGTATTTCTCGCGGTCTTTTTTCAACAGGCTTTGCAGCTCGCTTTTGATTTTCTTGCTGATGTTTTTCGCGATCAGCTTCAGCTGGCGGTCATGCTGCAGCATTTCTCTGGAAATATTCAGCGACAGATCCTCAGAATCGACCATGCCCTTCACAAAGCTGAAGTGGTCCGGTAGCAGGTCTGCGCACTTATTCATGATCAGCACGCCATTGGAATACAGCTCCAAGCCTTTCTCATATTCCTTGGAATAGTAGTCAAACGGCATGTTTTCAGGGACGAATAGAATCGCGTTGTAGCGAACGGCTCCATCCACACTGATATGAACGTGTGTGAGCGGTTTATCAAACCCGTAATGCTTTTCAGCATAGAATTTTTCATAATCCTCATCTGTCAGCTCGCTTTTGTTTTTTCTCCAGATCGGCACCATGCTGTTGACCGTCTGCTCTTCCTGCACCTCTTCAAATTCATTTTCGCTGCCTTCCTTCGGCTTATTAATGGTTGTATCCATTTTGATCGGGTAGCGAATGAAGTCGGAGTACTTCTTGATGATCGCTTTTAAACGATATTCCTCTAAAAACTCGTCATAGCTGTCATCTTCTGTGTTCTCTTTGATTTTCAGGATAATGTCTGTACCGACAGAATCCTTTTCACACGGCTCAATCGTATAGCCGTCTGCACCCGCAGACTCCCATTTATAAGCCTCTTCGCTGCCAAGCGCTTTACTGATGACTGTCACGACATCGGCAACCATAAATGCCGCGTAAAAACCGACACCGAACTGCCCGATAATGTCATGTCCGTCTTTCAGCTCGTTTTCCTTTTTAAACGCGAGAACCGCTTTTGCAATTGTTCCAAGATGCTGTTCAAGCTCATCCTTTGTCATTCCGATCCCCGTATCAGAGATGGTTAATGTTCTCGCATCTTTGTCAGCTGCGACCTTTATGTAGTAACTGTCTTTATCAAACGTAAGCGCATCGTCCGTAAGCGCTTTGTAATAGATTTTGTCAATCGCATCACTCGAATTGGAGATTAACTCGCGCAGGAAAATTTCTTTTTGGGTATAAATGGAGTTAATCATCATATCCAGCAAGCGTTTAGACTCTGCTTTAAACTCTTTTTTTGCCACTCTTGATCGCTCCTTTACCATTATGTAAACCCTTTTCAGCATCTATTTATCACATAAGATGACAATTGTCAATTAGATTGATAGATGCATATATATAAAATTTAACATTAGTTGGATTTGTTTTCACTCTTTTCTCACTCATTCTCATAAAAAGAGAGGCTTCATCATCCTCTCTTTTTTTCTGTGTCATTCCAGCGGCCAAACTCCCGCTTCATCCATATATGCACCGGGTAGAAAAACAAACCGAACGGTATCAAAAACAATAGATTATGCCATGAAGCATTCAGAAATGCGCTTGCAGTCACCGGAAACGTAATCTCTTGCAATAAAAAAGAGATGACAGTCAGCACAACAAATGCAGATGGAATGGTAATGAAGCAATAAAACTTGAGCTCCTTCTTATGCTGTACCTTCAAACATACAAACCTCCCAACAATTTCTAATTCATCTTAACATATGCTGGCCTTTCTTTTCTCGCATGTTTATCACTGCACATAGCGGGAAGACAAATAGAAAAAGGAGGTCTCGTATCATGGGAAGACTTGAAAACAAAACAGCAGTGATCACAGGCGCCGCGACAGGCATTGGGCAAGCGACGGCAGAGGTTTTTGCCAATGAAGGCGCGCGTGTGATCATCGGAGATATCAATAAAGATCAAATGGAAGAAAACAGTTGACGCAATCAGAAAAAACGGAGGACAGGCAGAATCCTTTCACCTCGATGTGTCAGATGAAAACAGTGTGAAAGCATTTGCTGATCAAATCAAGGATGCATGCGGAACGATTGATATTCTGTTTAATAATGCCGGCGTTGATCAGGAAGGCGGAAAGGTACACGAATATCCGGTTGACCTGTTTGACCGCATTATCGCTGTCGACCTGCGCGGCACGTTCCTTTGCAGCAAATATCTGATTCCGCTCATGCTCGAAAATGGAGGCTCCATCATCAACACCTCCTCCATGTCAGGCCGTGCCGCGGATCTTGACCGCTCTGGCTACAACGCCGCAAAAGGCGGTATCACCAACCTGACAAAGGCAATGGCAATCGACTACGCACGAAACGGCATCCGCGTCAATTCCATTTCACCGGGTACGATCGAAACCCCGCTGATTGACAAATTAGCAGGCACCAAAGAACAGGAAATGGGTGAAAAATTCCGCGAAGCCAACAAATGGATCACGCCGCTCGGCCGCCTCGGCCAGCCGAAGGAAATGGCGACAGTGGCGCTGTTCCTCGCGTCAGACGACAGCTCATACGTCACAGGAGAGGACATCACCGCAGACGGCGGCATCATGGCATACACATGGCCTGGGAAGATGCTGATTGATGAGAAATGGAAGGAAGAAACGAAATAAGAGAGGGGATGCCCTCTCTTTTTTGTCTTTCAAAGCAATACAACCTTATATTTTTCACATCCAAAAACTGCAAAAATTCCTCGCCAGCACTTCAGGCGGATGCGCCTTTCCTTCATCCAGCCGATACAAAAGCAACCCGATAATCATTGCGGATACATAATGGGCATAAAAAGCTTTTTCTCTGCGTGAATATCAGTTTGCTGATGCAGATAAAACGATTCCAGCGCTTTGAACATATCAGGTATCACATGAGGAACACCCCATTCCCGATTGAGAAAATGGACAATGGGCATGTTTGACAAAGCAGAAAGCAGACTGGCGAGCGCCTTCTCCGCTTCCTTTAAGGAAAATTCATTCGGGCTGGAGGCAATCGTCAGGTGATCAATGATCTCCGCACATGATCGCTGTATCATGGTTTGGAGCAATTCCTCCTTATTGGCATAGTGATCATAAAAAGTTGCGCGGCGGATATTGCTTTTCCGGGTAATATCCGAAATTGTGATGGCTGCGTAGTCTTTTTTCTCCGCCAGCACGTCCAGAAATGCCTTCTGGAGCGCCTCTCTCGTTCGAACCACCCGCCTGTCGATTTGCTTGTCCTTCTCTCGCTCTCCTGGCACAGCTTGTCCAAACAGCCAATAAAATCTCTTTTGAGAAACAAGCTCCCATACCTTTTGGCTGATAGCTTCCGGAGTCGCGGCCGCATCCTCATTCAGCCAATACAGGATAATCGCGTACGTGTACAAGGCCCGGTAATGTCCGTAAATTTCCCCGTCGATCGGCGTCAAATTCACATGGACCGGAGTCAGCAGCACATCCTGCTGAAACACATCCTTAAAAAACGATGGAAATGCCCTCTGTTCATCATCACAGAAAAAAGGATCGATGCTCATGAACAAAGGACAGCGTCGGATGCACCGTTTGCCGTTTTTTGTTCAAATGGAGGGTATCCATATGACTGAAGGCGTCAAAAAGCGCTTTGCCCAGTCCTTCCTTCATGTCTTCGATTAAATCCTCAATGATTGAAAACTTATCCTCATAATAAAGGTAGAGCGATCCGCGGCTCACTTTGGCCTTCTCAGCGATTTCTTTCATTGTGATGTGTTGAATATCTCTTTCTTTCAATAAAGCCAGCAGCGCCTCTTTCACTTGAGCTTCGGCAGATTCCGGCACAAAAGACACCCCCAATCATTAGACAGATGTTCGATATATGTACGGTAACGTATAGATGGTTCACCGTTGTCTTTCTTACAGAAAAGGTACCACCTTATAATAGGTCCGAGAAAAGAAGAAAGCAAATGAGGGGATTTTACAATGGAACAGCAAGTAAAGGACGACATCCAGCGTGTCTTTCAGCTTCAGAAAAAAACAGCAAAAAGCCTTGCGCGCTTCAACAGCGGAACAGCGGAGAGAAAAGCTTCAGCGCTTTTTAGATTCCGTCATCGCCCATGAAGAAGAAATCATCGAAGCGATCCGCAAAGACGTCCGCAAACCATATCACGAAGTCAAAAAAGCGGAAATCGAAGGAACAAAAAAGCGATTAGAGATAATATGAATAACCTGGAACAATGGATGGCGCCTAAAGAAGTCGGTTCATCGTTAAGCCCTGACGCAAACGGAATTCTTATGTACGAGCCTAAAGGCGTCACACTCATCCTCGGCCCGTGGAACTATCCGTTTATGCTGACGATGGCGCCGCTTGCCGCTTCTCTCGCAGCCGGAAACAGCGCGATTGTGAAGCTGTCCGATTTCACGATGAACACGAGCAACATTGCCGCTAAAGTGATAAGAGACGCTTTTGATGAAAAGAAGTCGCGATTTTTGAAGGAGAGGTTGAGGTGGCAACCGAACTACTTGATCAGCCGTTCGACCATATTTTCTTCACTGGAAGCACAAATGTCGGGAAAATCGTCATGACAGCGGCTGCCAAACACTTGGCATCTGTCACACTTGAGCTTGGCGGCAAAGAGCCCGACGATTATCGACAGTGAATACGATCTGATGGACGCAGCGAAAAGATCGCCGTCGGGAAATTCGTAAACGCCGGCCAAACCTGCATCGCACCTGATTACCTGTTCATTAAAAAAGACGTTCAGGACAGGTTCGCGGGGATTTTACAAACAGTCGTCAACGCTGGATTTATGGAGGATGATCATACCCCAGACCGCAGCAAATTTACGCAGATCGTCAATGACCGCAACTTCAACCGCGTCAAAGATCTGTTCGACGATGCCATCAAAAGGGGCGGAAGTGGTGTTCGGCGGCGTATTTGATGCCAGCGACCGCACGATCTCGCCAACCGTTTTGAAAAACGTCACGCCTGACATGAAAATCATGCAGGAGGAAATCTTCGCACCGATTCTGCCAATGATGAACTATGAAGACATCGACGAGGTCATCGATTACGTAAATGACCGCGATAAACCGCTTGCACTTTATGTGTTCAGCAAAAACCAAGACCTGATTGACAACGTCCTTCAGCACACGACATCAGGAAATGCCGCCATCAATGATGTCGTCGTCCATTTCAGTGACGTCAACCTGCCATTCGGCGGCGTCAACACAAGCGGAATCGGCTCCTATCATGGGGTATACGGATTCAAAGAGTTTTCTCATGAGAAGGGTGTATTTATTCAAGCCTCCAAATAATCGTAATGAAGAGAATCTGCATCATCTTGCAGGTTCTTTTTTTATCTTTATATCACCTAAATAAAGAGATTAAAAAAGTGATAAAATACCATTTTTACTACGAGACCAAATTCCTGCAGTCTATCTCATTGAAACCCCATTCCCCTAACGTATAATATCCCAGAAAACTTCAAAGGAGTAAAATGATACATGGAAAAACCAGCAGGATTTTTGGATTCGGGCAGCCGCCTCTATTATTGATGTATTTATTATAGCTATATTCTCTTTCATTATGATTTTCATTAACACCTTCATTGTGTTGCCACTCATTGATGCAGCAGGTACACATGACAGAAGCCCAATATGAGTTTTTATGTTGATCATTGGACAATCCCTGTTTTGGCCATCATATTTATTTTTCGGCTATTCTTTACTATAGCTTGCTGACTTCTTCAAACATGCAAGCAACATTTTGGAAAAAAACTCATGGGCATCATCGTTGTCAATCAGCATGGCGAGCGTATTTCTTTTTGGCACAGCTTCGGCCGTTTCTTCGCTTACACATTATCTAAGATCTTATATATCGGTTTTATCATGGCGGCCTTTCCTCTAAACTGGCATTACATGATTATATTTGCGGGACAAAGGTTGTCTATAAAAATAAATATCTTGATTGATCAAAAACAGGCTGCCGAGTTAACCTCGCCAGCCTGTTTTAC
>JAENHJ010000436.1:0-15572 GCA_025330945.1 Mucuna pruriens | reverse complement strand
ATGTGTCGGATTATTTCTATAGAGCAAACGAGACAAATCTAGTTCTCATCTTGTACTCTATTGAAGCTGTTTCCGTAACAACGAGATTTATAATATCACGAACAAATAGAAAGTGGCAATAACTTTTTTGGTTTTTCTATTATTTTTTTCTCAGACCAACTTATATGCGGCTTTCAAACAAAAAACAAGGAGGCTTGTTTGCAGACAAATTCTTTTAGTTCGCAGCGGTATACACTGCGAATGACGTTTGTTTGTGAGCGGTCTGGACCGACAGAGAAATAGAAAGCGGAATGCCTGTCAGCTGAGACACGCGCTCAAGATAATGGCGCGCATTTTCCGGAAGCTCGCTCAAGCTTTCGCACCTGTAATATCCTCAGTCCAGCCTGGCATTTCTTCATATACCGGCTCACATTCAGCAAGTGCCTTAAGACTTGCTGGGAATTCTTCAATGATTTCCCCTTTGTAGCGGTACGCCACACAGATTTTCAACGTTTCAATTCCTGTTAGGACGTCAATTGAGTTCAGAGAAAGATCTGTAATTCCGCTCACACGGCGGGCGTGGCGGACAACAACGCTGTCAAACCAGCCGACACGGCGCGGGCGGCCTGTTGTTGTTCCATATTCGCGTCCGACTTCACGGATTTGATCGCCGATTTCATCTTTCAGCTCAGTCGGGAAAGGACCGTCGCCGACACGAGTCGTATATGCTTTTGATACACCGACAACGTGCTTGATTTTTGGTCGGGCCGACACCAGAACCGATCGTGACACCGCCGGCAACCGGGTTAGATGACGTAACAAACGGGTATGTTCCTTGGTCGATATCGAGCATAACCCCTTGTGCGCCTTCAAATAATACACGGCGCCCTTCATCAAGAGCATCGTTTAAGACAACAGATGTATCGCAAACATATTTTTAATCTGCTGGCCGTATTCATAATATTCGTCTAAAATATCCTCAAGTTTAAACCCTTCTGTCTCGTACATTTTCTCGAGCAGACGGTTTTTCTTCAAGATTGCGCTCAAGCTTTTCCGCAAACGCGTCACGGTCTAACAGATCCGCGATGCGAATTCCGATGCGGGCTGCTTTATCCATGTAAGCAGGGCCGATTCCTTTTTTCGTTGTGCCGATCTTGTTAGCCCCTTTACGCTCTTCTTCCACTTCATCCAATTTCAAATGATACGGCAGAATGACGTGAGCTCTGTTGCTGATTCTCCAGGTTATCTGTACTCACGTTGCGCTCATGAAGATACGCAAGCTCTGTGACTAATGCTTTCGGATCTACAACCATTCCGTTTCCGATTACACGTTTTTATCCTTTATAGAAAATTCCAGACGGGATTAAATGAAGCTTATATGTGATTCCGTCAAACTTGATTGTATGCCCTGCGTTATTTCCGCCTTGATAACGGGCGATCACTTCTGCATTTTCTGATAGGAAATCTGTAATTTTACCTTTTCCTTCATCGCCCCATTGCGTACCTACTACAACTACTGAAGACATGTCCGTGCACCTCCGTTAACCTTTCAAAACGATTCTATTCAAACAAATCAAGTTTATCAGTGAAGAAACAGAAAGTCAATTGTAAATCCGAACATTAAATTATTGTAAATCTATATTCGTTCGCCTTCCACCGTTTATAAGCGTTTTCTCACTGTTTTGTCATAAAAAGCTTGCCCGAAACTTTCATCCTTTTTAATAAAAAGAACCCAATCTTGCCTGATATCCCTTTATTCATAAAAACGACCCGCCAGCCGTCCGGGTCCTCTATCGTCACGCCCCCATTGCTCCAGTACGGGTTCTCTGATTCGACCTCTTGATAGCCCATCTGCTTTAGCTTTGAAGTGATCGCTGCCAGTTCATCTGCATTCGGCATGGTAAAAACACAAGAAGGCTGTCGGGATGGGGGGCGGGCAGAGACGAGCCCCCCTTCATACTGGGTGAATTCTAAATGATAATCGGCATGAGGAAGGCCGAACATGACACCGTCATACCCGTTATGCTTTGAAAATTCTCCCGATTCGTTTCAAACACAGTCCCTCTTCGTAAAACCGAATAATCTCATCAAGCTGGCCCGTCGGGACGGGCAATTCAGGATTTGTGCTGCGTGAAAAGACGAAAATTTTCCCAATTGTTACCATCTCCTTTTAATGCACCATTTTATTAAAACGCTTTCAAATTTTCATCCGCCGAACAGACGGCATTTCTTCCATCTTTCGAATGAAAAAAAAGCCCAAGAGCATTCTTGGGCTTTACGCCGGGCGGAACGCCTGCCGTCATCAAAACGCCGTTCCAGGTTGACGAATTTGTTGTATTCTTTTACGAACGCCAGTGACACGGTTCCCACCGGGCCGTTACGCTGTTTGGCGATAATAATTTCGATAATATTTTTATTCTCGGTTTCTTTGTCATAGTAGTCATCACGATAAAGGAACGCGACAATATCCGCGTCCTGCTCGATACTTCCCGATTCCCGGATATCAGACATCATCGGACGTTTATCCTGCCGCTGCTCAACACCCCGGGAAAGCTGAGACAGGGCGATGACCGGGGACTTGAGCTCCTCGCGCAATCGACTTCAGTTCACGGAAATTTCAGATACTTCTTGCTGACGGTTGTCGCTTTGAACGGCCGCTTCCCTGAATCAATTGCAGGTAATCGATCAAAATCATGCCCAGCCCGTTCTCCTGCTTCAAGCGGCGGCACTTTGCACGGATTTCACTCACTCGAATACCCGGTGTATCATCGATAAAATCCCGCTGTTCGACAGGCTTCCCATTGCCATCGTCAGCTTGCCCCAATCCTCTTCGGTCAGGTTACCTGTACGGAGATTCTGGGCATTGATATTTCCCTCGGCGCAGAGCATACGCATAACAAGCTGCTCGGCACCCATCTCAAGACTGAAAATCGCGACGCTCTCATCGGTCTTCGTCGCCACGTTTTGTGCGATGTTCAGGGCAAAGGCTGTTTTTCCCTACTGAAGGACGGGCAGCCACAATGATCAAATCATTGCGCTGAAAACCCGCAGTCATCCGGTCAAGCTCCGTAAACCCTGTTGGAATTCCCGTGATATCACCTTTTCGATTGTGAAGCTGTTCGATATTATCATATGTTTGAACAAGGACGTCCTTAATATTTTGGAAGGCACTCGTGTTTTTGCGCTGCGCCACTTCCATAATCGTTTTTTCCGCTTCACTGATAAATCCTCGACCTCATCCTCACGGGTATACCCGTCTTGAGCAATCGTTGTCGCAGTTCTGATTAATCGGCGAAGAATCGATTTTCCTCAACGATTTTCGCGTAATATTCTATATTAGCCGCTGTCGGCACCGAATTTGCGATATCTGTCAAATATGAAATACCGCCTACTTCTTCCAGCAGGTCTGTGTTCGCAAGCTCTGATGTTACTGTCACCAAATCAACCGGTTCACCTCGGTCTCCGAGCACCAGCATCGCATTATAGATTTTTGGTGGGACATTCTATAGAAATCATCTGGAATCAATACTTCAGAAGCCAGTGTTAAAGCAGACGGCTGTAAAAAAAGCGCCTAACACGGCTTGTTCAGCTTCTATATTTTGCGGAGGCAGCCGGTCATTCAGAAGGTCTGTCATGCTAAGCACCGTCCTTTCATTAAAAATCTCCAAACCTCCATTTTACCATTTCTCAGAAAAAATAATAAAAATTGTCTGTTTCCTGTTTTTCAGTTAGGAGATGGATCGTTTGGACAGTAACAAGGCAGGAAAAAATGCAATAAAACATGAGGGGAGGAAAGAAGATGATAAAAAATATGCGATTACGCCTAATGTTGATGCGGACGGCTGGTTTTATTGAGGGTGGAGAATGTAGCGCCGACAGCTTTTGTACATCGTCTAAAGACGCCGCTATTGAAAAGGCCAAACAGATGGCTAAGGAGAACAGTCCGTCTAAGCTTGTAATTTATGACCAGTTTAAAAATGTGGAAGAAGAACACTCATTTTAATGAATGAAAGCCTTCGCTGCAGCGAGGGTTTTTTAGCGGTTATCGGTTTATTTCATCCATTGGATGCCTATGTGCATCATCAAATCTGCCGCTTTTGATACAGATCCACTCCCCGATCGAAGCAAATTTCCCCATCAGCTCCTGAAGCTTTAACCTCATTGCTATATATTCTTCGAAAGTGACAGCTTTTTTCAGTGTCTATTTGGTGTTCCTTCAGCATTTGTTTTAATAAGGATAACGGTGCGTGCATAAGAACCCTCCTTACCTCTTTTATAACGGTCATTTTCCGATTGCTCTATTCCTTTGTGACATCTTCTTACATTTCACATCTGATTCTTGTACAATGGACAGAAGAGGGAGGGATCTTTTTGTGAGACCTTTGCAAATTTCTGCTGAAACTGCACAAAAGCTTGCAGAGTCCTTGAATCTGCCGCTTGAACAGATCATGCATATGCCTCAGCATATTCTGCTTGCCAAAATAGCTGAACTGCAAAAAAGGACAAATCATAGCCTTCATTCACATACTTGCTTACCTGTTTCGGGATAATATCATGTATATGTTAGAAAAGAGGAGTAACTGCTGCCACATCCACATAATAAAAAATCAATCATTTTGGCTGATCACCGGCATTATCTTTATCGCCTTTAACTTACGGCCCGCGATCACTTCAGTGGGTCGGTCATCATCTATCCGGGCAGAGCTGCACATGTCCAATGGGGCAGCCGGTTTTTTTGACCGCACTGCCGCTGCTTTCGTTTGCAGTTCTTTCTCCACTTGCACCCTAAGCTTGGACAGCGCCTCGGGAAATGAGCGAACTTTATGGCTAGGTCTCGTGATACTGCTTATCGGCGTTTGACTCGTTCTACCGGTTATACTGCCGCTTTGTTTTTTCGGAACGGCACTTATCGGCGTCGGGATTGCGATTGGTAACGTACTTTTGCCAAGCTTAATCAAACATAAATACCCTGAAAAGCCAGGGATCATGATCAGCCTGTATACGACATCAATGAATATATTCGCAGCTTTAGCATCAGGTGTCAGCGTTCCTTTGCGACCCAGATGAATGGCGGATGAAACAGGCTTTTCTCTTATGGGGCGGGCTGGCTTTACTTGCATTGCTAATCTGGATACCTCAGCTGCGCCATCGAGATACGGCAAACCAGACAATGAAGCTGCAATCCAGTTCCATTTGGGCTTCCAAAATGGCATGGTATGTCACCATCTTTATGGGCCTGCAATCGTTTTTATTTACAGCAGCATCGCTTGGTTTCCTGAAATTCTCCGTTCACACGGGATTGATACGGCAACAGCCGGATGGATGGTATCACTCATGCAATTTGCGAGTCTGCCTTCCACTTTTCTGACGCCAGTTTTAGCTGACCGTGTGAAACAGCAGCGCGGTATCGTTGCGGCGCTGGCCTCAGTTTATCTGATCGGCCTCTGCGGATTATTAGCGGGCGGAAAGCCATACATTGCTGCCATCTGGATGATCATTATCGGTATCGGACAAGGCTCCAGCATTAGTCTGGCGCTCACTTTGATTGGTCTCCGCAGTGAAAATGCCCAACAGGCCGCTGCGCTGTCAGGCATGTCTCAGTCATTCGGCTACCTGCTGGCAGCAGTCGGGCCAATCTTTGTCGGCTATCTCTTTGACCAGACGCATTCTTGGACGATGCCGATTGTGCTTCTCATTGCTGCCCTGATCGTAATGGGAGCAGCCGGACGGGGAGCCGGACGAGATCGATACATTTTCAGTCAGAAAAACAAAAGAAATTCAGCATAAAAAGCGGGAAAATATCTCCGCTTTTTTCTTTGAATATTTATGGTTTATTCATAAGTTTTTCATATTTGTTTTTACAATTAGACACCATAAAGAGGTGAAAAACGATGAAAACCAAACGATTCGACGCAGCCCTTATTCTTATTTTGCTGGCAGCAGCTTTTTTTTGAATACGTATCACATTTGGCAGGATGATACAGCGAACCAGTACTATTTGGCGGCTGTAAAAAGCATGACGCAAAGCTTCCATAATTTCTTTTTATGCGTCATTTGACCCTTCTGGATTTGTGACAGTAGATAAGCCTCCTGTCGTGTTATGGATTCAAACGATTTTTCGCACTGATTTTCGGTGTTCACACGTGGAGTGTCATCATTCCCCAGGCTCTTGCCGAGTTGGGTCTGTCTTCCTTCTCTACAGAATGATCAAGCCGACTTTTTGGAATTGGAACGGCCCGCATTGCCGCACTTGTCATGGCACTGACCCCTATCGCAGTAGCTGTCAGCCGGACAAACAATATCGACAGCATGCTTGTTTTACCTTATTGCTCGGTTCAGCTTGCCTGTTTCGGGCAGTAAAACAAGGCAAGCTGGTTTGGCTGCTGACGGCATTTGCCCTGATTGGGCTCGCCTTTAATATGAAGATGATGCAAGCGTTTATGGTATTGCCTGCATTTGTGTTATTCTACCTGGTTGCATCTCGGGTTTCTCTGAAGAAAAAAAATCGGGTCCCTGCTTCTGTCTCTTGTCCTTCTGACAGGCCTTTCACTCTCATGGGCGATTGCAGTGGATTCAGCCTCTTCCTCAAGCCGGCCTTATGTAAAAGGCAGCAGCCAGACCAACTCAGTGCTAGAACTGGCCTTTGGCTACAACGGCACAGAGCGTCTGCTTGGGCAAACTACAGGCCTTGCAAAGGGGTGATATATGAATGCTGCTGGCGGAGGAACATGCAGAATCAAGACAACATGCAAGCGCCAAATGGCAATGGTTCATCTTTTTCTCAGAACGGCAAATCAATCATTCGGAAACCATTCACCAGGCGCCTCAGCCGCCTAACGGACAAACCGGCGCTCTCAATGGGCGGAGGCACACCTCCACAGGTGGCAACGGGCCTGGAAATGGAGGGCCTGGCGGCGGAGGCGGAAAAAGCGTGAATATGTTCGGCACCGGTGATCCTGGACCGCTTCGTCTTTTCCAATCAGCACTTTCCGGCCAAATCAGCTGGATGCTTCCATTCTCATTGATCGGATTACTGGGCGCAATCGTCAGCTGGTACCGTGATCGCCGCGGACATGCTGCTGAAATGGAAAAAGAAACACTATTCTGGGCGGCTTGGCTTGTTCCCGTGGCTGGTTTCTTCAGCATCGCAGGATTCTTCCACCAGTATTATTTGATTATGCTGGCACCGCCGATTGCCGCCCTTTCTGGTATCGGATGGTATACGATGCACCGCTTATACAAAAATAATCAAGACTGGTCCAGTTATCTTCTGCCGGCAGCCGTTCTGATCACAGCCGCGTTCCAGGTGTATATTCTGAGCGCTATACAAAGTCAAATCACAGTGTGTGGATGTATGTCCTGGGGCTCTTAGGACTGGGCATCACCCTTGCACTTCTGATGCTTAAACGCAACCATCCGTTCAGTAAGCAGCTGACCATCATCAGCTTGTGCGTTCTGCTTCTCACACCTGTTTGCTGGTCAGCAACGCCGCTTCTATACGGTGGCAACAGCGTCCTTCCTGAATCCGGCCCGCAGCTCAAAGGCTCAGCAAACGGCGGGAACATGTTCTCTTCAGAGGTCGACAGCGGGCTCCTGTCATCTGAGAAAACACAATACCGGCGAAGAATATTTATTTGCTACTTTGACAACCGTAACAGCTGCGCCATACATCATTTACGAAAATGAATCTGTTATGGCAATGGGCGGATTTAACGGCACGGATCCCCATTCTGACTGTGTCGGAACTGAAAAAACTGATCAAAGAAGGCAAAGTGAAAATACTTCCTTCTGTCAGAAAACAACTCAGGCAACAGCGAACTTGTTTCCTGGATTAAGAAAACGGAAAGAAATAACATCTGACGAGTACAGCGGTTCCTCCAGCAGCACGAACAGCGTGCAGGGGAATGCGAGGAAGGACCTGGCGGAGAAAGCCAGCAAACTCTTTATCTCGTGGAATAAAAAAAGGCTTGGATGAATCCAAGCCTCTTTTCTATTAAACTTCTTCTTTTACATGTACCTTTAACACAGCCTGCACTTCAGGATGCAGCTTCACAGGCACGTTTGTATATCCTAATGCACGAATGCCGTCCGGCAGTTCAAGCTTCCGCTTATCTACTTTAATGTTATGGTCTTTTGGAGCTGTTCAGTAATTTGCTTGCTTGTCACTGAACCAAATAAACGGCCGCCCTCACCTGATTTTGCGCTAAGCTCAACAGTCAGTTTTCTAATGTCTCTTTCAAGCTCTTAGCCTGCTCAAGCTCAGCAATGGCTTCTTTTTCTCTTTCTGCTTTTGTCCGTTTAATGCGCTGATGTTTGACGCGTTCGCTTCAACCGCGAGGCCTTTTTAATTAAAAAGTTATGCGCATAACCGTCTGCTACGTTTTTCACTTCGCCTTTTTCCTTTTCCTTTTACATCTTGTAAGAAAATAACCTTCATCTCTGTACGCCTCCCTCAAAATACTCATCTATGGCGTGCTTCAGCCGTTCCAGCGCTTCAGAAACTGAAATGCCGGACAACTGAGTCGCCGCATTTGTTAAATGCCCTCCGCCTTCCAGGGCCTCCATGATGATCTGAACATTTACCTCGCCAAGCGACCGCGCACTGATGCAAACCGTTTGTTCATCCCGTCTCGCCACCGCAAATGAAGCCTCAACCTCACTCATCGATAGCAGCGAATCGGCAGCCTGCGCAATCAGCACCTGGTCGAAGTATTCCTCTTCATTTTCAGGAAGAGAAGCAATCGCAATGTTATCTTTATAGAAGGACCGTATGCTGGATCAGCTTCGCCCGTTGAATATAGGAATCAACGGTTTCTTTCAGAAACTTCTGCACCAGCACCGTGTCGGCGCCTTTTGCCCTAAATAAGAAGCCGCATCGAAAGTCCGCGAGCCGTGCGGAGAAAAACTCTTTGTATCCACTATTATACCAGCTAATAGGGCTGTTGCTTCAATCATATTGATTTTAAGCGCTTCGGCTGATATTCAAGCAGCTCTGTCACCAATTCCGCTGTGGAAGAAGCGTATGGTTCCATATAAACGAGCAGCGGATCTCTGATAAACTCCTCACCTCTTCGGTGATGGTCGATGACCACGATATGTTCAATTTTATTGACCAGCCGTTCCTCCATGACGAGTGACGGCTTATGTGTATCAACGATCACAAGCAGTGTGTCATCATTGAAATCTCCATTGCTTCTTCAGGCGTAATAAATCTTGACCACAGTTCTTCATATTTTTGATTTCCCCAATCAAACGCTGCACACTTGATCCGATTTGGTTTGGGTCAATCACGATAAAACCATCTTTGTTGTTTGCCTGAGCCACCTTTAAAAATCCCGATCGCTGCGCCGATAGAATCCATGTCGGGGAATTTATGCCCCATGATAATCACATTGCTGCTTTCGGTGACGATTTCCTTTAAGGCGTGAAAATCACGGGCCACCCCTTGTTCGTTTCTCCATTGGGTTTGTTTTACCGCCGTAAAACTTCACCTTGCCGTTTGGCAGCAATGGCTACCTGGTCTCCGCCGCGTCCCAGTGCTAAGTCCAAGCTGGATTGCGCCAAATCTCCAAGTTCTTTCAGGGAAGAGACTGAAGCCCCGACACCGACGCTTAACGTCAGCGCTACACCGTCAAACGGAGGTTTTTTCCACGCACTTCATCAAGAATCGAAAACTTCAATTTTCGAGTTCAGTTAAAATATGTTCATTAAGTACAGCAATAAAGCGTTCTGAAGACGTCCTTTTCAAGAAGATCCCGTACTCCTGCGCCCAAGCGTTCAGCAAAATGATGTCACCTGGCTGTTCATCGTGCTTCTCGTCTGGTCATCAATCCTTGTGTCACATCATCATAGTTATCAAGGAAAATATATGCCAGGACGGTTCTTTCGTTTTCATATAGCTTTTCAATCTGGATTTGTTCTGTTACATCAAAGAAATATAAAGAGACGCTCATCCGTTTGATGACAACCCTAAACTTGCGGTCATTCAATGTAACCGTTTCCGATTCCACCTCTTGTTTGATAAGCGGCACTACCGATTCACAAGTATCGTAAAGTGATCTCCCCCACTAAAGTGCTTTCATTAAAACAAAGAGGAAAAAACAGATTTGCCCATTCTATATAATATTGGTCATTAAAAGCATGATTCAATCGGCATTTCCATCAATGCCTCTTCACCGACTTTTTTCAACCTGTAGGACAACGTAGAAATATAAGCATCAATCTCTTGTCGAATAAGAATCAGCACGCTTAAAAAAACAAAATAACTGCCAGCAGCAGCACTTCGACGGTTCCTAATATCCAGTTAAAATAAAAGCTGATGAGGATTGTAATAATTGACAGAGCAATCAATGCATAGATGGGATACCGAAACAGCGGTTTTTCATAAAAGCTTGGCATTTCTATCACTCCCCACCATGTGAGTAAAACTCATGTTCACTTCACCTTATTCATATATGAAAGCCCATATCTAAAACGCCTAAAATGCGAATATGGCTGCCATGAAGACCGGATACAAACCCAAGTATGACAGCAATCACAGCCGCAGCCTTTGGATATTGTTTCTTATGGCAATAGAAAAAAATAAAATGATAAACCTTGGATGAAAATCAGAAACCCAGTATAAACTCCCCATTTAAAGCGATAGAATACAGCATTTGGCCTTTTTCTAAAGGCAAAAATGAAAGCATGACAATAATCAAATACAGTACTACAACACTTTGCGGAAACTTCAACTCTCTAAAAGGCTTTAGATTAGGAATATCGGGGGAGAATCGCCTTAAGAGCGGCTTAGCGATAAGGTAACTGAGGAAAGAAAAAATAACTCCTACCATCACAATAGCTGTTGGAAAAAAGATATTGAACGATTCCCAATTGTTCTTCCATCAGTTTTAATTGCTTCTCAAACTGTCAGCATTGCCCGACTGCTTCGCTACAGTTTCTACCATATCAAGATTGCCGGTATTGTGTCATCGCCTCATCAATTCATATTGATGCCCAAAACTGAATGCTTATCACAAAATAGAAGACAATACTAAGCATATAAATAATAGCGCCGAAATAATGGCGTGCCGGGCTCTTTCCTTTTGAAAAAAATGTCCATGGCAATGCCCGCAAGCTGACATAAAAGCTACCTAATAAGCCCGTTAAAGGACCCGACAATAAAAACAACCGGAAGACTGACAGCGCCCATCCATATCCCTAAGCTTCAATCCATGTCTGATCGTATACAAGATCATTAGCAGCGGCAGTGCAAATAACAAGAATTGTTCCAATCACAGGAACATAAACGACCAGAAGCGTGATGATCGCAAACAGACTGATTAAAATAGCACCTTCCATTAAAGCTCTCGTTTGTTTCACTTAGTCACCTCGTATCATCCTGAACATACGAATAGAAAAGAGCAGCATAAACGACTGCTCTTTTTTCATCGCTGCAACATACTTTGCACCGAATGTTTTATATCATCTCTAAATTTTACTTTTATATTTTAACATAAGTCCAAATCGCAAGTAAAATGACGCTAATGTTTCATGTGAAACATGAAAATGAAAAGACATTCTTTGAAAAGAATGCCCATCACAATTAATGTTTATCATCCATAAAGCCAGAAGATTCCTTGTTTTTCTTTTCGTTTTCTGACATACATAAAATTAAGATCACCAGTAAAAGGTTGTTGCTTGCAGAACGCCGCTGCTAAACAAAGAAAAGTTCTTTATCATGTCCCACATTGTGTTTCACCTCTTTGTGCATGTTCTCAACCCGTTTCCTATATAATTGAATTTCCCTTTTGGAAACTTCAAAACATCATGAACAACATTGAGCGTTGGGCATATGCTGATATGGAATCTGATCGATAAAGGAGAATTTTCACATGGATGAACGCAGAACATTGGCGGCATGAAACATTAGAAATGCACGAGCTGGTTGCTTTTCAATCAAACGGACTCATTAAACTGAAGAAAATGATAAGAGAACGTAAAGACCCTCAGCTCAGACAGCTTTATAACGTGTCTATTCAGGCGTTGAGCAAAATTTGCGTGAACTTCTTCCGTTCTTTCCTGAGGCTCCGCACAGAGAGGATGAGGAAGAAGAACGCGCTGATAACCATTTTACAGCGGTGACCTGCTCGGTTTTGCCAAAACATCTGTCACGCAACTATGCCATCGCAATTACAGAAACAACAACACCTCAATTAAAAACGTACTGGTCAAACAGCTGAATGCTGCCATCCAGCTGCACGCCCAAGTTTATCGATACATGTATCAGCATGGATATTATCCGTCTTACAACCTTTCTGAACTGTTGAAAAACGATGTCCAGAAACGCCAACAGAGCCATTTCAATGAAATAAAACAAGCAGCAAAGGTTTTCCTTTGCTGCTTCTTGATCCTTCACTAAGCCGTTCGAACGATAAGATTCCAGCACGTCTCTGTTGGATTCTCCCCCATTCTTTCATTTGCAAAACAATCGGTTCAAGCGTTCGCCCGAATTCTGTCGTAAAGTACTCAGCCTTTGGCGGCACCTGTTGATAAACCTCGCGATGCACGATGCCGTCGCTTCCAGCTCCCTCAGCTGAAGAGTAAGCATTCTTTGAGTAATACTCGGGCAGATTCGCCGAAACTCATTAAAATCGTTTCTTGCCATCTATCATGTGATAAAAAAAATTCCTTTCCACTTTCCGCCAATGACATCTAGCGTCAATTCAACTGGACAGCCTTCTTTGTTCGGGTATATATTTTTTTCCACTCATTCTTGACCCTCCAATAGTACCTTTTTTGATACTACATTACATTTTAGCAACTAAGCTACCCAGTATTTTACACCTTTTCTCCTTAGCTCAAAAAAAATGCTTCTTATTCACATCAATTTTAAGGGTTTGCATGATTACACCTGCAGCAAGACGTGTTAAACTATATAAAGATTACACTACAAAAAAAAGGATAGGGCTATCATGGAAAAAATACTTATTTTCGGACACAAAACCCAGACACAGATACGATTTGTTCTGCGATTGCTTATGCTGATTGAAAAACAAACTCGGCTTCAATGCTGAGCCTGTCCGTCTCGGACAAGTCAACGGCGAAACACAATACGCGCTTGACTATTTCAAGCAAAAGCCCGCGTCTTGTTGAAACAGCTGCAAACAAGTAAACGGCGTTATCCTGGTTGACCATAACGAACGCCAGCAAAGCATCAAAGACATTGAAGAGGTTCAGGTTTTAGAGGTTATCGACCATCACCGCATCGCTAACTTTGAAACAGCTGAGCCGCTTTACTATCGTGCTGAGCCTGTAGGCTGTACGGCTACCATCTTAAACAAAATGTACAAAAGGAATAACGTGAAAATCGAGAAAGAAATTGCCGGCCTTATGCTGTCTGCAATCATTTCTGATTCCCTGTTATTTAAATCTCCAACTTGCACGGACCAAGACGTAGCAGCAGCAAAGAGCTTGCGGAGATCGCTGGCGTAGATGCTGAAGAATACGGTTTGAACATGCTGAAAGCAGGCGCTGATCTAAGCAAAAAACTGTGGAAGAGCTCATTTCTCTTGATGCGAAGAATTTACGCTCGGCAGCAAAAAAGTCGAAATCGCACAAGTAAACACAGTGGACATTGAAGATGTGAAAAAACGCCAAGCTGAATTAGAAGCCATGATCTCAAAAGTTGTGGCTGAGAGAATCTTGATCTGTTCCTTCTCGTTATCACTGATATCTTAGAAAATGATTCACTTGCTCTTGCAATCGGTAACGAAGCAGCGAAAGTGGAAAAAGCGTTCAACGTTACATTAGAAAACAACACAGCCCTCTTAAAAGGCGTTGTTTCCCGTAAAAAACAAGTCGTTCCTGTCTTAACAGACGCAATGGCTGAATAAGCAAAAAAGCATCGCGTCGGGATGCTTTCTCACCAACTTCTCAATTGTCCCATCACATCAGTAATTTGCTTTGCGTTTTGGACCAGGTCTGACTGCTCAATTCTTTAAGCGATACCTTGCCTTCCTCGGCTTGTTTCAACACCTCTTCAGCGCTTTTCTGCAAAGGTTTCGTTATGCTCCTGAATGGTTTGATGAATCTCCGCTGCGGCATCAGGCGGCGTTAATTCATTAAAATCAGCGGCATCCTTCTGAATCGACTCAAGCTGCGCTTCAAGTTTTCTTTCGCCTCGGTGTCATTTACAGCTTTCTCAGCCAATTCAGGCGCTTCCTCTGCAAATGTCTTCACCTTCTCCATAACCCGCTGCTTCCTCGTATAGTTCAATCCGTCGTTCACCTGATCAAGCATGCCGCATCCGCCTGCACTCAAAAGTCCACTCCGGCAAGTATTGTCAAAATGATTCATCTTCAGCCCCTCATCGTTTCTTTTCATTTTTCTTTTAAGATCGGAATCAATTTCTCTTTCGCTAATGGCAGCCTTTCCTCACCAATTCACGCTTCAGCCACTTTTCAGCTTAGACATTCTGATGCTCCTCTCCTTTTTGATAAAAATGAAAAAACTCCACCAATTTGGTGAAGTTCCTGAAACAAAAAAGACCTTCACCAAATCAGATTTGGCAAAGGTCTCGCTAACAAATGATTGCCAGCAAAGCCGGGACAAACTTGTCCCGTAATGACGACTTTACTGTGGCTTCTCCCCTTTGGGTGTTCATTTTATTACTTTCATTCTAAAGCACCGATCTGTTTCCAGTCAAATTCCTGCCGTTTATATAAAAGAGCTGTGGTATTTAAAATTTGAATGGTTTTTCCATCAGGAGATCATGCTATGACAGGAGGTTTTCATCATGAGTCAAGGCGCGTGAAACAGCCTGGGCATACCAGATGGTACATATCTTCGTTACTTAGCGGCATTATTATTCTTAATTATTTTGACCGAGTGGCCATCTCGGTAGCGGCCCCTGCGATAAAGATTCGTTTCACCTTACTGCCAGCTGAACTCGGCATCGTGTTTTCCATTACACCTATTCCTATACACTGATGGCTTTTGCCTGTCGGAAGTTTGCTGGACCGTTTGGGGTCGCATGGGTCTGAGGTTGGAATGTTTCGATATGGAGCTTTTAACGATCCTTCTTGCTTTTGCAAGGAAAATTGCTGTTGTATCTGTTCCGGTTTCTCATTGGGCTGACGAAGCGCCTCTGCGTTCCCTGCTGCCTCTAAGCAACGCTCTCTGGTTTCCTCAAGTGAGCGAGGGATTGGCAAAAACTCACTGTTCGATTCGGCCGCCAAGTTTTCAAATGTAATCGCGCCATTGGTCGCGTTTCTTGTCACAACATTTGACTGGCGTGTCGCTTTTTTGACGATTGGATGCATCAATGTGCTGTTTACGATCTTTTCTGGCAGTATTATGAACAGCCTGAACGGCAAAACGTATTTCTAAAGTGAACTAAACTATATTCAAAAAAACACAATGCCATTACAACAGAACAAATCCTTACAAAAACGGGCCCGCTTTTAAAAAAGCTTTTTCAACAATCGGAAAGTATGGGGCTTAATGATCGGATTTACAGGGGTACGGGTATACATTCAACCTGCTGCTCACCTGGCTTCCGACTTTCTTTAAACATACATACGGTATGGATCTCATGTCGTCGGTTTATTTAC
>JAENHJ010000435.1:0-53543 GCA_025330945.1 Mucuna pruriens | reverse complement strand
CAATGTGCTTCGTTCAGTTACGTATTGCTATAAAGTCAATTTGCATTCTTGAACCTTGAATTGACAAAGAAGCTTAACCTTCCATGGCCATAATCATAGAAAACTTAGCAAAATACAGAGAAGAAACCCAGATAAAATTGCCAGAAAAATGCAGCAGAAAGTCTAGTAAA
The DNA here is from genome assembly GCA_025330945.1 of Mucuna pruriens. Classification (NCBI taxonomy): domain Eukaryota; kingdom Viridiplantae; phylum Streptophyta; class Magnoliopsida; order Fabales; family Fabaceae; genus Mucuna; species Mucuna pruriens. The sequence continues at coordinate 53,373 of JAENHJ010000435.1, read as the reverse complement.
ACAATGGAGAAGAGAGGAAACTTCCATTACAGAAAACCCCTTCAACTCCTAAAATTGTTTTCTCTAACTAACTCTCTATTCCTAACTAAACTTCAAATTATTGTGCTCAAAAGTTTCAAGGAAAATGGAAGCTTAGATAGAAGATTTAATAACCCCAAAAAGCCTACCAACGAGGAAACTCCATAATTTTGGCCAGAAAATATAAGGAAAAAGTCCACGATCAGATTAGTGCAGAGTAGTAACTTCCTTATCCATATTTGACACTACAAATAGTCTAACTGGGTTGAACCATAGAGAGAAGTTGTAGTTCTTATCTTAACTTTCCATGCCTACCAAGATTGTCCAATTTGGAGGTTTGTAGCTATGAATATAGTCTGCACAAGATAACAACCTCCTAATGAAAATTAGAATCTAAAAATAAGCAAGGATGAAAATTAAGTCTAAAACTAAGTCTTCATTTTTCAATTCAGGATTCATGACTTCAACTTGTTAGCTTCTAATTCCTCACTTTGGATATGCAATTTGTACTGTGTGTTTTCCAATTCTCATTATGTTTCCATAGTGATTATAAATCGATTGCATTTTGGATTAGCATGGAGTAATTGATTCATAACCTGAATTCAACCAATACAATCTTGAATCTATGTTAATTAAAATTTGATTGTGATCCACCGATATGCATAGGCGAATGTTAGGTGATTTCTAAAGAAACTTGATTAGTTGATATGAAATTGCAATTCTTTAGAAACCATGATAACAAGTTGCATGACTGAATTCCTGAGTTGATGCTCATAATATGTTTAACTCCATTTTGTTTTGTCAAATTTACACTAGAATTCCCTATGCTAAACAAACCCCGTTTTCATTTCTGGTTTACTGCATTTTTTCTTAATTTGCATAACGTTGGTTTGGTATACACAATTAGGCATGATAAGAGTGTGTCCTTGTGAGAATGGAGCCTTGGTTGCCCCACACACTTTATAAAATAATGAAAATACAGTGATTTGATAGTGTGTGAAAATGACATTATCAAACAGAAGCCATTCTTAACAGGGGACACAAGCTATTGTATCCTAATCTTGTAATAGTTGGGTCTTTTGGGTGTATAGAGTGTTTGCGTGAGTAATTTTTAGACTTTTTTGTGTTGTAGCACTATGCTGAGTAAATAAACTAGTTAGAGATCTTGTAGCAGTAGTATTAAATTCAGGACTTGAAAATTTGACTAACTCAGACTTGGCTTGACGAGCCGAACCTCGATTAGTTCAGGACCTGTTTTGCCAAATCCGTTCATTTTGAACCATTTTCTCGAAAAAAAAAATCATTTACATGATTTTTTAAAAAATAAACCAAAAAATTCCAAATGTATGACTAGGAATAACCCTAGTAGCAGCAATAACATGACATAGAGATGAAGGACATTCATGGTTGCTAATTCTATTTCTAATTTTGATTTTTGATCCTGCTAATATTGCATTTGATCTAGAGAAATTGGTTGTGATTCTGATAGTGTTGATTCTATTATTTTTTATTTGATCTTCGTAATTATGGTTCTTATTATGATTTTTGGTGTTGAAATATCCCCATTTAGTTTGATATGACTGTCACTGACAGGACCTTGAGGTGAGCTATGCCTAATATGATGTACCAACCTTGGTGTACTCGATATCCTGAATAGAACAATCGATCGTATGAGCGTAAATGGACTAACCATTTGTTTCTAGTTTCATGGTCTTGCCAGGTAGCACTTAACAATTTGGCAGTAAGGGGGTCTCCTGCAACCAAAATAGTGAATGAGGTAGTTGTGCTAACTATCAAAGATTGGGAAAATAAGATAATTGAAATGACTCTCTTGTTAAGACAACTAGCCAATTGGACAACATCACAATAGTCCTGATGAGAGAATGTGGCATGTGTGCTTCTATAGAACACCAACAATGCTTTGTTTAAAATTGAACCTCAGAATGCAATCACCACCTCATTCAGACCCACTGACAACCCATTACAGCTTGTATGGGAGGGATTCCTTAGATGATTTGGTTAAGTAGATGTCCATGAATAATATTCCAATTCCAAGACAAGTATTATACCACAATGCAGGATTTGCAAACATAGATTGGTTGGTGGCCACCATGATAGAAGGCCAGCTGCAATCAGGGTTTTGGATAGGTTCCTTCCTCAGACCATTCTCAGTCCACAAGAAAAATATATATGAGTTACATAACCTGGAGGAAGTGCAAGGAGTTACCATAACAGCAATTGAAGTACCATTTGCATTAAATCTCTCTGACTTTGTTAATATGGCTGATGTTCCAGACTTTTCTAATTCTAAGGCTGATGTTTCTGACTCTCTTGCTAATATGGTTGATGTTTCTAATCTTGCTAATTTGGCTGACTTTGAATGTATGTGTGATAGACGCGTAGGAGTGCTCCATTTGTGACACAAAAACTCATGTTGCTATTGTTGAAAGATCAGAGTGGCAAAAGTGGCAAAAGTGACGTATGTAATCCATTCTCGATAGTTGAGTCACCTGGACAGCTGAGTCCACTCCTAAGCAGTTGAATCCACACCCGAAGCTCGGCAGCGCACCAACACCGAGCCCAATTTGAGCCACCGACTCGCACAATGGTCCCACCTGTCCGGACACATAGAGTCCCACTCTTGGCAACCGGAGGTCACTCTCAAACAGCCCAGGTCCACACTCTACAGTAAGCCTCCACCACCTCCCTCGCAGTTGTAGAGTTTAAACCATTGCCTAAATACCTGAAGTATGCTTACCCCATGGGACAAATAAAAGTTTCCAATCATCATAGCTAACAACCTCGAGTCTAAACAAGAGGAGAGGGTTATTTACATGTAATGAGGGAAGCATAGAGCCTTCTTTGGACTCTAGTTGACCTTTAGGGATTAATCCTTCCATATGCATGCACAAGATACTATTGGAAGGAAGCCCGACGGTGAGAACAGTTGAACCCGCGTTCTGGATGTAAATCAAAAGGGAAGTCATGAAGCTACTTGTCGATCATTAACCCCGTATCATACATCAATGGGTTAGTCCTCTACTGAGGTTGTTCTAAAATTTAAGGATAATGGTGTTAAAGAACAAGATGACAAATTGGTCTCGACCAAAATTCAGAACAAGCGGTAAGTGTGCATAAACTACAAACTAAATCAAGCAACTTCGCAAGGACCATTGGGTTCTTATGGCACCACCTGCAGGTGTATGATTAGTATTTTTTTAGCTTTTATTAGAGAGTTTGCATGGAGGATTTTATGGATGATTTTACGGTGTTACGATTATTCATTTGATATTATTGCCTTCTCTCTCTCACCCCTACATCATGCGGAAAGTTCACTCTTTCCTTGGACATGCAGGCTTTTTACAAGAGATTCATCCAAAATTTCCATGCAAAATAGCCTGCCATTGTCAAACTTCCTGACAGGATGTGGGTTGTTTTTGACCAACAATGCATTGAGGGCCTTTTAGGAACTGAAAAAGTTACCACCACTCCCATCATCGGGCACTGGGGAGCTTCCTTTTGAGCTCATGTGTGATGCCTCTAACTTGGCACTTAGGCGGAGTTTAGGCCAATGAGTTGGCAAGCATTCATGTTATAGCATATGCATCTTGCACATTGGATTCGGTCAAGCTTATTACACCACCCTTGAAAAGGACTTTTAGCTATTATTTTTTGCATTAGATAAATTTTGTTCTTATTTTTTCTTGGCTCCAAGATCATTATTTTCTCTGACCATACAGCTTTAAAATTCTTATTTGTTAGATGCAAAATAAGATTGATTCCTTTAGATCTTACTCCTTGAAATTTGATATAGAGATCGAGAGACAAGTGTGGGCGGAGAACTTGTAGCTAACCACTTGAGTAGAATTGGAGGAGAATTGACCTCTGCCCATTAGAAATGAGATTTCCCTAATGAGCGGCTCATGCAGCTAGAGGTATCAACCCATGGTTTGCCTAACATTTGTAATTATCTTGTTACATCTATCTTACCCACAAACATCGAATCATATAAGGATAAAATAAAGTGATGCTAAATATTATGTAATAGGATGATCATATTTGTGGAAATTTTGTAGTGATCAAGTCATTCATTCTAGGTGTATACTAGACCATGAGATCTAGTCAGCACTCTAGTTTGTCACTTTGCATCTGTAGGTGGGCATTATGGGTCACGTCGGACGGCTAGGAAGGTATTGAATAGTGGGTTTATTGGCCTACCATTTTTAAGGATGCCCATCACTTTGTTACCGCCTGAGTAGTGCCAAGAGTTGGAGTGTTCCCATTACCTGCAAGTATGGATGCCCCGACACCCATTTCTTTTTTGTGAGGTCTTTAATGTGTGGGGTATTGACCCGTGGGTCCGTTTCCTATTTCTTATGGTTTGCGCTTGTATTTTACTTGTTGTCATTATGTTTCAAAGATGGGTGGAGGAAAGGCCAAAACTAATGATGCTAAAGTCATTGTGGATTTTTGTTAGATCGATATTTTTGTGGGTTTGGTGTGCTAAAAGAAATCAATGACCAGGAAGTCATTTCTGCAATGAACCATGTCACTTGCTTGCTCGAGAGAGAAGTTGGGTGGTGCCTGGTGATTCTTCTTATCTTTCCCCAAACCAATAGGCAGGCCAAAGTGTTTAATAGAGATAGATAAATTTTGCCAAGGTGGCGAAACATTCGATAGATAGGATTGGGCTAGATTATTAGAAGATGATCTTTAGGTTCATAAGATGGCTTACTGAACCTATTGGAATGTCATATCGGATAGTTTTTGGTAAGGCGTGTCACCTTCCAATAGAAATGAGCATCATGCATATTGGGCGGTAAAAAGGTGTAACTTGGCTGACCAAGCATGAGGAAGAAAGCAGTGCAAGAACTTGAGGAGCTTCACGGAACCTCCCCGAGAAATCCAAGGTTTTACAAAGAAAGGAAAAAAGTTTCCATGACAACATTATCTTGAGAAAGAGTTCAAAATGGCCAAAAAAGTGTTGTTGTTCAACCCATAGCATTCAGCTAATAGTAGGTAAGCCATTCCCAAATGGGATGGACAGAATGTCATTAGATTACTAACATCTTTCCACATAGTGCAGTAGAAATAAGAAATAAGGCTACGACAAGACCTTCAAAGTCAATAGGGCACCAACCAGAGTTATTTCCATTCAGGTGTCAACGATGGAAAGGTGACATGGAGAACTCTCTTTGAGTCAAACTAACCACTCCCAGAAATGCAAATAAATGCACCTTGAGAGTTTTTTTCCCACTTCCTTTATGGTTATTAATGCTTGCATCTATATGCCTACATTGAAACAATGCTTCTCTTAAGTGAAGTTATTTTAGTAGTATGTTTACTATTTTATGATTTTTTGTTTTGTTGTTTTTCTACAGTTCTTTTTTGTTTTGTTTGCTGTCAATTTCATTTTTGCTAAAAAGAAAGAAAAATAATATATATATTATAGTTCTAGCACTTTTAATGGATTTTTTAGGTTGTATAAATTGTAGAATAGTTGCATCATCCTTGATTAAGAGGTTTCACAACTTGATATGGAACCATTTTTACATCTTTAGTGTAAATGATGACTTGAAATTAAGTTTGAATCATTGGTGATAGAGCATTTATCCTTGAGCTTTTGAGCCTTGTATGTTGATAGCTTGCAAATGCCATTCTCTTCTTTTTGTGTGATTTGCGCATGTGTTGCTTCTCCATGTTTTTGCCAACAGATTCTCTTTTTTATGCTTCTTGTCTCATATCGTGGTGACCTGATTTTTTTTTCTTTGCGCTGCCAAATGGACTTACCTTGCATTAAATCCCTTGCATACCCACTGCAGGCCTATCTAACCTTTTCTTTGATATTATAGCTCATTACAAGCCTAAAGTGGAAAACCATGATCAACCCTAACCTTAGGGGTTAAAGGAGATTTGGAATTGTTTTTGGAATGGGTTCTACATAAGTGTGGGGTGATACCCCAAGGTGTTGCAAGTGGTACATTGATAGTTTGGCTTGTGCAAGTGATACTACTTATTATGTTGTGATGAATGGTTGTGAAAAAAAAAGAAAAAATTGTATGAAAAAAATGATGAGTCAAAGAGAGAAAAAGGACAAAAGGTTGCGAAAAAAATGCAGATAAAAGGTTGAAGTGGTGCAAACAAAAGAAGTAGAAAGTGACAAAGAAAAAAACAAATTAGGAAAGGAAACAAAGTGGACATTACTTGTCTTGAAAATTAGTTTTTGGGTGACTTGTATCATGTTGGGGGTGATCTTCATGTTATTGACATTCTGCTCCTCTTTCTCTTTGTTTGTACAAGCTTAAATCAGCTTCTCATCTACCTTGTCCCTTGGCAATATTCTGACCTTAAAAATCCTACGATCATTTTTAGCATGTGTTTCAAGTTGTAGAAATTAAATTTTTCAAAGCTTGGTAGTGCTAGTTAGCATAAGGTGTAGTGTAAAGCACAAACCCAAACATGAGGTGGGAGAGTATATATCTTGAGAGTTCTATCATTTGTGGTTACTGTTAATTTAATTGTCCTCTTATTTGCTTTAGATGTTAAAGAAGTCAATTCATAGTTGTTAGGTACCTTAATTACAGGATGCTTGTACTCTTATTCCTTTTATTGACTTAAGGATTCATTGGAAATGTTTTATTTTACTATTCTTAGTTTATTTACTTGTTTCCTTCTTTTATAATCTTTTATTTGATTTTATGGAGTGCAAAGTTCAAATGTGGGGTGTTGAAGTAGCACATATTTGGAAGCACCTAATAGGGACTTAGGTTAACATAGTTGACATTTCTTTATGGCTAATAATCACATATTGGTTGATATTGGATCATTGAGCTTGAATTCTGGATAATTGTTAATCTTTACCTATTGAACAAATTCTCACCTAAGAGGTTGCTATCTTGTCCAGGCTATATCTGGAACTACAGGCTCCAAATAGGACTGTACTGGAATTGGCCTTGAGCTGCGTCCTAAGGCAAGTCCTTCGCCCGAGATAGTCCTTCTTGAGTAGAGATCGAGTCCTTCTGCCCCAGGGTCAAAGGTCCTTGGCCAGAGACCACACCTGGACAGTGAGGCAATACCTGGACAGACAAGTCCACACTCACGCCAGCCAAAGTCCGTCGGCTATTGAGTTCGTCCCCACCTTGTTGAGTTTGTCTGAGCTAGTCGAGTCAACAGCCAGCTGAGTCCATGCACAATTGAGTCAATCCCGGCCAATGAGTTCGTTCCAACCAGTTTGAATTCGTTTTAACATAGTTGTCTACGACACAAGACAAAGGGTTGTTCAAGCTTCAGTCGAAGCTCATCATTTATGGCAAATTCGACCATACGATTCGGTTAGGAAGGAGTTAGGAAGTTGAAGGGATTAGTTTGTCAGTTTGTTAGTTGAAAGTGGTTAGAGACTTTTTGTTAGAAGAGTTGGAAGTTGTTGCGTAGAGAGGTTTCTTCATTCATTCCACACTGATTTTTTGCTGCTGCATTTTCTTTTGGTATGAGTTTCTTTGCATCTTCTCTATTTTACTTCTTTTCTTTGAACACTGCAAAGTCTCCCATAACGATGAACATGGAAGGATAACCGTTTTCAATTCAGGATTCATGACAGCAACTAGTTTTAGCTCCCTAATTCCTCACTTTCCCATATGCAATTTCTGCTTTGTGTATTTTCCAATTCTCATTCGTTTTCATGATTGTGATCTCGCTATGCGTTTTGGATCAGCAATAGGTAACGATTCATAACCTGAATTCAACTAATACGATCTTAAATCTATGTTAATTAAAGGCGTCGCGATTGTGATCTCAATATGTAATCGATTACGTTTTTCATGATTATGATCTCGCTGCGTTGATTAACAATGAGTAATCGATTCATAACCTGAATTCAACTAATCGATCTTAAATCTATGTTAATTAAGGGCGGCGTGATTGTGATCTCAATATGCATAGATCAATGTTAGGTGATTATCTAAAAAACTTAGATTGGTTGATATGAAATTGCCTGATTCTTTGGAGAGCCATGATAACGGGTTGCATTACTAAATTCCTCGAGTTGATGCTCCTTATACATTTAAACTCCATTTTTTGTCATATTTTTCTGATTCCTTATGCTAAACAAACCCCGTTTTCTTCCTATTCTGGTTTTATGCATTTCTGCATAATTCTCTATATAACATTTGGTTTAAAAGTATACACGATTAGGCATGATAAGGCGTGTCCTTGTGAGAATCGACCTAGGTTATTTACTATACTATAAAAATAAAGGAAATCTAGTGATTTGATAATGTGAACAGCATTATCAGTAGGCCATAGTAGTTTGATAGAACGTGATTCATGATGGAGTAATAAACAAGTTCACATTTATGCAAAGGCTATCGAAAACTTTTTTTCTCCAAAGGAGGTCTAGGAAGCACCAAAAATAAAATCAAAGAAAAACAGAAATAAAAAGATGGAGGTTGGAAGAGAAACTAAAACAAAAAAGGGAAAAGTGAGAAAAAGCAAGACCGGTGAGGAGAAATGAGGGAAATAAAAAGAGCCAACCAAGAAAGTCTAAAAGCGATAAAGAGGAAAAAAAGCAAGGAATCCTACTAGTTGGCTCTAGGGGAGGAAAAGGTCCTCTTGGCCAGGGAAACCTTTATATCTATCTTGACCAACATAACATGTTGTGCAATGCTTTTCTTCTGCTTTGGTTTTGCTTTGCCTACAGTGTATGAAAGACTTGTTGGAAGAGTTCAAGGATGTCTTCTGGATGACATACCTTCAGGGTTGCCATCCTTAAGGTAGGGATGAATGCAAAATTTTTTAATACAAAATTTAGGTTAATGAATGACTAGTCATGCCTTTGGCTTGACTAATACACCTAGCATTTTATGAGGTTAATGAATCATGTCTTAGAAGCTTGATTTGCAAGTGTGTGGTTGTTTATTTTAATGATATCTTGAGTTACTCTACTTGTTTGAATAGTCATCTCTTGCATATTAAGTGTATGGATCTTGAGGAAGGAAACCTTGTCTGGTAATCTTAGAAATACATATTTTGTACTAACGATGTTATCTTTCTTGGTTTTGTAGTTGGCTCTGCAGTGAGTCAAAGTTGATGGGGGAAAAGGTGAAGACAATCAGTTATTGTTCCAATATCTGTTAGGAAGTAAGAAGACTTTCATGGGCTTGCAAGTTTTTTCACAAAAAATTATAAAGGACTTTAGTACACATATAGCTCCTTTAAATGAAGATTGTAAAAAGTGTGGGGTTTAAGTGGGAGGAGGCTCGAAACAGCTTTCCAAGTGTTAAAAAATATTCACCTAAGCCTAATGCTTCTAGTGTTGGGACAAAGGTTGTCCCTCCTCAAAAAGGACACAATTGCTTACTTTAGTGAAAAACTAAAGGTTTCTCTCTAAACTATTCCACCTATGACCAAAAGTTAAATTATAAAACATGGGGCCTTGCAAACTTAGCAACATTACCCGTACCTAAGGAGTTTGTAATCATGTGATCATGAAGCTCTTAAGCACTTGAGGAGGCAAGGAAAATTAAATAAAGGCAATCTAAATGGATAGAATTCTTAGAAAATTTTTCTTACATGATTATCATAAACAAAGTCAATTAAATGTTATGGTTGATGCATTCTCGAGGAGACATGAGGACATATTTATTGCTATGCTTGAAACTAAAATACTTGGTCTTTGTTGCATTAGGGAATTATATGAGAAAGAACATTCACTTTAGTGAACCTTTTTCCATGTGTGTCCTGTTACATTTCGTGATTATTACAGGCATGATGGCTTTTTATTTAAAGGAAAGTTATATGTGACAATGAGGCTCCATTGAACGGTGCTTATCAAGGAGGAACATGAAGGTGGCCTCGTAGGTCACCTTGAGAACTTCTGAGACTTTTGGTATTTTGAATAAACATTTCTTTTTGGCCTCATATGAGGAAGAATGAGCATAATGTTTTTTGAAAATGTTTGGAACAAAGTGGAAAAGTCTAAAGTTTCTCCAAATGGATTGTATGCCCATCCCAATTCCACCACTCATGGATTGATATTTAAATGGATTTTTTGTACTTGGTTCTAGATATAAAAAGTGAGATTCCATTTTGTAAGGGGTTGAAAAGTTCTCAAAATTATTGACTCATCCACTTGTCATAAGAGTGACAATGCTTCTCAGTTGCCGATCTGTTCTTTAAAGATACATGGTCTCCCAAGGACCGTAGTGTCATATAGAGACTAGACAATGTTATTTAAAACACAATCAAAATCACTAGATCTCCTTTAATTTTTGTATATATGGACTACTCACCTAGGTTGAATTTCTCAAGGATACAATCATGCAATTCCTAATCTTGTTGAATAGAAAATCAAACTATGATTCATAGATAATAATCATCATCTAGAAGTCATACTACAAATTGACATCACAATTTGCAGTTCTAATTAACATGGATTGAAGCACATAATTGGTTTATTAGGTGATCAATTGATTACCTAACCTTGATTAGGTTGGGATTAGTCAATCCTAACCTAACGATCAAAATCTCAAAGTGAAATCATGTCGTAGCTTGAGTCGAAAAATTGGAAAGAAAAGAAAAGACATATAGAATTTGCATAATAAAAAGAATTCAGAATCAAACATAACCCAATCATGGAATCTTGAATTGATATAAAAACTTCCATGGTAATTATCCAGTAAGAAAACAGAGCACAAAGCATAAAGAAACCTAGAAAGAAAAGAGAAGCAAATAGAGAGAAACTTGTCATCCAAGAAACCTCCAAAATCCATGTAAAATCTAAAATGTCTCTCTATGTAAATGCTCGATCAGCTTTATTTATTACGTGTTTGAATTTCAGGAAGGTGGTATGGGCAGGAAGGAACTCATGCAGCTGAGCCCATGACCAAAGGTCCCAGTTGTACGAAAATATATAAAGGCCCAAATAGAATGGGTGGAGAACTGACTTCAATTGGACTTTTGGCCACTTTCTTATTTCGAACTGGGTTAGCGAATAGGAGAATTTGTATATCTTTCTCTTAGGCTTTGGCCAAAAGGACAGATTGTCCAATTTGGAGGGTCTATAGCTCGGATAAGTCAAAAAAAGAAAATTAAGTCCAAAATAAGCGTGATTGTAACTAAATCCAATTAAGATCGATTAACAAGACTCAGCAATATGTCAAAATATTAACCCTAAAATAATGTCAAATATGACTAGCATAAGTCATTATTAATTGCCTGAAAATCTTTCATATCAAATTCCCCCACTGGCAGACTTTGGCACTTTAAGTAAATGATCAAATGAACTAAAAAAATACAAACAAAAAGTCGAGCACTTACCAATGAATATTTAGAAGTTAATAAAAGGAATAAAGTACATGCATCCTAGAATTAAGGTACTTGACAATCTTATGAATTTAACCACAACATCTAAAGCAAACAAAGAGAACAATAAAACTTAAAGAATGACCTACAAATAAACACACATACTAACTAACAGTACCAAGCTTTGACTAACCTCTAATTTCTACAACTTAAAACACATTCACAAATGATCAAATGGGCTTTATTAAAGGTTGTAATGTTTCAATGACAAGGTAGGATATGAGAAGTAATTTAGGTTACACAACCAAAGAGGAGGATGAAGCGGTGGGAATAAGTCAATAAAAGCATGAAGATCATTGATTAATGCTGTTGGCACTATCAAAGTACTAGATTTCCCTTGATTTTGTTGATGATGTGGGGGCTAACCTAGGTCGATTATCACAAGGACACATTCTTATCATACCTAATCTATATAGCCTGAAACCAAATGTTATGTAGGGGATTTATGCAGAAATTGAAACTAGAATAGTAAAGAAAACAGGATGTTTTGTTTAGCATAGAAATTGCGTGAAAATTGACAAAACAAAAGGAGTTTAAAGCGAAATAAGAAAGCATCAATTAAGAAATTCAATCATGCACTCATTATCATAGCTCTCTAAAGATTTATGCAATTTCATATCAACCAACCTAAGAAAACAAGTAATCACACTAACATTTGTCTATCGTATTCAAACTCCTAATTAACATAGATTCAAGAGCATATTGGTTGAATACAAATTATCAATCAGTACCTATTGCTAATAAATCAAAATGCAGCGAGATCATAATCATGAAATCAGAATAAGGTGGAAAACATAACAACAAAAATCGCATAAAGAAAGTGTAATGAATTAGGGCTCGAACCAGTTTGCAATCATAAATCTTGAATTGATAATAAAGTTAGCCTTCCATGTTCATTGCCATGGGGAGACTTTGCAACATTCAAAGAAAAAGAAGAAAATAGAGAATCTGATACAAATTCGCCCCAGAAATGCAACGGGAAAATCTCTCTCTGGAGATAGAAACGAGAACAAAAGACTCTTCTTTCTGATAACTTCCACTCCTTAACTAAAAAGTCTCTAGCAGCCTTTTATACAGCAAAACTAACTAACTAACAACAAAACTAACTAACTTCTTTTTTAACTTCTAACTCCTTCTAACTGATCCACATGGTCCAGATTTTCCATAAAGGATAGGCTTGGACTGAAGCTTGCAGCCCGATATGCCGCGAGATACAACTATGCTAAACGAACTCGATTGGTTGGAACACTTTTGTTGGGGACGACTTTGGCTCATTTGGGACGACTTCAGCTGGTGGAGACGACTTTAGCTAGCTAGGGCGGCTCGGTCTCGGTTGGGACTCATTTCTTGGCCAAGTGGGAGGACTTCGGTCTTGGCTGGGCAAGAGGTCTCGGTTGGGTGAAGGACTGGGTCTCGAGATAAGGCCTGCAAAGATAGTAACCTCTTGGTAGTATTTAGAATCGAAATAAGGAAGGATTCTGTTGTCTCAATTTAGCTCAACCCAAAAACTTCGACGATTTGTGATTATTAAACACAAAAATAATATAAATATGTCGATCTAAGTCCTATTAGATGCCTCGAGGAATGTTATCAATCATCCCCGAAACAATGCAAGTCCCAAAAACAATACCAATAATACTAGAACAAAATAAGGTCCACTTTGTCACAAACCTCTTTTTTTCATATTCTTTCTTTCTATTTCAGTTTACCTTACTTTTACAGCTTCTAACCTTTTGTTGAATTTTTTCTTTCAACCTTTTTTATTGCCTTTTCTTTCTTTGATTTACTTTTTTCAAAAATCAACCTAATACCTGATTACCACTTGTAAAGCCAAATGTTGAGTGCCACTTGCAAAGTCTTGGGGTATCACCTGTCCACACTTATTTAGAACCCATTCCTAAAACAATTAAAACCCTTCTTTGGGTGATTTTGGTTTTCACTTTTAGACTTGGAATGAGTTATAATATCAAAAGAAAGGGTTAGATAGACTCAAAATGGGTAAACAGTTTAATGCAAAGATAAGTCCATTTGAGCTGATATTTTATAAAGAAATAAGGCCTAACTCGTATCATGTCAAGTGTCATTTGAGACAAGAGGCGTAAAGAGAGTCAAGTTAAAACCTAGATGTAACTAATGACATGTGCAAATCACACAGAAGGAAAGGGAATGGCAAGATGCAAGGCATCAACATACAAACTCAAAAATCTCACAGGATGAAATTCTGCATCATCGATGATTCAAACTTTAATTTCCAAACCCCTTTCATTAAACTAAAAGATCAAAGTGGTTCCATATCAAGTTGTGAAACCTCTCAATCAAGAATGATTCAACTGTTCACAGTTTATACAACCTAGAAATCCCTTCGAAGTGCTCAAAACTGCAAAATATTTTCCCCACTTTTTTAGAAAAATCCAAATTTGTATGAAATAGAAAATTTGAAAAATAATGAAAAAACAGAAAAAAAATAGCAAAAACAATAAAAATTGAAAACAAGAAAAACATGCAAATTGGGCACTCAATTAATCAATACAGAATCTGACAATCACAATCAATAAATCAAAAACCAAAATCCAGAATACAAATTTATTGTTTGCTATTGTAGTAGCTCCATACCCTCCTCAAGGTTATGGCACTTTTCATGTTGCTTGCGGACTAAAACTGTAGTTTTGAGAGGAATCAATCTAGAACCTTTGGACTAAGTTGTTTCATTTTCCAATTGTGTTTGCAAGTCTTGAATTAGCAATCACATTTTATTGAATGTTTACTTTTAGCCATCTGCTTGACAAATCCTCCAATGAATTCTACTGTACAAGTTGCCCATAGGTTGTTGTTGTCTAAATAAAGGTGGTGGTTGTTATCTCTTAAATTCAAGGGTACATTTTGCATTGGGTAGGGAACCATATATCTAATTTAAGTACTGATCATAAGACTTCTATCTGTTGACCACCCATTGCATTCCAGCATTATGCAGTTAGGTTTCTTGCAAAGTTAGGGCCTTTGATGGTGGCTACTCTATAAAATCACAAATGCAATACACTCTCACTTGCAGACTAATGTGGTGTTGTCGATGGCTAATTGTCTAACAAAGATAGGTCAGTTTAGTTATCTTATTTTTCCATATGTGATTATCAACAACAATTACCTCATTCATTACACTAGATGCGATGAGCTCTAACATAAATTATTGAGTGTTACCGCCATATTAATGAAAATTAAATTTCTTGCACCATGGAAAACTTCTTAAGATGCTTGTGAGGATCTTTACATGCAGACATATGACATAGGCAACAGAGCTTGTTCCAATTTAGGATGCTCGAATACACCAAAGGTTGGCACATAATATTAGGTGTAGCCAACTCCTTCAAAGGTGAACCATATAATCTAGACTTAATTTGGATATGCAAAAACAAGATCAAAATCAAATTAGCAGGATCAAAATCAAAATTAGCAATATCATATTTGTGAATAGCAGAATCAGATGCAAAACTATTATTATAATTACTATTAACTCTTCCACTACTCTAGGACTTTTTATCAACCTATGAATGTCCTATCTATTTTAATTCAATCATGCAATTTACCAGGATACTCTAGTCATATACCATAGAAATAGATGGACCAAAACAATGAGAAAAAAGTAAGAAAACAGTATAATTGACATAAACAGTAAAATGATAGCAAAAAAAATTTACACCATTAGTGACATTATATGATTTATTTATGATTTTTGGAATTATTGGTGATTTTTTCAAAACTCATGAAAATAAAAAAAATTGATATACCACTCAGCATACTAAGTTTCTACTCTCCTTACTCTACCCAGCTCCTTGCCTACTACTACTGCCTAATCTTGATAATTCTACACAAAAGGATGTAATGTAAACTTTCTACAAAACAACCTATATACCAAAAATAGTAAAATAAATAAATATAAAATAAAAAATAAATTAACTAAAAAATTAAAAAATAAAATATCAAGAATTAAGGACCTGATAGCTTTGTCTCCAACAACTAGTTTGATAATGTTGTCGAACACTTATCAAAAACTACTAGACTTTCCTTCCATTTTCAATATAGGGACTAACCCAGTCAAATTTCTTAAGGACCACAATCATGCAATGCCTAATATTATTGAACAAAAAACCAATTTGAATGCAAAATATGGTGGTTTATATGTAAAAAAAAATTATGCAAAAAATAGGATTATGCTTAAGAAAACAAAACATAAATTGAAAAAAATTTATGTAACACCAATCCAGGATACAATCATGTAGTTTTGTTATCCTGATTCACGTAAAGGGGCAAATTCATATCTCTTCGACATTTATTAGATAACCATCTGACATTCGTCCATCTGATTGAAATCCTGATAAATCACTAATTAACATGGATTAAGCACATAATTGGTTGATTTTAGGTGATGATCAATTCACAACCTCGATTATATTAGGATTAATCAATTTTACCCTAACACAATCAAAATCTCAAGTGAACTTCATGTCGTAAAAAGCAGGTCAAGAATTGGAAAGAAAAAGAAAGACAAAATAGAATTTTCATAATAAAATTCAAGAACTTAAGCCTAACCTGATCATGGAACCTTGAATTGATACAAAGCTTAGCCTTCATGCAATCATCACAAAAATGAAAAACAAACATAAAGAAAACCTAGAAGAGGAGGGAGAGATTAGAGAGATTAGAATTAGAATTAAAAGAGAATAGAGAAAACTTGTAGTCAAAAAGCCTCAAAAATCCATAAAAATCTAAAAATGTCTCTCTACTCTACTAACCGCTACTATTTATTACATGCTTTGAATGCCAAGGAAGGTGGTATGAGCCAGAAATTCGCAAGGATGGCCTACCAACAAGGTCCCCAATTTGGGCAAATATACAAAAAAAAAGACTCGAGTGGGTGCAAAGGCTGCAAATTCACGTGGACTTTTGACACTAAAGACAGTCAAGCTAGGTTGAGGTCAAAAGAAATTTGTAGATCTTTGTCTGGGCTTTCCAAAACAAGATTGTCAATTTAGAGTTCTATAGCTTTAGATATAGCCTCTGTAAATGGAAACATCATAATGAAAATTAAGTTCAAAAAATAAGCAAAGATTAGCAAATTAAACCCAATTCCTCCAATTAATCAAAACTCAACTAATGTGTCAATATTAACCATAAAATGATGTCCAAATAATCTAGAATATGTCATTAAGTACCTGAAAAATGCTTTCAATGAAGCTTTTTAAATAAATGAAAGAAATATAGAAACTTCAAACCAATACTAAAGAAGCCGATGAAGACAGCAAAAAATGCAATAGAATAAAATACTCAAATCAAAGAATCACAATTAAGATAATAAGAAGACACTAAGTTAGAATGCTGTTGAATTTTACAGAAAAAAAAAAAAGACAAATTTTCATCATCCCCAACCAATGCGTCCAAGCTAGTTATGCGTATAAGTCAAAATGGATGGTCCGAAAATTCGATAGATATTTGTCTTGTGATGGACAATATAAGGTCAATATTACAAAAATAGAAAATAGTTAGGAAAACAATATAAAATTATTTTTAATACGTGTGGAATGTCTATGGATCTGTAACTAAATATTTGTTATGCTTTTTTTGTAAAATTCTTTTTTATCATGCTCTGTTTCTATATGCACTAAATTTCACCATGACATTGATCTTAGTCAATCCTTATCAATTTTTATCAATTCTTTTCAAAAATTACGACAAAACTTTTTCTCAAATCATAATCAATTGTTGCTATCAAGGATCTCACCGAAATTGAAGGAAAAAGCTTCGATGCGATGCTCCATTTTCTTAGATTTTGAAATTGAACCATAAAATGCAATTTCACCAAGCAATTTAACAATTGAATCAATTACCCAACTTGATTAAGCCAATTAAATGATGAAAATAGCTAGGTAAGGCAAAACCTGAGCTAAAATTTCAGAACATAAAGACAAATTGAAACTGAATTAATAAAGTGGACTACCTCTTGTGCGAGTTTCAAATTATGCAAAATAGTGAAGAGCGTTATTCAATTGAACACATATAAAGTGAATTTGCAAATTTCTATCTGGTGAAGATCAGATACTAGAGCTCATGAGCTCTTATATGACCTATATGATCTAGATTCTAGAACTTAGGACTTGGATAAGTCTTGATTAGAACCAACTCTCATGGACTATCTTGACTCTGCCTTGATCATCTATTCACAAATTCCATGATCATAGTGAAATTAGAATAGGGTTTTAGGATTTTTGAATTATTTAAGTAAAGTAAATTATGGAAATTAAAGATAGGATAAAGGTTGAAGAAAAATTGAAGAGTTAAAAAATGGCTTGCCATAGATTTTAAGGGAAGATTAGATAAGAAAATTCAGATTAACCCTACGTCATGGAAAACTTGATGAATAAAGTGTTTCCTAATCCAAGAACAAAGGAGAGTCACTCTTAATTGCTAAAAAGGAAAATGTCATTCAAAATGAGTTCAAAACCTGATACAACGTACCTAAGTTCGGTAGTGGGCCTTGGGCCATGAGGTTATAGTTAAAATCCAGGTGAATAATTGCAAGGCCTTCTGAATTATGCATCCAAAGATGAGAAAAATTGACAAACTAAGTTAATGGCTTCCAAGTTTGTCCATGCTAGAGTTAGGCCCTAAGAATCTTAGGTCAAAACTTCTTTGAGCGAGAGGTGCATTCATAAAATTCTTCCATTGTCCAAAAGTTGTTAGCATCCATAGGGAGAGCTCAGCCTTAGCATCCAAACACGTCCAACCATATGGTTCTTACAGAGGGACGAAACATCAAGGCTTCATAGAACCTCCGGGAAGCTTCATATGTACATTGAGCTCATTGGCTAAATAGAGCGTCCCGAAAGTGCATCCAAAGCACTACGAGTGCCCGTAAAGGCGTTAATGCATCTAAAGAGCTTTATGAGGCCCGTTCTATTTATTAAAAACTACACAAAATCCTATACACAGTGTCAAAACTACACATGGACAATACAAATAAATGGATCACTGCTTTGGAGACTGACCCTTATCCTCTAAATAGGTCCCACATTCTGCTTCAGATTCCAACTTCTTCAATCTTCCCTTAATTAGAGGAACTTAAATTTCTCCCATATAGTTCCTCTGGGTCCCATCGCCAACTCTTCTTGGTCTCCACTGTTCATATCACCATGTATATCGATACTGACATCGTCAAAAGAATATTCATTCTTTGCTTTTAGTATCATAGTTATGTCCCTTTAACAAATAAGTTCTCTTGACATGTCATGGTGTCCATAGTGCTTATATATGGATCTTGTCCCATGTACTTGTTAGATGCTCATTGATGATGTGCGTTTTCTGATCGTTTGCAACATCAAATAACTAAAAACTAACTATAATATAAAGTAACCTAGGTGCATTCAACGCCGAGACTGATGTGTTAGTTGTGGTTGGTGTCAATAACGGAAGTAGATCGAGATGTGAATACTGACTCGTCTCGGCAATGGCAGTTGCTCTCAGCAGAACTGAGCAAGTCGATCTCACTTGAGAGGCTTGATCAGAAGCAGTCTCAGTTTGGTCTGGACAAACGCTCTGAGAGATGGGCTGTCTACGTCTCGGACTTAAGCGATATGAGGGAGTTGAAATGCGATTGGAATCAAAAGCAGTTAACTATAATCAAAATGCAATTCATTCTCTCCTAATGCTATTACTGCTGTGTTCATGTTTAGTTCCAATAATCAAGTTCTTTAAGTTGGTCATTCCAATTACAATCCTCATCGACCTCTAGTGTTCTTATGGCTATCGCCAAGGTTCGCCCCTTATGCAGAAATTTTAATGGCCACCTAAATGGGTTGGCGGGGATTAAGTTCAAGCTGATTTTAGAATTCTCGATCAACAGTCGTTAAGTGATTACTCTTGAATTAAATAAACCCAGTTCCAATCGGCCGTTTAGCATTGTTCGTTACCGAGTCAATCCTTGTGCGGTAATTGAACTTAGATTTCGGGGAATCAATAGGTTCAGAATTGAAAATGCTCATAATATTGAAAGCAAAATACAAACCGCAGCGGGGCACGGATTAGGTGATTCCATCTTCCACGACGATCGCCATGGACCCGATGATTCGCCTCAACTAGCTAAAATGGCGAGGTTGAGGTCCACAGAAGTGCGTTGGTGTCCGTCCCGGTCTCTACGATAACCTTCGGCCTCGGTTCTCGGCGCCATTTCGCCGATGAGAAAGCGCCATGCTGTGTATGTACCGCGTGGCGGAGGAGAAGAATTATGAGCAGGGGAAAAAGCAGAATGCCAAAAAAGCCCTGTTCGTTCGGAGTTCTATCTATTTATACATGGTGGAGCTGTGCTGCTAACAGAATTACATGTACAATTCCTACTACTGCCCTTTTTACGTGACTTGCGTGCAAAATTCTCCGGTGATCAATGAAGGTGAGGTTGGATCCCACGGTGTTTCGATTGCTAACGTGGAGTTCCACCTAGACTGCTGATTGGGCTCTCTGCGTAGGTTGAGTCTCGGCACTGGGCGAGAGGCTCTCGGCTTTTGGAGCTTCGATGGCGGGCTAAGTTGGGCTGAACCTGCAATGAAGAGATGGTTAGCTAAAAAATCTTGATTAAGCGCAGATTGTGTTTTACTTCAAGTTTAGGCCATTAATCGGATCTTAGCTATGGTCATCTTTTAAGCTCGTGAGTTGTTCAACGGTGCCACTTCTTAGGTCACTTTTAAGATGTGCATTTTATGACCCATCAAACCCCCACAGCCTTTTTTGCTCTGGGCAAAACATATGACTGATTTAAAATGACTTTGGTGAGAGAATTTCCGTTTGATTTCCTTAAGGTGACTCTGCAGTCGGCCTCTCTTCATCCGGTTCAAGCTCGTGCGATCGAGGAGCTACTTCCTTTGGTTCTCGGGGGCTTCGCCGGTTTCCAATTGTGAAAGGGTGCCCCAGAGTGATAGAACTTTTACTCATTTCGATTTTCTCGCTTCTCTCCAGTGTGCGGGCTGTGTTTACCGGCGTGCATGGATTGGTGTCACCATATCTTGTGCAGACTCTCCTCTTACACAAAACCACATTAGTTATGATCACTAGGACTTTTCTGGCTTGTAGCGAGGTTGAGGTTATGGGTCGAATAGATGTAAGAAAACTAGCTTGGGACCCAGGAGGAGAGGAGGCGATCGGGAGTGAGTGTAACGATTATGAGGCGGTCGGTTCTTTGTAGTCTCCTTTGATCTTTATTTACTACTTAGTTTTCATTCTTTCTTTCTTTTACTCATATAGCTTGCTGATCTTGTTTATTCGCTCATTCATTCTAGCTGCCTTTGTTTTCTATTTTTATGTACTTTCTTTTCTTTTCTTTCATTCCATTTTCTTCTTCCTTTCTTTTCTTCTTACAGAACCTTCAGCTCTTTTGATTAGCTTGCTCCACTAGACTTCCCAGCTTTGTTTCTAACTCGCTCCCAGGCGATTCCACGACTCCTCGGCTTCTCGAGGGTGAGGTAGAATAGTTTTTCTGGCCTTTCGGCTTGTGGTGAGCTGCAAAGAAAAAGTGGTCAATTTAGGCTCAAAGGGGGTGACAAAGTCGGCTTGTTTTTGGACAGCTTATTTGGCTCTGGGCTCATAAGAAATATGTCCTAGATCATTTCATTTCTGCATGTGTAAAACAGTTGTATCCAGAGAGTTAAGGCAAAATTTAGTACACAATTAACATGCTTGCAAAAATCACTCGAAAGAAGGGAGATGGCGGAAGTGTAAGCCGTCTCTGTTGCAAGGCTCAAATTCTCACGCTGGCTGATTCTGTTCCTTCACTCTAGAAGATTCCCTCTTCCCATTTCCACCATTTAGCACTTAAGACCCGGAGGTTTGGTTCCCTTGGTGCAGAGGCAGCTCTTTCGGGAATGAAGAGATTCCTTCTCTTGGCTCGGACGGACTCGGACTCGACAAAGGACTTTCCTCTCTTCTTTTGGACATGTAATTCTGCTAGGATAAGGTCATTCGGCGGTGGCTTGGGACTTCGGCGGTGGGACTCTTTTATTAAACACAAACTTAAGCGAGAAAAAAAATACTAGTGAGACTTAAAATGGTATGTCGGATATGTAAAGCGAAATGGAAAAGTTAGAGGAAATGAAAAGTTAGAAGAGAGATATGGCGTGAATGATCAGTTCCAAAATGGGCCAGAACCCCCCCACAATCTCGGCATTGCCTGATGCTTAGATAGGAGGGTAGGCCAAATCGGCCTAAACGCAGCCATCTGGTGGGTCGGCTCCACCCCATAAATATTCTGTGTTCTCTCCGTTGGTGCTTTGGACCCGAGGAAAGGTTTGACTTGGTGCCCGTTGACTGAAAGGTGCGGTTGATGCATTCTTCTCTTTTTGCCTTTGCCGATGAAATATGTCGATAAATAACAAAAGGTCCATCCCATTTGGAGGCGAAGCTTACCAAATTATGAGTTTTAATCGGAATTGAATATGACACTTTTTGGCCAATCTGGGGAATCTTTCCTCGGGGATATATGTTGGTCGTGGAACTTTTTACTACCTTGTAGATCACAGGCGTTTTCATAGGCTTCCATGCGAAGTTCATCTAATTCTTGAAGTTGGAACTTCACATGCTCTCTGCTTGGTCATAAGCCATGTTGCATTGTTAAGCGCTTGATAAGCTTTATGCTCGAGCTCCATGCAGGAAAGGTAGCGAACTTTCCAGAACACAATCGATAGGGAGACATCCTGGCGGTGTTCGATATCGATCTGTGAGCCCATAGAGCATCCTCGAGGAGTCTACTCCGATCCTTCCTAACTTTGGGATTAGTCATCTTTTGCGAGTGTGCTTGATTTCCTATTAAACACTTCCACTTGCCCGTTTATGCAGGGGGAGTGATATGTTGTGGCTATCACATGTGCTACCCACATTTTTTGAAGAAGGGAGGCCATGGCTCTTTGCGAAGTGACTCCGCTTGTCAGCGATGGCGCTTTTGGGACAAGAACCTGCAGAAAATATTGGACTTAAGAAAGTCACTTTACTACCTTGGCATTGGTTACGGTGGGAATAAAGCCCCACCCGTCTTGATACATAATCGGCGGCAAAGCGAGGATGTATGAATATCCATTGGGAGATTGGGAATGGTCCCGTGAAAATCGATACCCCAGAGCGTGAACTTCCTGGCACAGGATGGGTTGTTGGGGCATTTCATGTCTTTGGTTCAAAGCCATTCACTGCTTTCGACATCTGTTGTTGGGAGGAGGCAATTGATGAAATCTGCGAAAATAGAAGGCCAATAAAGGCCCGCAATCAAGCACTTTCCTGGCAGTCCAGAGATGGTAGTAGTGGCTCTCCCAGGAGGCGAATGGCGAAGTGGAGGGCCAGGCTTGATCTCGGCATCGGGGAATGCTGGATGATCTTATCAGCTTTATAATCTCCGTAGATAGGGGTCATCCCATACGTAGTGCTTAGCATCACTTCTGATCTTCTCTTTGTAAGTTCGGGATGCCTCAGTGGAAATGAGATGTTGCCACGAGTACAAATGTCACCAAACCATGGTGTAGCCGTCTTGAGGTGCAGGAGTTGCTCGTCGGGGAACTTCGTCTCGGATAGGCAATTGTTCGCTTTCTCTTTTCAATCCTGGCGAGGTGGTGCTTTCTGAGAATTCTCGGCACCTTTCTTATCTACGATATCGGGTCGAATTCTTGGAAAAGAAGTCCACCGGATTAGTCTCGGCTTGCATCAAACTCCTTGACA
Source organism: Mucuna pruriens (assembly GCA_025330945.1). Taxonomy (NCBI): domain Eukaryota; kingdom Viridiplantae; phylum Streptophyta; class Magnoliopsida; order Fabales; family Fabaceae; genus Mucuna; species Mucuna pruriens. The sequence continues at coordinate 30,261 of JAENHJ010000435.1, read as the reverse complement.
AGTACTTGAGGCCAGAGTGATCGAGAGAACACGATATCTTAGAGCAGAGAGGTAGAGGCCCGAAACTTATCAGGGCAAACACAATTGCGGGGAATTCCTTCTCGGTCGTGTGTAATTTTGCTAAATTTGAGTCCATAGTTACAGAAGCATACGATAACGTGGACTGGTTGGGCGGAGCTCGCTCTGCAGCGAAAACGACTCCCCAATGCCGAATTGGATGCATCATACATGAGCTCAAATGGCGAGGTCTCGATGCAGTGCTTGCGGGATGGAATGCGGATGTGAGTTTGTTCTTCAGCTCTGAAATGCCTTAATGCACGGGGCTGGTCAAAGTTAAATCCACGTCATACATAGAAGTTGGGATAGAGGCAAGCTATTTTCTTTGAAGTCTTTGATGAATCTTATAAAAACCTGCATGTCCCAAAAATGGCGAACTTCCTTACGAGGCGGGGGTTTGGAAGGGGCGTGACTATGTCTATTTTCGCCTTGTCCCTTGATGCCTCTGTTGGAACCGAAGTGTCCCAACAACATTCCTCGGTCACCATGAAATGGCATTTTTGAAGTTGAGAACCAGGTTCGTGTCCATGCATCTCTTGACACCTTGGACAGGTTGTTCAGGCATCGTCGAATGATTCTGCATACACAGGTGAAGTCATCCATAAACACCTCCATGCAATCCTGTAAAATCCGAAGATGCTCATCATGCAACGTTGAAATGTACTCGGCGCATTACGGGCCCGAATGGCATCTTGGTTTGCGCAAAAAGTGCCAAGCGGGCATGTGAAAGTGGTGCTTTATGTTGATCCTCCGGTGCTATGTGTATTTGCATGTATCCTAAGAATCCATCCAGAAAACACTAATGGGATTTCCTGCTATTTTTTTCTAACATTTGGTCAATAAAGGCAAAGGAAAGTGATCCTTGCGGGTTGCTGATTGAGTCTTCACGTAATCTATACACACATTCGGTGTTCTCAATCCGTGTAGGTACCAACTCATCTTGTTGGTTTTCATGATGGTCATTCCAGATTTCTTTGCTTTTCTTGCCAGGACTTACCCGTGGCTATACGAGATGGGGTAGATGATGCTGCAGCGTAAGCAACCGTGACTTCTTTCTTGACCACGTCTAGAATGGTAGGATTCAGCCTTCGTTCTTTGTTGCCTTATGGGCTTAATATCCTCACTCCATTAATATTCTGTGCATGCATATGGAGGGGTTAATACCTGGAAGGTCGGAGAAAGTTTCCACCCGGTTGCCTTTTGTGTTGCTTAAGGACTTCCAACAGCTTGTCTTCTTGCTCACAGGAGGTTACTTGCAATGATGGTGGGGGCTTCTTTGTTCACTTTGTCAAAAGGCATATTTGAGGGTGGAAGCTAGGCAATGGTTTCAACTCTGTGGGAGGTGGAGATGGAACTGGAGATTCACAGTTGTTCTCCGGATCCGTCAGGCCAAACTTGTTCTAGACTCGGCATTAGGGCATCGTCATGGCCTCGGCCTTTATCTTTGCCGGTCGGCTCGGATTGAGGTCGGCCGGTTCCGCTGTAGAGCGATCTTGAATCGGGTGGAAGCGATGAGCTTCTTGGCTCGAGTGCGGTCCTTACTAAGGCGAGATGGTTTCGGTTGAGTGTGTCGGCTTGTGTTTGACTCGTCGGCGGAGTTGACTTTGAACTTGCATTGGCTCGGCCTTCTTTGGTAAACTTCACTGCCAGTAGTGAATATTGTTGCCAATTGTGTTGGGTAGAGGCTTAAAGTCTCGGCAACTTTTACCTCTTGCTTATTCTCATTCTCTGAAATCAGGGATAGCGGACTTGGTTTATTAACCTTGGTTAGTTCTTTTCAAATGCCAAGTTCTTGGCGTCATTTGTGATCATCTCGAGTGCAGGGGTTTTAGCTCCGTTATGGTTGGCCTTGGAGCAATTTCTTGGCCAGGCGATTCTAGCAAGATCTTCCATTCCCTCGCTTTGCATTGTCTAGTTGGAAGTATTCCTCCCAACTGTTCCATTATGTCTATGCCAAAAGAGAGTGATCTTCGGTGGGGTGCTTCATGGCTTCAAAAATGTTGAAGCTCTGATGTGTCACCAAATTCCATAGAGAGTGTTCCATATATGCGTCGATCTTCGTCCTTTGCCGTCATTAGAAATGGTCTCCCCGTATCAATGTTGATCCTTTTAGGATGCTTAGTCCTCCATGTCGAAGCACATAGAAATCAGTGAAATATTAGTTCATTCACACGGGCTGAGGACATCTTCGAGAACTCCAGGGGTTGCCACGATGCTTATTAGCAAGGGTATGGTCATCCTGTAGGTTCGGATCTCGAAATTGAGGGACCTATAAGTTGATGCGGGCATGGCGTTGATTGGCGCTCCCGAGGTCGGCATAGCATCGGCGAATGTGCAATCACCGATAGTGCATGGGACAGAAGATCTGGGGTCTCGGCACTTCTTTTGGTAAGACTGTGAAATCCTGCAGTGGGATGGATCCTAGTTAAGCTTGAGACCACACCTCGAGTTCTCGATTCCCTTCATCTTTCTTCTTTTGTGTACAGCATAATTCCTTGAGGAATTTTGCGTGCCAATTCTTGATCGCGTCGAAGTGGAATGTTGATTTCACCTTAGGAACATCTTCAGCATTCGTCATCGAATCGGTTTTAGTGTTAGAGGCGATTAAGGGATGGAAATGGCAATGGGGCCGATTGTCTATGGTTGAGATGGTGAGTCGGCCATTGCTTGAGTCGGCTTTGGCTGCGGTACTGATCTTTGTCTGCGGTAGAAGTAATTCTTTGCCGCTTAAGGTATTACTGCATTGGCATTCCCTCTCGGTTCGGAATGGGTTGGGAGGAAGGCTGCTTGAGCCGGTATGCTTCGCTCATGATATTTGCTTTGGCTCTATCTGCATCTTGAGGTCTGGATGGTGGCGGTCATATTACATTTGGAATTGTAGGTTCTTTGGAACTTCTTATTTGTTGAAATTCTAAATTGCTTGTTGCCGGCTGCTTCATTAAGTCTTCTAGTGATGGAGAATTGCCTTGGGTAGGAGTTCTCTGTTCTTTGTGGTGGGAAGGATGGTCTTTGGGTGTTGCAGAGTCATTGCCGGTAACCAACCAACTCCATAGGGTACATTGGCATGGTTTTAAATCTTTGGCTGCATATGGTCCTTGTTGTGGGCTAGGCGAAATGGTTGTCTCCCATATAGTTGATTATCGAACTGCCGGTTCTGGTATGGCTGCTTCCCGTCTTGGAATCCTCTACGGCTCCCGACACTTTGTTTGGCTAGACTCGGTTTCTTGGAGAGTGGGGCCTGGATCGGTTGGATGCTCCGTTGAAGTACATATACCCAGACCTTCTTTGCCATGGCTGGGTGATGTTGACTAACAGCCGGTTGTCTCGAGAGAGATGTCAATTCGGTTAGGCTGGTTCTCCATCCTTTGGTTGGAGGCTGCACCGAATTTCGTTCAACGGCGAGATGGATTCGGCCTCGATCCCAAATTGTTGAGTGTTGCTCGCCATGTTCGAGATCAGATGCCTTGCTGCTACTGGTGTTTTGTCCGTTAATGCTCCTCAGCTTGGCGGCATCAATCATGCTCACATCCATCATTGATAGTCCTTACGTAAAAATCTTGGATCAAAACTTGTTCGCTGATTTGGTGATGGGGGCAATTGGCCTGAAAGCTTGTTGAGCGCTCCCATATTAAATGCGAGTCTCTCTGTATGCTGCCTTATCCCACATATTTCCTTCATTATGGTCGCAGGTCTGAAAATGGAAAAATTTTTCTAGGAAGGTCCGTTTCATATCTCCCAAGGTGTTGAAGAGTGCTGGCTGATATAGCTTGTCCTTTGCGGCTCAGTCGAGAGAATGGAAATGCCTTCATCTTTATGTAGTCTTACGGGATTCCCTGCGACCTCGTCATGGAACAAACCACATGAAATTCTTTGAGATGTTTGTGGGGTCTTCTCCTGCCAAGACCATGAAATTTAGGCGACAAGTGTATCAAACCAGACTTGATTCATATTCATGCAACCGATTGTGGATATTGGATACACCATGGTTGGTACACCACATGTCTGGAGTAGCTAGCTCTTTCAGCGTCTGTCTTGGTGTTCCATCTGCCCAGGCTCTGTGAAATTATTAGCACTAGTAATAAAATGGTCGGTCAAAGCGGTAGAGTTAATGGCGGAATTCACACCCACTTCTTGATATTTCTTGTGGTATTTCTAATTTTTTACAATCTGCGTAAAGTTAGTTCTATCTACGGATCAAAAACATACAATAGATCGGTCTACTCCTAGTCATGCATCATGCGGGATTCAAAGTAATTAAAACAACAATTAATTCTACTGCAAAATTAAATGTAATGTATGCGAAATTAAATGTAATGTAAATCCAGCAAATTTAATGTATGCAATGCAGAATTGAGAATTTATTCTATATCTATATGTATATATTTGTTTTTATTTTATCAGTGAATTCACGTAGAATTTATTGACAAATTCAGACTCAAAAACTCATGAAACTTCTTACAACTCGGATTCATTTCGGTTTACTTGCACAGCTGAAACCTGAAAGAACTTGTGTCCCCGCCATGGCGCCAATTTGATGATGTGTGCGTTTTACAGTCGTTTCTGGCGCTTATCAAATAACTAAAGCTAACTATAGTATAGCTAACCTAGGTCATTCTTCTCGAGGGACACGGTGTGTTCAGTTGTGAATTGGTGTCAAATAGCGGAGTAGAATGCGAGATGTAGAATCTTACGACTTTCGTCTCGGCAATGGCGAGTTGCTCTCAACAGACTGGGCAAGTCGATCTCAACGAGGCAATCCGGCTTGGTCCGGTTGAATGCAGACAGGCATTCTGGAGATGGGCTGTCTGTCTGGACTTAAGCGATAAACAAGGGGTTGAAATGCAATTGGAATCAAAGCAGAAGTTAACTATAATCAAAATGCAATTCATTCTACTCACAATACTATTACTATTACTGTGTTCATGTTTAGTTCCAATAATCAAGTTCTTTCTGGTTCAATCATTCCAATTACAATCCTCATCAGCCTCAATGTTCTTATGGCAATGTGAAAGGTTAAGCCCACTTACCCATCACAGGAATTACCTGAATCGCCACCTCATCGGTTGGCGGAGATTAAGTTCAAGCTGATTTTAGATTCTCAATCAACAATGTCGTTAAGTGATTACCTACTGAATTAGCTAAACCAGTTTCAATCGGCCGTTTAGCATTGTTCGGTTACAGTCTGTCATAACCGATAGTGAACTTAGATTTCGGGGAATGCAATGGGTTAGAGAATTGAAAAATGCTCATATGTGAAAGCAAAAATACAAACACGGGGCCTGGATTACGATGATTCCATCTTCCACGGCGATCGCCATGGGCGACGGCGATGATTCACCTCAACTAGCTAAAATGCCAGCGAGGTTCGAGGTCCACAGTGCGTTGGTGCTCCAATCGGTCTCCTCGATAACCTTGGCCTCTCGGTTCTCAGCCTGCATTTCCTCGATCGAGAGAAGCGCCATTAACAACCTGTGTACCACTTGAGCGGAGGAGAAGATTATGAGCGCGGGAAAAAGCTTGAATGCCAAAAAGCCCCTGATAGATTCAGAGTTCTATCTATTTATACATGAGTGGGCACGACTAACGATGCTAGCAATTACATGTACAATTCCTACTCGCCCTTTTCTGTGACTTGCGATGCAAAAGTCTCCAGTAGTGACGTGGTAAAAGCTGGATCCACATGTTCGATTCTAGCATGGAGTTCACCTAGACCTGCCTGATTGGGCTCTGCATAGGTTGAGTCTCGGCCTGGCCGAGGCTCTCGGCCTGGGCTTCGATGGCGGGCTAAGTTAGGCTGAACACAATGAAGAGATGGTTAGCTAAAAATCTTGATTAAGCCTGATTGTGTTTTTACTTCAAGTTTAGGCCATTAATCCCAGATCTTAGCTAACGGTCGTCTTTTAAGCTCGTGAGTTGTTCAACGGTTGCCCTTCTTAGGTCACTTAAGATGTGCATTTATGACCCGTCACTCATCCTGCAGAGGATGAGCTATGATCTAACTAAAAGATAATGGGTTACCCGTAGATAATAGGATCAACTCCTTTCCCCATGACCCTTTTTGGTCTTAGGCTAGTAAATGTAGTTTAGTATTAGCTTAGTGGTTGAATCATGTTTAAAGGAACCTATATAAGTCACTTTTAATTAGTGTCAATCACTTTTTGAATGAAATAGAAACTTGCTTTAAAAAGAATGGGCAGAATCTCTCTAGTTCTTATTGAAGAACATTAAATTCTCACTAAGATCCTTTAGAATCTTTACGGCCAAATACTCAACCACCTTATCCAAAGGTTGCTTTAGAGTGGTTCATAATGTTGTCGAAACTTTGCCAAAATCACTAGATTTCCACAACTCTTGCAACATTCACACCTCTGATATCTGACTCTTGCATCTACATTAATAGCACCACTAATTTCTATACTGAATAGAGACGCTCGGATAATCTAGTACGACACTTGATCATAATCAGTAAAATCATCAAAATCAAGAAATTGAAAATGTAGATTTATTGTTTGCTATGTTGGTAGCTCCTTGCCCTACTCAGGTTATGGCACTTACATTCGCAATAGTCGTGATAACGGTTTAAGTAATTTGTCCAAAACCTTTGGACTACATTTGATTCACAATGATGGCTAATTAGCCAATTTGTGTTTGCAAATCTGAATTATAGCAAACACATTTTGCTAAATTGAATATTACTCGTAGCCATCTGCTTGACCAAATCTTCCAAGGAATTTTTTGTTGTACATGTTCCATATGTTGTTGTTTGAATGAAAGTGGTGGTTATCTTTGGTGATTCTAAAATACATTTTGCACAGGTTAAAACCATATCTGAGGTTTGAGTACTGATCATTGGGCAACCTATACTACTGACCACCTATCATTATAGCAACTTCAGCATTATTCAATTCATTTTCTTGCAAAGTGGGAGTGCAGCGTCAATTGGATGTTCTACAAAAGCACAAATACCACGCTTTGGTGGACTAGTGTTGTATTGTCTAATGGTTAGTTGTCTAATAAGAGAGGTCAGTTCAGTTATCTTATTTTCCAATCTCTAATTATCAGTAGCAATTACCTCATTCACTACTCTACATGCAATAGACTCCTTAATACCAAATTATTGAGTGTTACTGCCATAGTGGAAATTAAATTTCTTGTAGTAGTTGGGGTCTTTTCCATCAACACTCCACCACTAGCAGCATTTATCATAGTCTATCCATTAGCATCATTGATAGCTGAAGATTTAGTTGTTATTTCTCTGTCAAAATACTAGATTTACCTATGTTTATGAGTAGCATAGGATCAACCTAGGTTATATCTCCCCGAGGACACATGGTTTGATGATGGCTTAGTCGTGGTGGCAATATCAAATAAACTAGAGCTAACTATAGCATGGTGCAACACTAGGTCATTCTTCTCCAGGACATAGTATGCTTTCGATTATGACTTAATGTGTTTCATGCAAAATACTAAGTGTGTGGAATGTCGACTTTGTCTCGGTTAGAGCGACTTGAAATCGATCTCGGTGAGACAACTTTCGAGACTAGAGTTGGGCGACTCGGACTTCGGGAAAAATGTAAACAAGGGGTTTGGATTGCAAAAGGCGTGAAGCAAGATAGAAAATAAAATAAGTATGAAAGTAAATGCAAACTAATTAAACTATATATTGCATCAACACAATGGTTCTACAAGAAATCGGCTCTGGTTTCTCTTCTTTTCAAAATTATGAATCTAAATCAACCTAGAATCTTACGACAATGGATGGACGTCGAAATGCCCGACCTAGGATTTACTGTGATCGCTACCTCATCGGTTGGCAAAGGAGTATGCACATGGTTGATTTTAGGTTGTCTTATCGATTACCTAATTAAATTGCTAGATCGATTCTGATTAGCCTAACCTAGCATGATCCACCCTTGCAAATGCCTGATTGTAACACAAGCAAGAAGCGATTAATAAGAGGATTTGCAATCAAAAATAAGGAAACACAAACCAATAGCATTACTGAAATTGAGTATTGTTACAAAGTTGTGTTGAATTCATGGGTTTCGCCTTCCACGACAATCGCCATGGCGGAACGGTGATGTTTCACGGAGATAGCAAAAACCTTTGAGGGATTGATCCACTAAAGTCGTCGGCTATATTGAGCAATCTCCTCTGAATAACCTCACGGCTTCCCAGACTCTACACCTACACCTTCTCGATCGACAAGACAACATGTACTAAAGCACCATGCGACCCGATGGAATGGGCGAGAGCAAGAGAATGAAGCATAGGCGTGGCGATTAGTTTCTAAATTCAACAACTCTTTCGCTGGCCCTTGCGCTCCTATATATGCACAAGGCTCCTTGCTACACCGCCTCATCTAACTAACTCTAATAGAATTCTAATTACACTTCCCAGATTTTCCTTATCATTTCCCCAATGACTAAATGTCACGTACGCCTCTGAGGCGGATTGGGCCGTGAAGCTAGGCTCGACTAGGAAGGGGCAGTCTGTGAGATGGTTCCTCTTAGTAGAGGCAGCTTCTTTTTTTGGGCTGAGACGTCTGCTGGGTTGGCTTGTAAAAGAATCAAATCTTTTTATTAGTTAAGATCCCATTATAAGCACAGATTTATATTTTCCCTTATTTCTAGGCCCATAATCTAAATCCTAGCTAAGAAGTGATTCTTAGTTACCAAATAGTCTCAACAATACCCATTTTACGCCTTTGTGGGTGTATAAAATATCACTTATCAGACCCTCCCCCCCAGCTTACACTTTTTTTGCCTCTAGGCAAAATCAGAAATTATCATCAAAGGAAATGAAAGAAAACTTATTGTGAGAAGAATCTAAAAAAAATGAATTTCTCATGACAAAACAAAATTAAGAATGCATTCATCCCGAGAATCAACATATTCAAGCAATCTATGGAAGCTACCGGCTTCCACATCCAAGGAAAACAAGCAACCTCTGAACATCAAAGGCAAGCCGAGAAGTGGTAGAGGCTCTCAGGGTAAATTCTCTCAATCCTCAACAGGTTTGTGGTTATATATACACTCAAACATCCCGTGTTGGTTAGCCTTTACCAAACTTTGACTAGCCTGCTCCTACACCTTCAAAACACATGCAATAGTGATCAATGGTACTTCTTTTTTGGCTTGCTAATAGTCGTGGCCGGGGTTCTGGGTAGGATATTGATAATTCATATTTTATACACCTCACAGGGCTTAAGATGGGTATTTCTAAAGATCATTTGGTAGTCAAGAATCATATCTTAGCTAAGATTTATATTTTGGACCTAGAATTAAGGAAAATATAAATTTGTTTGAGTGTATATATAATCCCAAACACTTGAAAAACTGAGAAGATATTTGCTGAGAGATCTTTGTCTTCTGGTCACTCTTTAATGTTGGCAAGTTGTATTTTACCTGGATGTGGAAAAAGTAATTTTCATAGATTTCTTGAATATCTTGATCTGGGGTGAATGAGTATTGACTTTATTTCGTTGAATCTAAGAAATTCATTTGAAAATTCTTTTCCTCTTTAAAACTCCCTTGATGATCAAATCTGATTTTGTCCATGAGTAAAAGTGTAAGTGTGTGTCTGATAAGTCATATTTTATACACCTCACAGGAGGCTTAAGATCGGTATTTTAGAGACTATTTACTAGCCAAGAATCACATTTTTAAAAGATTCAATCTTTTCGACCTAGAAATAGGGAAAATTTAATTTTGTTAACTAACTTGGTGGTTTAGCTAATAAAGGTTATATTCATTTTTGTAGGCTAAGCAAGACATCTCGGCCCATCAAAGAAGATCCCAGTCTAGGAGGTATTTGTCAGCGAGCCGACTCCGCCCAATCGGTAGGCTCTCGACCCCATCAGCGTAAAATGCCGGCCCCGATCAGCTAGTAGCCCAAACATAGTGCCCATCGGCCCGGATCGGCTCAACGCCCGTCACTCAAGAGAAACTTGTAGCGTGTATGTGATCTCATCACGTAGGGGTAGTATAGTCTTTCCAGTCATAAATTCTGTTAGGATCTTTTGTTCAGATTTTTTTGTATGGTGTAGGAATCCCTTGTATATACTGGGACCTCGTGCACATTTTTAGGGTATCCTGAATTCAACCTTAATTTCCATACAGCTCATCTGCACTCGCGCCTCTATCTTCATGGTGGCACCACGATACTTCATTGGTGTCTCGATGGAGGAGGTGCGGGTCCAGGCCCGAGGTCAAAGGTTGTTGGAGGGCAGCCGCTTGGCAATAGCTCTGATGGACCAAATCCTCGACATCTTGCCTATCATTGGTGAACCATCACCATCCGTCCATAGTGATACGTTGTGGAAGGAAACCATTGAATTCATGCCTGTGTCATACTCAATTTCAATAACATAAGTAGTTTCATTTGTTTTCTCTTGATTATGATTCTTGTGTTTAATGCCTTTGCGTTGTTGTAATTGCACACTATTGAGTAGACAAACATTAGACTAGAGCCGATTGGGCTGGTTTAACAACTTCATTATGTAATCAACAGAGAACCTAAAATAAACCCACAAGCAATCCTTATCAGACTGATGAGGTAGCAATTGTGTAAATCCTCAATATGGTAATGGATGAATGTTTCCACGATCGTCATAAGAATCTCAGTTGATTGAGAGGCGTAATCTTGGGAAAAGAACTAGAGCGGAATTTGTTTATTGAAACTTCGATATGGATACGAGTAGTAGTTTAGCATAGTGTAGATCGCATTTACTTTCATACTTAGCTTATTTCCTGTCTTTGTTTCCTACACAACCAAAACCCTCTATTTCCTGCTTTCCAGTCTAAGGCCGAGTATGAGGCCAGGGACACAAGTTCTTTTGTGTCTTTATGTGCCAAAACGAGTTAAGCCAAACCTCGAGTGCGTGGGAATGCTATGTGTGTCATTTGAGTTTATTGAGTCTATTTTCATTTTCTTTTAAATTGAGTCTGAAAATTATATAGCATGCTTGAAGGTGTGTTAAATTTTTGTGAGTTTTATCTTCGAAAAAAAAGAGATGAAAATAAAAAATATTATAAAGTTTGGCTCTCTTGTTTTTGCATTATTAATATTCTTCTATAATTGATACTAGCCATCTCTGCATTATTTGACTTTGACCTGCATAATTGACTTCCATTCTTTGCATATTTGATTCCCACAATTGACTGCATAATTTTTTTACCATGCATGACTAGAAGTAGTTCTGACCCGTTGCATGAATTAGATCTAAGATGGAAATAACTTTATGTAGGTTAAGGAAGGCTAGGAATATAGTAGTGAGTAATATTTCTAATTCAATTTCTAGTAGTCGTGTTTACTAACAATTCTGATTCTTCTGAATGTAGTAGTACTAACCATTTTGCAGAGCTGAAGCAGATGGAGAATAATGATCATACTCACGAAGAAGCTGGCCACGCCATTGGAACGAGTTCGAGACATGTGAATTGAAATCAATTTAATACATTTGTTGCCTAAATTTCATGGACTTGCAAGTAGAAGACCCTCACAAGCATTTGAAGGAATTCCATGTGGTTTGTTCCTGAAAATGTGGCCGTAAGGAATACCGAGAGGACTACATTAAAATGAAGGCGTTTCTATTTTCCTTAGATGGGTTGCTAAGGATTTGTTGTATCTACTGACCGGTTCTCTTCAACACCAGGGGGACATATAAAGCACATGTTTCTAGAGAAATTATTTCTGACATCGGAGAACCACAACCATCAGGAAGGAAATTTGGGGATAAGAAAAACACTCTAAGAAACTCTACATGAGTCTTGGGAAAGATTCAACGAGTTATGTGCATGTCGCATCATCAGTTAGTGAGCAATTGCTGACTCGGTACTTCTATGAAGGTCGGCGATGATGGACGCATGATTGACAACTGCTAGTGGAGGCGTTGATGGACAAAGCGCCAACAACAAGGCACCTGATCTCAATATGGCAAGTAATACCTGACAGTTTGGGATCGGAGGCCCCGATCCCAAATTGTGAATGAAAATCAGCGTAGTTGAAAACTTGAGACTAGAGAACCAACTAAGAGTTGACATCATTGGTGAGGCAACTTGTTGTTGGACAACTCGACCTAGCATAGTAGCTGGAGTACTGTTGTATTTCTCTTTAGTGGAGCACCCCGTTGATATGTGCCCCGCATTATAAGAAACTAAGTCGGACCACCCAAGAGTGTTGGAGCAATAGGTGGTTATCAATCTCGGGAGACAAGCAAGTATCAGTCGATAATTTGATAATCAACGATTTAGAAGATAGCCATTGCGGCCAGAGTCGAGTCAAAGGCTATATGCAACTTCAGCCCGATTCGGACCTGCCAAAATGTACCTTAAAAGGTCGACCTAGTTATCAGCAATGAGCTCCATCATACGAGGCACCATTGATGAGTCATAAAACCACCATGAAGTGGACCTAAGAAGAGTGCCACTAAAGCTTGACTCATGTACTCGAAAGATGATTGTTAGCTAAGATTCAGATTAAAGGGCCTAAAATTAGAGAAAAACACAACCCATTGCTTATTCAGGTATTAAGCTAACTAATTCTTTCATTGCAGCTCCGGCCGAGGCCTCGCGGCCCATCACTGAGAGGCTCGGTAGAAAGCATCTCGACCAGTGCCGATTATCTCGACCAGGCCAAGACTCGCCCGATGTAAGCATCCCAACAAAGGCACTCCATCAGCGATCCCTTACCGAAAACTCCTCGGTTCATTTCTCTCATGCCCGTCACTGCAGGTAGCTTGTAAGCGCTTGAAGTTATAGCAAGGGTAGAATAGGGATTCCACTTGTAATTCTGTTCGGTTAGTTAACCGCTGTATAAATAAGCAACTCTGAATGATTAGGGGTCTTTTGGCTTCCATAACTTCTTACTCACGCTTTCATCCTCGTTTTCCTCGTATTCCTACCACTCATGGTGTTGCAGGTGCTTTGTAATGGCACTTCTCTCGTCGAAGGAGTGCATGTTAGGGATTGAGAAGCCGAAGGTAGCAGGAGGGACTGATTGGATTACCAACGCACTCCGGCAGACTTGATCCTCAGCATCTAGCTATTCTCGGTGAACCATCACTTGATTTGCCATGATGATCGTCATGGGCGTTGGAGCAGCCCGAAGCCAAGCCCTTGTGTTTGTATTTCAATTCGGTGAAAATAAGTGATTTCTAAATTATGAATTCTATTGCCTCCATTACATAAATTCATTCTCTGAGTTCTGCAATTGCATTAAGGGATTGAATCACAATTGGATTGAGCAGATTGGAATTGAGTACGATTGAAATTATTAACTAATCAAATGGATAATCTAATTTGAGAACCTAAAATCAGCTCGAACTTAATCCCTGCCAACTAATGAGGTAGTGATTGTGTAATTCATAGTATGGCAATGGATGAACCCCTAGCGTGCCATGAGAACACTTATGGGCGATGAGGATTGTTAATAGAGCGAGCGAACAGGGAAATACTTGATTATTGGACTGAAATAGATGCGATGGTAAGCGATGGCGATAGAATAGTTAGTAGTTGCATTCACATTTAGCCATTAATGCATTTCAAATTATTACATCAATCCTTAGTTCTTGCGTTTAGTCTGAGTTACTGGAAAAGCTACTGTAAGCGTCTCTCGGCAACAAGCAGAGCCAGTTCGATACTTGCAATTTAGGTTCTGCTTCATTCTCACTTCGCATTAATTCACAATTCAAGCACATATGTCCTTGAGAGAAATCAACCTAGGGTTGACTATACTATAGTTAGCTTTAGTTATTTGAGGTCTGTTAAGGCAGCAAGCGGAAGCTTATCAAATTGGCCTTGGGTGTCGGGGGAACCTGAAGTTCTTTGTGTTTTTCATGTGCCAAATAGATTGAGTCGAACCAGAGTTTATAGAGTCTTTTTGTAGGATATGTTGAGTCTTGAATTACATCTATGTTTGTGCTGCATTTTGGATCTAATAATCATCATGCATGCAGAATTTACGTAAGTAGAATTTCATGTGAATTCCTTTATTAATAATCAGTTACATCCCGTATTATTAAACATTCTGTTAGGCACCGTCTTTGCATTGCATTCTTACTTGCTCATTAAATTAATGTTAATTGTTATCAGTCTAGAATCCTTGACCATTTTTTTTTACATAACTTGCATGATGCATGTTAGGGAGTAATCTTATCTTATCACGCTTTTGACCACAGAAATAAGAAAAACCTTCACGAAGATTAAAGAGGACTAGGAATCTAATAGTAAATAATAGTAGAAGTTTTGATTACTGTCATTAAATCTAACCAGTTTATCTTGACAATTCTGTTACTAGTTCTAACATTTTTTGCAGAGCCAGGACAGATGGAGAATAATGACAAAATGTTGAAGGAAGCAGCCCCGCTCCAAATGTGGTGTATTAACCTTGGTGCATCCAATACCCATAGCTGGGCCGCTCAAACATATGAATTGAAGTCTAGCCTTATACACCTGTTGCTTAAATTTCACGGTCTTACAGGGAGAAAGATCCCATGAGAATCTAAAAGGAATTCCATGTGGTTTTGCTCTAAATGAGGTCATGAGGGGATATCGGAGGACTACATCAAAATGAAGGCATTTTTCTCATGGATGGAGCAATGAAGGATTGGCTTACCTTCAGCCAGCATTGTTTAACAGGGGAGACATGACGCGCATTCCTAGAGTTCTTTTAGGCATCCCATCGAGAAAAAGGAAATATGTGGGATAAGGCAGCATACAAGAGAGACTCTGCACGTATTGGGAGGAGGTTTAACAAACTTTGTGCCACCTGTCCCCCATCCAGATCAAGTAGTTCTTTGATCCGGTATTTCTATGAAAGACTACCGATGATGGATAGAAGAATGATCGATGCAGCTAGCGAAGAGGCCACGATGGATAAAACACCAGCAATAGCAAGGCATCTGTCTCGATATGACAAGTAATACACAGTTTGGGATCGAGAGAGGCCAGAATCAATCTCGGATGGTGAATGAAAAGCGGTGCGACTTCGACCAAAGATTGGAGAATCAGCTAACGAATTGACATCATTGGTAAGACAGACTTGTAGTTGGACAACATCAACCAGCCATGGCAGCAAAAGTATGTGGCATATGTACTTCATGGAGCACCCCACTGATCGTGCCCAACTCTTGAAGAATCGGACCAACCGGAGAATGTTGGAGCCATAGGGTGGATTTCAGTCAGGAAAACAACCATATCATAATTGGCCATTTAATAGCCAGCAGCATGGAAGACAGCCATTTTTGCCAGGGCCAAGAATCGGGGCCATACAGCGGCTAAACAATTCGGATCCCACTTATTTGAAAAATACCTATCGAGACAAATAGGTTATCAATAGTCGACTCCACTTATATCAAATGTTGTAACCTTTCAACCAACAACAGCTTGACAGCGGTGAAAGTGCCTATGAAAGGTAACTCTCCGTCTACGGAGGACTTGATGAAGTAACTTACTGACAGCCAACCTAGAGTTCCGGCGATAAGTGAGCTCCCGGTAGTATCTGCAGTTCAATGAGAACATGATGCATATCTAAGACCTTAAAAGCGTGGTTGACAGCTAGCCAATCTTGTGAGGCGTTACGGTCGGTGGATCCAGCGACTTTTACCATCTCAAACCATTCCAAATGCGAGGAAATGCCGGTGTAGTCACTCTCCAGAAGTGGAAAGAACTCTGTAACCTCTGTTGTAGTAGTTCTTAGAATCGATTAAAGCCGACTCAGAGGCAGAGAGCGACTTAACGATCTCGGCCAGAAATAGTTGTCCATTGCCTTTTCCATCTCGGACCATCTTGGCAAAAGCGAAGTCGGACAAGCGTTGAAGATGTTTTGGAAGGTGGAAATCAATATTCCAACTCCTCGTGCAATTAAACAGGTCCACTAAGTATGCAAATTCCTCAAGGAATTATGCGTACATAAAGGAGGAAGATCGAAGGGAGCCGAGGGGATGGAGGCGTGGTGTCGGCTCGACCAAAATGAAAGAACTTCGCCCCTAGGTACTTCACGAGCAACGCCCGAGGAAATCTGAGACCTTGGAACCTTTTTACGTCCCATTACACCATTGGCGTGCACCTTGTGATGCCATGTTAGATTTGGGAGCCTCGATCAATGTCATGCCAGCATCGATCTGAGGTCCACCGACTTTGGTGATTTAGAGCCAGGGGATGACCATTCAAGCAAATAGAAGCATTGTCAACCCACAGGAGTTCTCGAGGATGTTCTCCGTCCCAGTCAACGAACTAATATTTCGGTGATTTTTTTATGTGCTAGACATGGAGGATGAGACATGGGAAGAATCACCTTAATTCTGGGAAGACCTTTCTTGATGATAGCCGAGCCAAGATCGATGTGCATGCTAGGATGCTACCGATGGAATCGATGTGATACCTTGGTGCAATTCACATTTTTCGAATCAATGAAGCACCCAAAGAAGACCGTTCTCTCTTTGGCATGATTTAATTGATGATAGTTGAAGAATACTTTCAACTAAATAACAGCGATTAGAGGGACATGGGAGCTTTTCTTTGAACCTTTGATGAGCAGTTTGCTTAGGTCATAGGCGAAGACATGACCACTAAAGAAATACAAGACCTTCCGACTCTGGGGACAACCATAGCGATATTGCCGACTTGGGTTTTGGGGGTGAATTATCTGAATTGTTGAACTAGGTCTGCAGCCTTGAAAACCCGGTACAACCCGTGCAGTCAAAGTCATTTGAAACTGAAAAAGTCTCCCATTGCCTGTTGGGGACCATTTTTCTGTTGAGTCAATCGCCCAAAGCAGTAGAGCCAAGTTAGCTAAAAATTCACTCGGTCGAAAAGGCAAACAGCAAGGCCAACACCGTCTTGGCGATGAAGATAGATCTGAGCAAGTAAAATCGATGTTCCATCGGTCCACTCTGAAGTTGCCTGAAGTCAGGCTCGATCAACAGAATCGAAGCCATCAGTCGGGCAGAAGCGACAAGAAGTAGAAATCATGTCGGCACATGATCTTAGAATAGATATCAAGACAGACCAGCGGGATCCAAGTCCGATGTAACTGAGAAATCTCATCCACACCACCCATGGAATTGAAACCATTACCAAGTCACTGAAATATGCCTACTTGGACGGTGAAACGACTTCCGATTATCGTACCAACAATCTCCACAAGAGCAAAGAAGACAAGTTCTTTGATGTCTTAAAGGCAACATAAGAAGACAATTGGGTGGAAGCTTTCAAGACCTTCCGGGCATTAATCCCTCCATTTGCATGCATAGAATACTAATGGAGGAGGACATCAAGCCCGTAAGGCAACAAAAGAAAGGCCCGGGTTTGCCTGGGCGTAGTCAAAAGGAAATCCTTGAAAACTCACCAGCTGCAGGGGCATTATCTATCCTGGCTTCGGACAATCCCGATTAAGGTAAGCCTTGTGCAGGTAGTTCTAAGAAGTTTGGGATGACTGTTATGAAAAACCAGCAAGATGAGTTGGTATACATAAGGATTCAGAATAATTTGGCGATGCTGCGTGTTATAGAAGAAGCCAGACAGCGACTCATGAGACCATTTTCCTTTGCCTTTCATCGATCAAGTCCTAGAAAATTATCATGGAAATCCATTATTGCTTTCTTGATGGATTTTCAGGGGTACATCTAAATACATATTTTTGAAGATCAACAAAACCACCTTCACGCCCTTTTAGCACATTTAACGTACCTTCGCATGCCGCCCGGTCTGTCTGATGCAAAATTACAATTCAACCTTGCATGACAAGTATTTTCTCGGACTTCTTCTGAGTTGCATGGAGGTGTTCATGGATGACTTCACGGTGTCTGTGACTCATTTTGAAACATGCACAGCAATCTATCCAAGGTGTTGAAGAGATGTATTGACACAAACCTCATCTTGAATTTCAGAAAAATGTCATTTCATGGTGGCCAGGGGAATAGTGTTGGGACATTTGGTCTCAAACAGAGGCATCGAGGTGGAAAAAAGCAAAGATAGATGTTAGAACCTCCGCTTGAAACCTAGCTTCGGTGTGGGAAGTTCGCTCATTCTTGGGACATGCAGGTTTCTCTGAAGATTTATTAAGAACTTCATTGGCCCTGCCTCTGTCCAAACTGCTACAAAGGATGTGGAATTCACTTCGATCGGTTCTGTGTTGAAACAACAGGAGTTGAAGAAGCAGGATCACATCGACCCCGTCTTACAAGCACCCAGCGGGACCTGCCATTCGAATTGATATGTGATGCATCAATGCAGCATTAGGAGTTGTTCTCGGCCGAAGGCGAGTCGTCTGCCCAGGTGCCCATGATTGCTTATGCATCCACTTAACTATGGACCGGCCCGGCAAAACTACCTGACAACCGGTGAGAAGGAACTCTTGGCAATTGTGTTTGCCTTAGACAAATTTCGCTCCTACCTTCTTAGTTAGGATAATTGTATTCTCTCACCATCTTTGCTTTATGGTACTTCTTTGAAAGAAGCGGCCTTGGCCAAGGCGGTCAAGTGGATCTTAACTTCTCGAGAGTTTGACTTGGAGATTAGAGATAAGAGGGTGTTGAGAACCACATGGCCGGTATTAAATAGAATTGAAAAAAGAGCGTCTGCCGTCGAGATAGGTTCCCGATGACCAACTCTTACACGTCAAGTCGGCCACGCCATGCTTTTCTTGACATCTACATAACCCATTGGCAACATCTCGGTTCCAGCGAGAGGCATCTCGCCATTATAAGGAGAAAATCCAAAGTGATGCCAAACATTACATTTGGGATGACCCCTACCTTTGGAGATTGTGCGGCGACAAAGTTATCCGTAGGTGTATTCACGACAATCGATGGTCCTCGGTTATGCCCTTCGGCGCTTTAGAAACGGCCTGTGGATCAACTCAGACAGCGAAAGTGCTGGATTGTATATTTTCTTGGCCTTATCTTTAAAGGCGTCCATCGATTAAATCTCCGCTTTGTGAAAAGATGCCGGCGAGGGTGCCCGTAGGCAAAAAGGCATGAAATGCCCCAACAACCTATTACTGTTTTGTGAAGTTTTTTGATATGCAGGTATAGACTCATTCCATTCGATCTGATAGTTATTCATACATTTTTTGGCTGTCGATTATGTATCAAGATGGGTGAAGCCATTGCCTGAGAACCAACAATGCCAAGGTAGTAGTGGACTTTCTTAAGTCGATATTTTATTGGTTTGGTATCTAAAATGACTCATCCCGGTGACCAAAGGAGTCAACACGCAATAGAAATCATAGCTCCACGCTTCAAAGTATGGGGTGGCCTGGCGAGTTGCTTTCTGACATATCACCCCCAAACAAGCGACCAAGGCGAGGTGTTTAGCGGGGAAATCAAGCAAACAACACAAAAGATGACAAATCGACATGAAGGATGATAATGCATGTTTTTAAGTCGTTTTGAGCAGCATATCAAATAACTAAAAATAAGCATAGTATAACCACCCTAGGTCATTCTTACCGAGGACACGGTCGTTCTAAGTGTGTGCTTGATGGGGAAGCAGCGAAATTAGAATACGAGTGTAAAATACCGACTTGTCTCATTGCGGGGTTGCTCCAGCGAGACAGGCAAGGTGGACCTCGGTTGGACAATCGGCTTGGTCTCGGCTAAGTATGCAGGCCTTCTGAGAGATGGACTACCTGCATCTCGGACTTAAAGGCAATAGATGGCAGGGGGGTTGGAATGCAATTGGAATCAAAAGCAGAGGTTAACTCAATCAAGCGAAATTAACTGTCTGCGAATGCAATTCTGTACTCTTAATGCTATTGCTATTATTATGTTCATGTTTAGTTCAATAATCAAGTTAACTTTCTGGTTCAATCACTCAATTACAACCTCATTAGGCCTCGATATTCTTATGGCAATCGCGAAAATTAAGATCCACACCATGCAGGGATTTACCTGATCGCCACCCGTCAGTTAGAGATTAAGTTCAAGCTGATTTTAGATTCTCGATTAACAATCGTTAAGTGATTTCTTTGAATTAGCTAAACCAGTTCAATCGGCAGTTTTAACGTTGTTAAAGTCACCATGTGCAATCATTAGCGATAAGTGAACTTAGATTTCAGGGAATGCAACAGTCAGAATTGAAAAACACTTATAAGATTGAAAACAAAATACAAACCTGAGCTGGATTCGATGATTCCATCTTCCACGACAATCGCCGTAGAGACGGTGATGATTCACCTCTGCTAAGCTAGGGTGCTGAGGTTCGATCCACCCGGAGTGCGTTGGTGCTCAATCGGTCTCTACGATAACATTCGCTTCTCGGTTCCACAACTGCATTTCCTGTCAGGAGAAACGCCGCCCACTTGTGGCAGTAGTGTACCACCGTGAGCGGAGGAGAAAACGAGAGAATTTAGAAATTATGGACGGGAAGGTTTGAATGCCAAAAGCCTGCAATCGTTCGAGTTATCTATTTATACAAGTGGACCTGACTACTTGATGCTAACAAATTATATATGCAATTCTATTCTGCCACTTGTTGTGACTTGCGTTGCAAACTTCTCAATAGTGGCGTGGAGCTAATTTGGACCCAAGGTGGCTTTGATTCTTGGAGTTTTCCGGATCTACTGGGCTCCTGCGTAGGGGCAGGAGGCTCGGCCTGGGCTTTGATGGCGGGTTAGAGCTTGACTAAATCTGCGATGAAGAGATAGTTAACTAAAAACCTTGATTAAGCCTGAGTTGTGTTTTACTCGAGTTTAGGCCGATGTCGGATCTTAGCTAACGATGCGTCTTTTTAAGCGTGAGTTGTTCAATGGTACCGCTTCTTAGGTCGGCTTAAGATGTACATTTTATGACTTCGTCAAACCCTTAGCCTTTTTGCACTCTGGCTCGCAACGTATGACTTAAATAAGGGTGATTTCGGTGAGAGATTCTTACGTTTGATTTCCCTTAAGCTAACTTCTACGAGTCGGCCTCTCTTCATCGGTTCAAAGCTACGTATTCTGTCAGGGGAGCTACTTCAGCTTTGGTTTCTTGGGGGGCGCGTGGTTTCGATTGGGAAGGGGTTCCCCGAGAAGTCATAGAACTTTTACTCGTATGCTTAATTTTCACCGACTGCCGAATTAATAGCGGAGGCTTGTGTTTACACTTAGCATTGCATGGAATTGGTGTTACCATATCTTGACAAAGCTCTCTCTTTACACCTGTAAACCACAACCCGTTATGATCGCTGGGACTTTTTGGCTTGTAGCGAGGTTGAGGTTATGGAATCGAATAGATGTAAGAAAACTAGCTTGAGGGCACGCGGGGAGGAGAGGAGCAATGGGAGTGAATGTAACCCGATATGAGGCGGTTTAGGTTCTTTGTGGTCTCCTTTGATCTGTATTTACTCCCGTTTTACATTCTTTCTTTCTTCTCATTCGGTTTGCTGATTTTGTTTATTTAAACTTATTTATTTAACTTTGTTTTGTTTTTTATGTCTTTCTTTTCTTTTCTTTTCATTCCATTTTCTCTCCTTTTTCTCTTCTTCTGAACCTTATTTAACTTTTGACCGAATTCTGTCCACTAGACTTCCCCCAGCATTGATTCTAACTCACTCCCCGAGACGATTCCACGACTCCTCGGCTTTCGAGGGTAGGTAGAATGGTTTTAAACCTCGGCTTGTGTAAGGCTGCGAAAAGTGGTCAATTTAGGCTCGAAAAGGGGGTGACAAAGGCTTGACTTGTTTTTTGGACAACTTATTTGGCTCAGGCTCATAAAATATAGCTAGATCATTTCATTCTTGCATGTGTAAACAGTTGTCTGGAGAGTTAAGGCAAAATTCAGCACACCTGATTAACACCTTTGCAAAAATCACTCAAAAAGAAGGGAAATGGTAGAGTGTAAACCATCTACACAAGGCTCAAATTCTCCCACCTTGGCTGATTACGTTTCTTCACTCGAGAAGGTTCCCTCTTCCCATTTTGCCCTTTGCAGCTTAGGACCCGGTTTGGTTCCGCCGAGCGGGGAAGCGGCTTACTGGGAATGAAGAGATTCGCCTGGCGGCTCGTCGGACTCTCGGATTCAAGCGAGGAATTTCCTCTCTTTCTTTTGAATACGTAATTACGCTAAGATGAGGCCATTAAAACATGGGCGGACTCTTTTATTAAACCTGAGCTTAAAAGCAAAAATACTAATGAGACTTAAAATAGTATATCAGATATGTAACAAACGAAATGAAAAAAGCTAGAGAAGAAGGGCAGATATGATGTGAATGATCAGTCCCAAATGGATAGAACCCCCACCGCTTAGTTTTGCATTACATCTGTCACTATTAAGAGGTTAGCCAAGGATTGGCTTAATTTGTGCCATCTGGGTGGAGTCAGGTTCCGCCAGGAGATGCTTCTAAAATTTTCTCAGTGGTACTAGACAGCCGAGGGAAAGGTTTAACTTGGTGCGGATTGACTGAAGGTCTGCGATTAGTATGTTCTTCGTTGGTATACTGCACCATGGGGAAATATGTTAGTGATAACAAAGGTCCACCCGTAGGGCCGAAGCTTACACCTCTTTTATGAGCTTTAATGTCTGGAGTTGAAAGAGCGGCCTTTTTTGGCCCGATATGAATCTTTTCTCGGGATCTTTTTGGTCATGGGAATTTTTTACCTTTTGCTTGTAGATCCCAGCATTCTCGTAGGCTTCCTACGAAGTTAGTCTAATTCTTGAAGTTGGAATTTCCTATGCTCTCCAAGCTTGGTCATAGGCCATGTTACATTGCTTGAGCTTGATAAGCTTTGTGCTCACAGCTCACGGGGAGGTGGCCGGCTTTCCAGAAAACAATTCGGTAGGGGAGACATCCTGGCGGTGTTCGGTATGCGATCTGGCGGCGCGCCCATGGCGCATCTTGAGTTTGCTCCGGTTCTTCCTGCTGGGATTTGTCATCTTTTGCAATGTATGCTTAATTTCCACTGTTAAACACCTCCACAGCTTGCCCGTTAGTGCAGGGGGGTGGTATGTTGTAACTATCTGTGTGCTACCCGTATTTTTTTAAGAAGGGAGGCCATGGCTGCATTGAAATGACTCCCATCCTTTAATGAGCACTTTTGGGACCTTAGAACACATGAAAATATTGGACTTAAGAAATCAACTACGACCTTGGCATCATTGGTTCTAGTGGGAATGGCTTCTACCCGTCTTGATACGAATCGGCAAAGCGAGGATGTATGAATAGCCATTGGAGATTGGAATAGCCTATAAAATCTATACCCCAGGGCGTCGAAAAGAATTCAAAACGAGGATGGGTTCTTTGGGCATTTGATGTCTTTGGTTCAAGGCCGTCCACAGCTTTTGCATCATCTGTAGGTGGAGCGAGATTGATGGGCGTCTCGAAAATAGAAGGCCAATAAAGGCCCACAATCAAGCACTTTCTGGCCGATTCGAGATGGCGTAGTGACCTCCTCCGGGGCCGAGATAGAATCGGAGCTTAGATTGATCTCGGTGTGGGATACACTACGGATAACCTTGCTCGGTGCATAATCTCCAAGGTAAGGGTCTCCCGTACATAATATTTAGCATCATTCTGAGTTTCTCCTTGTATAGCCAAGGATGCGTCAGGTGGGTATTGAGATGTTGCCACAAGTTGCAAATGTCGGCAAACCATGGTGTGGCCATCTTGATATCAAGAAGGTGTTCATTGGGAATTCATCTCGGATTGGCATTGGTTCGCTTTCCTTTTCAATCCTGCTCGGTGATCTGCTACCAAATTTTCAACACCTTTCTTATCTGAACCTCCAAGTCGAATTCTTGGAGGAGAAGCATCCAGGATCAGTCTCGAGCAGCATCCGGCTTCCTCGGCTAAGTATTTGAGGCGGCGTGATCGGGAAACAAACGACTATTTTGGAACCCGAGAAGGTAAGAAGCGAGAAATTTATACAAAGGCAAATACTATTGCCAAAAGCTCCTTCTCGGTTAATGGTGTAATTTTGCTTGAGGTCCAGTCCATAGTTACTAGGCATCGTGATGACATGGACTGGTTGGCCGACTCAGCTCCTGTGGCCAGAAACGACTCCCAATGCAGGTAGATGCATCGCGCATTAACTTTCAAATAGCGAGGTCCCGGTGCTTGCGGGATAGGTGCGGATGTGAGTTTGTTCTTCAGCTCACGAAATGCCCCAATGCAGGGGCTAGTGAAAGTAGAAATCCAATCATACGGAGGAGTTTGGACGGAGGCGAGCTATTTTCTTTGAAGTCCTTGATGACCTTACATAAGAAAACTTGCGTGTCCCGAAATGGCGAACTTCCCGCCTGAAGTGGGGTTTGGAAGGAAGTGATTATGTCTATTTTCGCCTTGTCAACGATGCCTGTTGGAGACCAGGTGTCCCACACTATTCCTCGGTCACCGTGAAATGGCATTTTTGAGATTGAGAACCAAGTTCGTGTCCATGCATCTCTTGACACCTTGGACAGGTTGTTCAGGCATCTCGTCGAATGATTACACATGCAGTGAAGTCATCCGTAAACACCTCCAATGCAATCCTGCCATCAAAGATGCTCATCATGCAACATTGAAATGTGCTCGGAGCATTGCACGGGCCAGAATGGCATGCGGGGTGTCTGCAAAAGTGCCAAGCGGGCATGTGAAAGTGGTCTTATGTTGATCCTCGGGTGCTATGTGTATGCGTATATCCAGGAATGCATCGAGAAGCGATGGTGGGATTTCCACTGCTATTTTCTCAAGCATTTGGTCAATAAAAGGCAAAGGAAAGTGATCCTTGCGGGTTGCCTGATTGAGTCTTCATGTCGATACACACCGACTATTTTGAATCAGTGTAGGTACCAAACTCATCTTGTTAGTTTTTCATGGCCAGTCATTCAGTTTCTTTAGCCTTTACTTGCATAGGACTTCGCCCGTTGGTACATGCGAGATAGGGTAGATGATGCACTGCGGCAAGTAGCCCGTGACTTCTTTCTTGACTACATGTCTAGAATGGTAGGATTCACCTTCGTTGTTGTTGCCTTATGGGCTTAATATCCTCACTCCATTAGTATTTTGTGCATGCATATGGAGGGGTTAATAACTGGAAGGTCAGAAAGTTTCCGCGATTGCTGTTTGTGTTGCCTAAGGACTTCAACAGCTTATCTTCTTGCTACTGGGGAGGTTGCTTGCAATGATGGTGAGGGCTGTTGTTCCACGATCTAGAAAGGCATATTTTTAAGTGGCTAGGCAATGGTTTCAGCTCCGTGGGTGGTGGAGATGGAAATTCTGAGTCACGACTATTGGATCCATTTGGTAGGCTTGTTCTTGACTCGGTGTTAGGGTTTTCGACACGTTCTCGACCTTTATGTTGCTTGATCGCTCGGATGGTTAGTTTCGGCTCTCGTCAGGCTAAGGTCGGACTCGGTTTTCCTTCTGACTTGGGTATTGGATCCGGGTGGAAGCGATTAACTTCTTGGTTCGAGTCTAGTCCCTACAGGCGAGATGGTTTCGATGCGTGTGTGGAATGTGTGTTTGATTAAATCGGCCGAGGTTGACTCTTGACCTTGCGTTGACTCGGCCTTCCATGGCGACTTGATTCGGTCGTAAATATGGTTTCCAATTGTGCATGTAGAGGCTTCGTAGTCTCGGCAACATTTATACACTTTTATTCTTACTCTGCAGGGTTGAGAGTAGCGGACTTGGTTTGTTAACGTGGTTAGTTCTTTTTTTTCAAATGCCAAGTCGCTAATGTCACTATAGCCATCCTCGGAATCTAGGGACTCTAGTACTTCATTATGATTGGCCTTTGAGCATTTACTAAGGCTTAATAGTTCTAGCAAGATCTTCCATTCTCCCTTTGCAAACATCCCGATTGGAAGTATTCCTCTATTAATTCTTCCATTATATCTATACCAAGGAGGGGTGGTCTTCGGTGGGGTGTTTCATGGCTTGAAAATGTTGAACTGCACCAATGTATCACGAATTCCATTGAGGAAGCTTACCGACATGCACGTCAATCTTCGTCCTTCTTTGTCATCAGAAATGGTCTCCCCAGAGTATCAAGGTTGATCCTTTTCCTTATGCCTCGTCCTCCATGTCAAGCACATAGAAATCAGCTGGAAAGATTGGTTCGTTTACTTGGGCGAGGACATCTTCGAAACTCCCGAGGGGTTGCCCGATGCTTCTATTAGCAAACTGAATGGTCATCCTGTGGGTTCTAGATCTCGAAATTGAGGGACACATGAAGTTGATCTTTGGCATGGCGTTAATTGGCCTCTAGTCAGCATAGCATCGTAAAAGTGCAATCGCCAATAGTGCATGGGGCCCAGAAGATGTCGAGGTCTCGACACTTCCTTAGCAGAACACAATGAAATCCTGCCGGTGGGGTTACTCCTGTTAAAAATCGACACCGCACCTCACAATTCTCGACTCCCCTTCATCTTCCTCCTTTTTTGTGCAGCGTAATTCCTTGAGGAATTTTGTGTGCCGAATTTATTTGATCGTCGAGAAGTGGAATGTTGATTTCCGCCTTCGAGAACATCTTCAGCAGTTCGTCATCAGAATCTAGTTTCCTTCTTGGGGAGGGGTCAGGAATTGGAAGCGGCAATGGGACTGTTATGCATGGCGGAGACTGTGCATCGGCTACTATTTCGGTCGGCTTCAGCTGGCTGTACGATCTTTGTGTAAGGCTCTTATGGTAATTCTTTAAAGCTTCTAAAGTATTCTTGCATTGGCATTCCATCTGGTCGAATGGGTTGAGAAGGAGGCTACTTGAGCCAACTGATTGTAGTTCATTCACCCGGTATTTGCTAGCTGTCCTATTTGCATCTTGAGATCTGGATGGTGGCGGTCATAATTCTTTGGGGTTGTAGGTTCTTTGGAACTTCTTGTTGTTGGAATTCTAGGTTGCTTGTTGCCTGATTTTTCATTAAATCTTCTAGTGATGGAGAATACTTGAGTAGGAGTTCTCTATTGTTGTGGTGGGAAGGATGATCTGTGTATTGCGGACTCGGTGCGATAACCAATTGTTCCATAGGATGCATTCGGCATGGATCAACTCTTTTTGAAGTAGCGTATAGTCTGGTTGTGGGTTTGGCCAGGAGCAGTTGTTTCCATATAGTTGATTATCGAACTAGGGTTACGATAGGGTTGCTTCCCGTACTAGAGTCCTCCTACAGCTCCAACACTTTCGGTTTAGCTAGGTTCGGTCTCTTGGAGAGTGGGAGCCTGAATCGAGTTGGATGCTCCCTTTGAAGTACATATGCCACAGACCTTTTTTGCCATGGCTGAATGATGTTGACTAACAGCCAGTTGTCTCGCCAAGGAAAGTCGGCTCGGTTAGCGATTCTCAGCCTTTGATTGTCGGCTGCCTTTGCCAGATTTCGTTCCTTTGGCCAGCAGATTCGACCCTACGATCCCGAATTGTTGAGTGTTGCTTGCCATATTAAATCGAGGATGCCCTTCTACTCTTGGTGCTTTGTCCATTCGCGCTCCTCCTTTAACTTCATCGATCATGCACTCCTGTCCATCATCGATAATCCTTCATAAAAGTATTGGATCAGCGTTGCTCGTGATCGATGGTAAGGGCAGTGTACAGGCTTGTTAGGCGCTCCAATACTCGTCTGGAGTTTCTCCTATGTCTTCTTAGTATCCGATGATTTCTTTCCTAATGAAATTACAGTCGGTCTGGAAGGGCGGGAAGAATTTTTCTAGGAAGGTGCTTTTCATATCTCCCCCAAGTGTTAAAAGAGTCTTTGCTGTAGATATGCCAGTCCTTTGCTGTCCATCGGGGGAGAATGGGAGGCGCCGTCTTTGATGTAGTCTTGCGGGATTCCTGCGGCCTCGTCGTGGAGCAAACCACGTGGAATTTCTGAGATCTTTGTGGGGTCTTCTCTGCAAGGCAGGTAAATTTAGGCAACAAATGTATTAGACCGGACTTTAGCTCATAGGTTTCTTGTAGGCTCCGGTTAGGGACATTGGATACACCGGGGTTGGTGCACCACATCCAGCGTGGCTAGTTCCTTCAACGTTCTGTTTTGATTCTCCATCTGCCCTGTCTGCGAGAAATCTTAGTACTAGCAACAAAATTGTCGATATAAGATTGGTCGAGTTAATGATAGAATTTACCTTACTACTGATATTTCTTGTGGTATTTCTAATTTTTACTTAATCTTAAATAAGGTTAGTTCTATTTCTGGATCAAAAGTATACAGTGGGCCGTGCTTTACTTCTAGTCATGCATCATGCAGAATTTAAAGTACTTAAGCAACAATTAATTCTCTTGAAAACGAGATGTGGTCAATATGTCTTTGCAAAATTAAAATGTAATGCAGATTTAGAGTTCTACTAATACTTATATGTATATATTTGTTTTCTTTTTAACAGTGAATTCGCGTAGAGATTTATTAGAAAATTCAGACTCGACAAATTCCGGACTCAACAACTTTAAACAAAACTTCTTACTTTCGGATTCGACTTCGGTTTACTTGGCTGAAACCTGAAAGAACTTGTTGTCCCCGGCGGGCGCGATTTGATAATCGTGTTTTTCTAGTCGTTTTGAAACGGCTTATCCAAATAGCCCAAAAACTAACTATAGTATATGTGACCTGGGTCATTCTTCCGCAGGACACGGTGCGTTCTAAGTGTGCTTGATGTAGAGCAACAAATTAGAATCACGAGTGTAAAATACCGACTTGTCACCAGCTTTTAGTAGAGTTGCTTTCAGCCGGAGGGCGAGGCAAGTCGACCTCGGTGAGACAATCTGGCTGGTCTCGGTAAGTGCAGGCCAGGGCCTTCTGAGGATGGACTACCTCATCTCGGACTTAAAAGGCGATAAGCGAGGGGGGTTGGAATGCAATTGGAATCAAAACAGAGGTTTAACTACAATCAAAACTGAAATTAACTACAATGCAAATGCAATTCTGGCTACTCACAATGCTATTGCTATTATTGTGTTCATGTTTAGTTCTAATAATCAAGTTCTTTACGGTTCAATCACTCCGATTACAACCTGCATCACCTCCATTATTCTTATGGCAATCGCCAAAGTGCGTCCCTTGCCATCAGAGGATTTACACAATCGCCACCCCGTCCAGTTGGCGGAGATTAAGTTCAAAAGGCGATTTAGATTCCGATTAACAATCGTTAAGTGATTACCCTCACTGAATTAGCTAAACCGGTTCAATCGGCTTAGTTTAACGTTGTTAGTCACCATGTGCAATCCTTAGCATGATAAGTGAACTTAGTTTTCGGGGAATACAACGGAGATCGGAATTCAGAAAACAACATAACATTGAAAACAAAATACAAACTTGCGGGCACAGATTCGATGATTCCATCTTCACGACAATCGCCATGGGCGGCGGTGATGATTCACCTCTACTAGGCTAGAGTCTTTGAGGTTACGATCCGCAGTGCGTTGGTGCTCCAATCGGTCTCCTCGATTAACCTTAAAGCTTCTGGGTTCTAAAAATTTCCCTCAGAGAGAAAGCATACTTAATAGCGTCGTGTACCACCGTGAGCGGAGGAGAAAGCGAGAGAATTTGGAAATTATGGACTCGGGAAGGTTTGAATGCCAAAAAGCCTATTCGTTTAGGAGTTCTATCTATTTATACAAGAGTGGACACAGCTAACGATGCTAACAGAATTATATGTACAATTCCTATTCTGCCCTTGCTTTGTGACTTTGCGTTGCAAGCTACTCAGGGTAGTGACGTGGAGGCTGAAGGCTGGACCCAAGGTGGCTCTGATTCTTTGACGTGGAGTTCCACCTGGATCTACTGATTGGGCTCCCCCCATGGGCCGAGAGGCTCTCGGCTGGGCTGATGGCGGGTTGAGCTTGACTAAATCTACAATGAAGAGATAGTTAATTTAAAGTAGCGATTAAAAGCCGCAGTTGTGTTTTACTCGAAGTTGGAAGGCCATTAATACGGATCTTAGCTAACGGGTCATCTTTTAAGCTCGTGGGTTGTTCAATGGTACCCTTCTTAGGTCCTTAAGATGTACATTTATGACTCGTGAAAATTTAGAATGCAAATCTCGAGGGCGCTTTATGGGCGCAATAGAGCGCATCTTAGAGCAATTTGTTAGAAATGTCTCACTACCCAGTTGTTTTTGGTAAAACCTGCCACCTTCCTGTGGACTCGAACCAAGGCTTACTAGGCTGTCAAGTAATGCAATATGCCTATGACCAAGCGGGAGGAAACGAGAGAATTCAAGCTCAGGGCTTGGCCGAACAAAGCTTGGAAGCCTGAGAATTCCGGGATCTCTGAAGCGAAAAGTCAAGAATTTCATGACCGAGGAAGATCTGAGGCTT
>JAENHJ010000434.1:30000-33786 GCA_025330945.1 Mucuna pruriens | reverse complement strand
AAATGGGCTTCTAGGTGTGGAATTTATTAGTGATTTTTCAGCAGAAATTAGCTTGTCATATGAGTTCGAATTTGTTATCGAGTATGTGAAAAAGAAGCATAACATTACAGACCAGACGCTCACTAATGAGTACAGCATTTTCAGAATTGTAAATTTACGGCATTAAGGTTACTAATACGTCGAAAGCTGTTCGTCACCGTTGTTGGGCCATAATTTAACGCACTAATCCGCCGAATTAGGTCTTGACGCAAAGCATCTTTGTTGAACGTTTGATTATTACAGTCACGGAACGCTTAGAGGTTCAATACCAAATAAAAATTTATCGTATCGGCATAGCCGACGTTTCACACATAGCGAAAGAATTTTGAAGAATCTTTTCCATTTTTCGGTTATGTATGGAAAGATAGAAATAAAATGACTACAATTTTGGGTATTCACTTAATCTTGTTGGGTATAGGTGCTTTTCTTCTAGTATTCAAGGCTCTTTATTTTGGAGGTATATATGATACATGGGCTCCGGGGGGTGGAGATGTAAGAAAAATAACCAATTTGACCCTTAGTCCAAGTATTATATTTGGATATTTATTAAAATCACCTTTTGGGGAGAAGGGTGGATTGTTAGTGTGGACGATTTGGAAGATATAATTGGAGGACATGTATGGTTGGGTTCCATTTGTATACTTGGTGGAATCTGGCATATCTTAACCAAACCCTTTGCATGGGCTCGGCGTGCACTTGTATGGTCTGGAGAAGCTTACTTATCTTATAGTTTAGGTGCTTTATCTGTTTTTGGTTTTATTGCTTGTTGCTTTGTATGGTTTAATAATACCGCTTATCCTAGTGAGTTTTACGGGCCCACTGGACCAGAAGCTTCTCAAGCTCAAGCATTTACTTTTCTAGTTAGAGACCAACGTCTTGGGGCTAACGTAGGATCTGCTCAAGGACCTACAGGTTTAGGTAAATATTTAATGCGTTCCCCGACTGGGGAAGTTATTTTTGGCGGAGAAACTATGCGTTTTTGGGATTTGCGTGCTCCTTGGTTAGAACCTCTAAGGGGTCCGAATGGTTTAGACTTGAGTAGATTGAAAAAGGACATACAGCCTTGGCAAGAACGTCGTTCCGCGGAATATATGACTCATGCTCCTTTAGGTTCCTTAAATTCCGTGGGTGGCGTAGCTACAGAGATTAATGCAGTAAATTATGTCTCTCCTAGAAGTTGGTTAGCTACTTCTCATTTTGTTCTAGGATTCTTCCTATTTGTAGGCCATTTATGGCACGCAGGAAGAGCTCGCGCAGCTGCCGCAGGATTTGAAAAAGGAATTGATCGAGATTTTGAACCTGTTCTTTCCATGACTCCTCTTAATTGAGACATGAGATCCAATGAAGTAGAAATCACTTTTTTTTTACTATACATATTGAGTTGAACAGGTCATATTGAAATAAGATTTTCTTTTCCTTTTTTCTCATTTCTATCTAATCTTTTTTTCGGGCTGGGCTACGTGATGATATAGCCCAGCCCGAAAAAAAGATTAGATAGAAACTAATAAAATAAACAAATCTATTCGCCGAGAAAAAGGAGAGAGAGGGATTCGAACCCTCGATAGTTCTTTGTTTCGAACTATACCGGTTTTCAAGACCGGGGCTATCAACCACTCAGCCATCTCTCCAAAAGCTAATTTATATTTTAGCTTTATTCCACTGAATAGAACATGAGCATATGAATTGATACCCTTTTATCCTTTTATTATCTATCCATGGTAAATATATCCGGTGTGAATCTATTGGTTTAGTTGTCTATCGGTATGTATATAGATGCATAATCCAGCAAGCATGTTGTGAAGTAAAAAAAACTACCCTCGATCCATGCCTCAAAAGGGTTGATAATAAGTCATAAAAAATCAATGAATTCGTGATAAAACCCTTCTGCGTTTTTTATTAAAAATTTTTTGTCGATAGTCTATAAAGGGGTTGGGGATCAAATGGTATAGTTCTTTTGTTGGTAAATTGGAGGATTAGAAACATGACTATTGCTTTCCAATTAGCTGTTTTTGCATTAATTGCTATTTCATTTATTTTATTGATTAGTGTACCTGTTGTATTTGCTTCTCCTGAAGGTTGGTCGAGTAACAAAAATGTTGTATTTTCCGGTACATCGTTATGGATTGGATTAGTATTTCTAGTAGGTATTCTTAATTCTCTCATTTCTTGAAGCTTTTTATTCTAGATCAAAAAACGAAATGACCCCTCCCTATAAATGTGTTATAGTTTTCTTTATTTTTAGGGACTTATCTATTCCGTTTTTTTTAATGTGCCTGACAATCCGAAAGAATTCTGGGGGAGGGGTCAAACTTCTTTTATTAGAAAAATATTCTAATTATATCTTATACTTATATGGTGGTATATTGTAAAACGAAAAAAAAAAACAATAAAATTAAACTAAATAAAAAAAAATGAAATATAAAAATTTGAATTTTCAATTTGAATACTCTATTCATATTATATTCTATTAATCTATTTATAGGAATATATTCGAAATATTCTATAAATAGATTCTATAATTAGAAATATATTCTATTATATAAGATTAATATTTCATTATATAAGATATAAGATTAATATTTCAATTTTAAATACTAAAAATATATTAATACGTCGTCTATTAATTTAATTAATAGAAAATATATATATATATAATTTTCTAATTTATTTAATTTATTATTAATTAATTAGAACTTTCTTTTTTCTTAAAAAAAGTAAATAAAAATATTCTATATCTATAGATATAGAAGATATAGAATCGTAATTTGAATTCGATTAGATTATATAGATATATAGAAAAAAAAGAATAGATAATAATAGAAATACGAATTATTAATAGAAACTAATATTAATATAAAATATTCTATTTAGAAGAGAATATATATATAATCTATTATATATATATATACATATTTCGACTTTATTTTTAATTACCCCTAATAGAGTATCAGACCCATCTCTGTATAAATAGAATCACATATCAAGTACAATAAAAATGCGGATATAGTCGAATGGTAAAATTTCTCTTTGCCAAGGAGAAGACGCGGGTTCGATTCCCGCTATCCGCCCTTAGTTGTGTAGTTATGTATTTAATAGTCATAGTATGAAAAATGGTATCGAATTGACTGTGATAGTATAATACCCGCTTTTTTCTTCTTGAACCCTTGTTTTTATCAAAGTCAAAATGTTGCGGAGACGGGGATTTGAACCCGTGACCTCAAGGTTATGAGCCTTGCGAGCTACCAAGTTGCTCTACTCCGCGATAAAGAGAAGAATTAATAACTAATGGACAAAAACAAAGATGGAATGCGTCCCTATACCATATCTGTACAAATAGAATAAACCATTTATACAGAACGGTAAAGGGACCCCCTATGATCTCTGATAATAAAAATGAATAAAAAAATGAAGAGAATTTTGGATCCTTACTTACCAACTGGATCTTGTTACACCAGGCAACAAACATGCATGAACCATTTCACGAAGTATGTGTCCAGATAATCCAAAGTCTCGATAATTAGCTCTCGGTCTTCCGGTCGAAAAACAACGTCGATGAAGACGTATAGGTGCACTATTGCGCGGTAATGATTCTAACTTTCCATGAATTTTCCATTTATCACTTAACGATGGAACTTTGCTTATTTCTTTTGGGGATCGGCGAATCAAATGATATTTTTGTTCCAATTTTTGTCTCTTCTTCTCCCTCTGAATCACACTTTTCCTTGCCATAAAGGTTCATTTCCTATT
>JAENHJ010000434.1:7500-25000 GCA_025330945.1 Mucuna pruriens | reverse complement strand
TATTATTATGTACTCTATTTTCAAATCCGTGTGAGCAGTCATTAGCATTCATTCATTAGGCAATATACCAGTATTTTTTTTTTTTTTTTTTGAAGGTCTCTTTTCTTTTATTAATTTGATTGAATATTAGTTTGAATAGCAGAAAAAAAGAAAAAAAAACTGTATCCACATATCGTTTATCTCTACGAAATACTAGACAAAATCTAACAATTTTAGAAGGGATATAATTAAATTCTGTGATTGGTCGTTCCGATAGAAATCATTTTTTTATTTGATAGATGGGGACAACAAACAATATTTAATAAATTATATAACAAACGAAATATATATATTCTATTTTTTTTTTCAAAAGAAAATCAATTCTAAATACAAAAATAATAAATAATATAATAATAATAAATATTTATATTTATTATTATTATATTATTTAAGAAAATTAGATAAAGATAAGAAAATATAAGAAAAAAAAAAAAAGAGTGTTCTTATTCAAAACGCCCTGTGATTTTCAACCAATTCTGTGCTTCAATATAATTACCAGGGGTAAGGGCTATAGCTTGTTTCCAATATTCAGCGGCTTGATTAAACCAAGACTCCGCAACTTCCGAGTCTCCCTGTCGAATGGCCAGTTCTCCTCGGTCGGAATAGGTGAGTCAATTCCTTTCCTTAGAACCGTACTTGAGAATTTCCTGACTCATACGGCTCAGCAGTCAATTCTTTTTTTGTTCTATTATTTTGAAGTTAACTAAAAGAAAAAAAAAAAAAAAAAAAGTTATTAACATGAGTTTCAAACTTGAATTTTGACTAATAAAGAATTTCAAAGAATATTTCATCTTTTTTTCGTTTTATCTTTTCTCCTACCTTCAGAAAAATGAATAAAGCATCGGTATTAACACCCTCATTCTAATTTTCTGATAAGGTAACTATCTCGATTTTATATATCATATACTTTTTTTATATGATATATTAATTTCTATAGAATCTTGGAAAAAGTGTTTTCTTTCTTAAAAAAACTTTCTATCTTTGGGATTTGATACTACACCGCTGCTCAAAATATCAGGGAATCCACTTTATTACATAAGTGGATTCCTGACTTTTCTATCATGAGATAAGTAAGCAGTTTTTATTGTATCGGCTCAAAACCGCGTTAATTGATCCTTACGGTGCTTCCTTTATCAATTAGATCTTTTATCCATAGAAAAAAAAAAGTATCTAGGCATATCTATTTCTTCATATTTTGACTTCTATGAAGTTTCTTTCTTTGCTACAGCTGATAAAAAAAAAATCGTTGTTTTAGACGATATATGTATATGTAGAAAGCCTTTTTTTTTGATTTTATTTTTTATTTATATTATAGCATATAGTATTTTATAGTATTTATTATATTAGTATTTGTGGATTTGCTCGTTCTTTTTTTTTTTTTTTTTCTTTTTCTATAGTGGAGATAGTCGCACGTAATGACAGATCACGGCCATATTATTAAAAAAAGCTGGGGAAAGAATGGGTTTCGTTCGAGCGCCCGAAAATAATATTCCAAAGCTTTCGTATGTTCTCCATTACTTGTGTGGATAAGGCCTATGTTATAAAGTATATAACTTCGATCATAGGGATCAATTTCCAGTCGCATAGCCTCATAATAATTCTGTAAAGCTTCCGCATAATTTCCTTCCGATTGAGCTGACATCCGTTACGGTCGTCATTCGTTTCAAAGAATCTCCGTTCCAGAACCGTACGTGAAATTTGCATCTCATACGGCTCCTCCCTTATGTGTGTAATGATAAAAATACATAGAATCGAAAAAGATTGTAGTATTCTCATTATCAACTGAACAGGGCTAGTGTTTTTAACAAATCTCTAGCCAACCTTCCTGTAAAAAAAAAAAACATTCTTACATTCAGTATGTTGGTACTGGATAAAAAACAGTAACTTCAACAATTTCTTTGTCCTCAACGCTGCTTAATTTCCCGGAATTAGTCACTTCAATAATCTTCGATGGTTATACGGGTATCCAAAATACAAACGAGATGGATGTTTATTGTCCCAACCATTCTTGTTTGTCCCAATCCCGATAAGACAGGGAAGGATATCTTTTTTTTTTTTTAAGTTTTCGTGTTGTTGATTCCTAAGCGTAGTGCTTCTTTCCCCATGTTGCCTATCGATACTAGTAGATTAGGGTTGACCTAACCCCATAAGTATAGGTATAACCTTTCGCTTAATACTATAAACCTAAAATTCAAGCATACGAGGCTGCATTAATCGAGGATACACGACAGAAGGAATTAATCATTTTATTTACAAATTTCACCTTCAGCGAGCGTAGGTTTTTTCCATTTTTTTACGGATTTCGGTATAAAATATAATCAAATCGCACCATCTCTGTAATAAGTGAATGCCTTTTTTTCCTGAAGTTGTCGGAATTATTTGTAATAAGATATTGGCTACAATTGAAAAGGTCTTATCAATAAAATTTTCATTTATCCGAGATCTAGGCGATAGATAAAAAAAATCCATTCTATAATTCAATTATTTATCGTGTGAGAAATAAAAAAAAAAAATCCCACAAATAAAGGAATTGTACAATACAGTGCGAAATAACGTAAAAACGGACTCATTAATCAAATTTGTTTATCCTAAGGCCTCGTAGGAGGTTTTTTTTTTTTCTATTTTTTTTGTAGTTTGAATGGGTTTTATGTATCTATCCAAAATATGAATGATTCACTATTCACCCGGTTTCTGGGCATCATTATGTAGGAGAGATGGCCGAGTGGTTCAAGGCGTAGCATTGGAACTGCTATGTAGGCTTTTTGTTTACCGAGGGTTCGAATCCCTCTCTTTCCGAATCTTTACCAAATTCATCAATATTACTCATCACAATGTTTCAAATAACAATGCACACCATTATTTCAAATTTTTTGATATGGACTCTCTCTTCCTAATTTTTCTTTTTTCGGTAATACAAAAAATAGTGGAAAAAAGTGGGCAAGGAATGACAATTTTCCTATATCCATGTCTATGATATATAAATGGTGGAAAATCCTCGTAAAAAAACTCTCTTGTTATTTTAGTTAGGTTTAAGTCTGACGAGAATAATATTCTACAACCAGTAATTCATTTATTTTCAAACCAACCCATTTATTATCTATTATTTGATTGATTAATCCTTTATATTGGAATGGGTAAAGAGTCAAATGATTGGGCAATTTCTCACGGGGGCTGAATCAAGATAATTTTGAATCAGAGTTTTCGATTTTTGTTCATCCTTCGCTGTAAGAATATCTTGAGGTTTGCAACGATAACTTGGTATATCTACTATACAACCATTAACTAAAATATGTCTATGGTTAATTAATTGGCGGGCTTGAGGAATAGTCACAGCCATACCCAATCGAAAAAGTATGTTATCCAAGCGCATTTCAAGTAGTTGTAATAAAACCTGACCTGTTGATCCTTTAGCTTTTCCGGCGATACGCACGTATTTAAGCAATTGTCGTTCTGTAAGACCATAATGAAAACGCAATTTTTGTTTTTCTTCTAAACGAATACGATATTGAGATTTTTTACTGGAGCGCGATTGGTTTCTAAGTTCGCTTTTGACTGTCGGTCTTTTACTAGTTAGTCCTGGTAAATACCCCAAACGGCGTATTTTTTTTTTTGAAACGAGGTCCTCTGTAACGTGACATAAAGACTCCTTTTTTAAATGGAAAATCTTCAAAATCAAAATTAAAACTAAACTAAATGAAAAATATGATAAATGAAGCGAAATCTACTAAAGTATTATACTACAAAGAAGAATTAGACGAATTCTATGAATATCCGAACTTTATTCTATTGTATATATATATATAAGTAGATTCTTTTCGTAATTTGTTCCACAGAGATCGAATTCTCCCAATTTTTTTTATAAAAAAAGATATTATCAATTATGTAAAAAACAAATCGAGAAAAGCCGGCTATCGGATTCGAACCGATGACCGTCGCATTACAAATGCGATGCTCTAACCTCTGAGCTAAGCAGGCTAACATAACCGAAATTGCGTATGCATAGGAATTTAATAAACTGCTGGGATGTTAGTTATTAATTGTTAGTTATTTATAACATAATTCAAATTAATACGAGCATAGAAAAAATATAGAATATCCAATATTTTGGATTTATTTGGTTTATTTATTTGGTATTTTAGTACATAACATAAAGTGCAAGATAAGGATT
This sequence comes from Mucuna pruriens, assembly GCA_025330945.1. Lineage (NCBI taxonomy): Eukaryota > Viridiplantae > Streptophyta > Magnoliopsida > Fabales > Fabaceae > Mucuna > Mucuna pruriens. The sequence goes on along the minus strand of JAENHJ010000434.1, from coordinate 20,793 downwards.
AATATTAATATATTCTATTTTTATCTATTTTTCAAATATATATATATATGTTTATTAATAAAAAAAAGATTTTCATCTTAATTAGTATAGTAGTATAGTAAGATTTTTTTTTTTAATTAGAATATTTTCTATTTTTTTTTCTATTCTATATATATTTTCTATTCTATATATATAAGAATAATACTATATACTATAATAATAATAATACTATATTACTATATATATAGATATAGTATTTATCGATTTTATAGATATAGTATTTAGTAATACTATTTAGAATTAGAAAACTAATATTCTAATTTTTAGATTTTAAGTAAACAGTAATTAATATTACTTACAATATTCTTAATATATTAAATTAAAATATATTAAAAAAATAAAAATATGTATAATCTATAGATTTATACATTAGAATTATAAGATATTTGATTATTAGATATTTTTTTTTATATTATTTTCAATTTTAGTAAGTAATTGGGAATTTTTCGAAATGAATGTCTAATTCTACATTAAAAGAATGATTATTTATTTACAGCCATTAGATTCGTTTTAGTTATATCAATTCTATATGAATAAATATTTAAACAAAAAAAAAAAAAAAATCATTTTTTTAGTTATGTTATAGAGAATCTGTATCTGTTCGCTTTAAGGAAAAAAAAAAGAAAAAAAAAAAAAAAAGACTAACCCAGATCATAATCAAAAGATTCCCATGTTTTCATTCGGAAAGATAAAAAAAAAACTAAGATGAAAAAAAAAGAATCGACCATTCGAGTATTCTAAATTGCATTAAAAAATAATATGAAGGGGGGAATATAGATAGATATGTATGTGTATATATCTGTGTATATTGAATTGTGAATACAGAGATAATAGAATCATTTCTGATTCAACCAAATAATGGTATCCGATATAGATGAAAGAAAATCAAAAAAATAGGAGTAAACACTTTTCAATATAAGAATCTGTATTTAATGAATTCAAAAGTTCCGGCATAATTCTCATATCATAATATAAATTAAAAAATCATTCTAATGAGATTCGAATCTCAAATATAAAAAAGAGGGGGATATGGCGAAATAGGTAGACGCTACGGACTTAATTGAATTGAGTCTTGGTATGGAAACTTACCAAGTGAGAACTTTCAAATTCAGAGAAACCCTGGAATTCACAATGGGCAATCCTGAGCCAAATCCTGTTTTTCGAAAACAAAGAAAAGTTCAGAAAGTGATAATAAAAAAAGGATAGGTGCAGAGACTCAATGGAAGCTGTTCTAACAAATGGAGTTGACAACTTTTCCTTTTGCATTAGGAAAGGAATCCTTCCATCCTAATTTCAGGAATGGATCAAAGATAAACATATGTATATATATACATATATGTACTAAAAAATACTATTTTAATTGATTAATAAAGACTTCAAATATCCATTTGTGATAAAAATATATTCACAAATGAAAGATGTGAATCAAATCAATTCCAAGTTGAAGAAAAGATGGAATATTCATTGATCAAATCATTCACTCCATCATAATCTGATAAATCCTTTGAAAAACAGATTAATCAGACGAGAATAAAGATAGAGTCCTATTCTACATGTCAATACAGGCAACAATGAAATTTATAGTAAGAAGAAAATCCGTCGACTTTAGAAATCGTGAGGGTTCAAGTCCCTATCCCCAAAGGGCCTGTTTAACTTTCTAATTATTTTTCCTATATCTTCTCTATCTTTAATTCGTTATTTATGTGTTTTATTCTGTTTATTCTTTCACAAATAAATTGGAATTTTTCTTTATCTTATCATAATTATCTTATCATAATTACAAGTCACAAGTTTTGGAATATATAGAGTATCTTTGGAATATGTAATTGAATATATATATATATGAATGTGAAACACGTAGAATTTTATGAATATATTATTTCTTTATTTTTGAGCAAGGAATCCTCATATGCGTGATTAGCAATACAAAAAAAAAATTACTACTACTGAAACTAACTTACAAATTTGTATTTTTCGTCTTTTTTTTTTTACTTAAATTGACATAGATTCATTGACATATACTCCAATAATCTCATAAAATAAAAATGAGGCTGATGCGTCAAGAATGGTCGGGATAGCTCAGCCGGTAGAGCAGAGGACTGAAAATCCTCGTGTCACCAGTTCAAATCTGGTTCCTGGCATATGATTCATTTGTATGAGTATCTATTCCCCATATTTCAATATGGGGAATAGATACATACCAATTTGTCTTCTAGATTATCATACATATTTATTTTATCTATTTAGGTATCTGTAGATATATTCTTCCTAGATGATTAAAGAATAGATGCATTTTTTAAGTATATTCTCTGTATATATAATGAATTATTTGATATTTTATTTTGTTTCCCCTTTTTTCTGCTCTGTTACTATTTCCATAATATTCGAATGGTTAAATTAGTTCGTCGAAAGACCAAAAAGTTTAGTCTAAGGGAGTTCAGGGGTGGAGTTGGGAATAGTCAAAATTAATCTTAGATGGATTATACAAATCGAATCGAGCCCATTTCTTTGTATTTTTTTTAGATTTTCATTTTCTCCATATCCTTTGATGTTACTTTTTCTAAGTATTGTTCATATTTTAGAATCTAAAAGAACTCCTATCCAATTTTTGAATCCCGACATTATTATCTTATTTATGAATTTTGTGATTTATTACATACATTATAATATATGAATGAGACTTCCATTATTCTGTCTGGTTTAACTTCAATTACTTTGTCTGATCTATAAGAGAATCTACAGATATTCCTTGAATATCAAGGGTTGTAGAAGTGCGGATTAGTTTCTTATTTTTATCATTTAATTTAGTGAGCATCTTGTATTTCATAAAAATTTGGGGCAATATAATCTTTACGCAAAGGCCATCCTATCCAACTTTCGGGCATTAAAATACGTCTCAGACGCGGATGATTATCATAATAGATTCCAAGCATATCATAAGATTCCTTTTCTTGAAAATCCGCACTTTTCCAAACCCAGAAAATGGAAGGAATTCTGGGATTTTTTCTTGAGACAAATATTTTTATGCATATCTCTTCGGGTTGATCTATACCATATTCTATTCTCGTAAGATGATATACACTAGCTAATAGTCCTCCCGGTGCTACATCATAGGCACATTGGGAACGTAGATAATTGTAACCATATACATATAAAATGACAGCAATGGAATGCCAAACCTCGGGCTTTATTTGTAAAGTCTCTATTCCTTGGTAATCGAAACCCAATGATCTATGAATTAGTCCATGTTTGACTAGCCAAGAAGACAAACGACCTTGCATTTTTTTTTTACTTTCTCCTGAATTTATGAATTTGATATTAGTATTTCCTATTTACATTACGATGAAATTTTTAAATTAAAAATGAAATTGCTATTTATTTATTATTGTACTTTATATTATTGTACTTTAAACAAAAAAAGGATCCTCCCCAATTCACTGCCTCATGGGAGGATACTGAACTTTTTTTTTTTTAAAATGTGTCAGACAGCATCTCTGAAGTAGATGGCGGTTGATAAAATAATTCTTGACCATAATTCCCAGTATGAGTACTGCATCCAATATGAAACTTGTGGTTGGTAGTAAAACATCTATTCTCTCGTCGAGAACTCATTTGATCTTCATAGATTTCTCGAGATATTTTCTTACGAAGTTTTGTTATAGCATCTATAATAGCCTCCGGTTTAGGTGGACAGCCCGGCAAATAAACATCCACAGGAATTAGCTTATCCACGCCCCGAAGAGTACTATAAGAATCGGTACTGAAACATCCCCCCCCGTATTGTACAGGCTCCCATAGCAATAACATATTTTGGTTCGGGCATTTGTTCATATAATCGAACTAAAGAAGGAGCCATTTTCATAGTTACTGTGCCCGCTGTTAAAATTAGGTCTGCCTGCCTAGGACTCGATCGTGGTACTAGTCCATAACGATCAAAGTCGAATCGTGATCCTATTAATGAAGCAAATTCAATGAAGCAACAACTAGTACCATAGAGAAGTGGCCATAAACTGGATAATTTTGACCAATTTGAAAGATCATTTAATGTAGTTGAAATAACTGAATTTTTTGTTGTTTGATCCAGTAAGGGAAACTCAATGGAATTCATAATTGTCTCAATGTTTTTTTTAATTGTCTAAATAGTCAAGAATTAAGACCATTCTAATACCCCCCCCGCCATGCATAAACTGAACCAACAATTAAGATAAGCACGAATATGAAAGCTTCTATAAATACGGATATCCCTATCCCTAATACATCGAAACTCATTGCCCATGGATAAAGAAAAACTGTTTCAACATCAAAAACAACAAAAATGAGAGCAAACATATAATAACGGATTCTAAATTGTAACCAAGCATCGCCTATGGGTTCTATTCCCGATTCATAAGTAGAAAATTTCTCAGGTCCCTTGCTAATTGGGGCTAAAATTCCAGAAATTAGAAATGCCAAAATAGGAATAAAACTTGATATTATTAGAAATGCCCAAAAATATCATATTCGTAAAGCAGAAACATAAACGTACTCCTCTGAGTGTAGAAAATATACCGAATTAATATTAATTATTAGTCTAAAGTCTAAATTTTTTTAGACTAGTATCTGAATATACTAATATTAGTATTATTCTATCGAATATTAATATGTTTGGATAGAAATTTACAAATTCTTTCTATTCTATTATTAATATCTTAGTAATAGTATTAGTAATGAGAGATATTCGATTGTAAATATTATTAGTATCTGTAGGAATATTAGGGCTATACGGACTCGAACCGTAGACCTTCTCGGTAAAACAAATCAAACTGATTATTATCGAAATGATTTGAATTGTTTTAAAAACCCAACGTGCATTTTTTTTTTTTGCATTGAGCTTTTTTTTCATAACTGATAGAAATATCAGTTAGTCTACCATCTTTTTTATTGACTTTTGATTTTATTTTATTGACAGAAAGAATAAAGAGATGATTCCTTATGCTCTGATTTGTTTATTTGGATTACAATCTAAGAGCACTACCAAAGTGTTTCAAAGAAAGATTATCTTGACGTAGGTCTGCTTCTGGCTTAGATCAACTTAAGTTAAATGGACTCTCTATCTACCTACTAAAATAAAAATATAAGATAGGAAATGACACTTCATACACCTTAAAGTTCATAAGCTAGGAAGAAAGGATAATTTTTTTTAGGTCCCTATACCCACTATGCCTAGCATTGACGAGAAATGGGTATTCACCTTATCAATATCTCAAATCAATGATGGATTCTATTTTATGGCTAAACCCTTTGTCTGGCTATTGTTCTCTTTTTTTGTTCCTTAAAATGGAGTAAGACATCGATTTCTTACTATAAGATAAACTTTTTTGATTACAAGATGGACTCCTCTGAAAAAAACATTGGCGCTCGTGTAAACGAGGTGCTCTACCTAACTGAGCTATAGCCCTTGTGCTTTTGATACATATTTTATCATAGTATGTAGATAATTTATTGTCAAGATGAATATTAGATGATCCAATCCCTTGGATTGATATTGCGCTGATATTGCTTATAAATAATATTACATTTATAATTAATTGATCTGATACCTAGATAGGTACCTTCCATTTTTGGGGGGGTGATAAATGACCTACTTAACTCAGTGGTTAGAGTATTGCTTTCATACGGCGGGAGTCATTGGTTCAAATCCAATAGTAGGTAAGGTATAGTTAGAACTTATTAGATACCATTGACTCTGGTATCTAATAAGTTCACCTTTTTATTTTCTATCTTTTTTTACTGTTTAATTTTCCATTTTTGAATTATTCGGATACTCGGACGCATAAACTTGTTACGAAATCACATTGATAGCTTCTACTCGTGTCCTAGCTCGTCTAAGAGCTAGATTTGCTTCAATTGTTTGTCTCTTACCTTCAGCCTTATTCAAATTATCTTCTGCTATTTCAAGAGTTTGCTGTGCTTCTTGTAGATCAATGTCACTACCCTTCTCCGCATCATTTACTAAAACAGTGATCTCATTATTGTTTATTCTAGCAAAACCACCCATCAGAGCCATCGTTAACCATTGATCTTTAAGTCGTATTCTCAAAATACCTATATCTACAGCTGAGGCAATAGGCGCATGATTTGGTAATACTCCAATTTGTCCGCTATTAGTAGGTAAAATGATTTCTTTCACTTCTGAATCCCAAACAATTCGATTGGGGGTCAGTACACAAAGATTTAAAGTCATTTCTTCAATTTGCTCTCCATTTCTAAGTTTGTAGCCTTCGCAGTAGCTTCATCGATATTACCTACTAAATAAAAGGCTTGTTCGGGAAGATCATCTAATTCTCCAGAAAGAATCAATTTAAACCCTCTAATTGTTTCTGCTAGACCAACATATTTCCCCGGCGAACCAGTAAAAACTTCTGCTACGAAAAAAAGGTTGTGATAAGAAACGCTCTATTTTTCGTGCTCTTGCTACGGTTAAGCGATCTTCTTCGGATAATTCGTCCAAGCCAAGGATAGCTATAATATCTTGAAGTTCTTTATAACGTTGTAAAGTTTGTTTAACTCTTTGCGCAGTCTCATAATGTTCTTCACCAACGATCCGAGGTTGGAGCATAGTTGACGTTGAATCTAAAGGATCTACTGCTGGATAGATACCTTTGGCCGCTAATCCTCTTGATAGTACAGTAGTAGCATCTAAATGTGCAAATGTTGTGGCAGGGGCGGGATCGGTTAAATCGTCTGCGGGTACATAAACTGCTTGAATAGAAGTTATGGACCCTTCTTTGGTAGAAGTAATTCTTTCTTGTAAAGAACCCATTTCAGTACTAAGAGTGGGTTGATAACCCACAGCGGAGGGCATTCGACCCAATAAGGCAGATACTTCAGATCCTGCTTGGACGAAACGGAAGATATTGTCGATAAATAGAAGTACGTCTTGTTCATTGACATCTCGAAAATATTCTGCCATAGTTAGGGCAGTTAAACCAACTCTCATACGAGCTCCGGGCGGTTCATTCATTTGACCGTATACTAGAGCTACTTTGGATTCTGCAATATTTTGTTCATTAATTACTCCGGATTCTTTCATTTCCATATAAAGATCATTTCCCTCACGAGTACGCTCACCTACTCCGCCAAATACAGATACACCTCCATGAGCTTTGGCAATGTTATTGATCAATTCCATAATGAGTACTGTTTTACCCACTCCAGCTCCACCGAAAAGTCCTATTTTTCCTCCACGGCGATAGGGAGCTAAAAGATCAACTACTTTTATTCCTGTTTCAAAAATAGATAATTTTGTATCTAATTGGATAAAGGCAGGCGCAGATCTATGAATGGGAGATGTTGTGCAGTATCTACAGGACCTAAATTATCAATAGGCTCTCCAAGCACGTTGAAAATTCGTCCTAAAGTTGCTCCGCCTACTGGAACACTTAGGGGAGCTCCTGTGTCAATCACTTCCATTCCTCTCATTAGACCATCTGTAGCACTCATAGCTACAGCTCTAACTCTATTATTTCCTAATAATTGCTGTACTTCACAAGTCACGTTAATTTGTTGACCAACTGTATCTCGACCTTTAACTACGAGAGCGTTGTAAATATTAGGCATCTTGCCTGGGGGAAAAGCTACATCTAGTACCGGACCAATTATTTGGGCGATACGTCCCATATTTTTTTTTTCAAGTGCAGAAACTTCAGGACCAGCAGTAGTAGGATTTATTCGCATATAAAAATATATCCATTTTTTTCCGAAAAATTTTTGAAATCCAAAATAAATGTTCGATAACAAAACAAGTTGATCGGTTAATTCATTGTTAATTCATTAATTCAATAAATAAGAAATGGGAGTTAGTACTCTATTTTTTGGTACCATCCAACCAATCCAATTAAATTCAATTGTTTACTTAATTACTTATTCAATTTCAATGATTAAATTATTAAGTTCACTCAAGTCATTTTTAAAATTTCAATTGGATAAAATCTTTCGAAAGTCTTTTCTTTTTTTCTATCATTATAGACAATATTATCTATATTCTCTATGGAATTCGAACCTGAACCTTATTTACAATTCATTTTTTCTATCTCATTAGCTTTCCTATTTCATCAGTAGACAATTTATACTTAGCATATTTTTTTACCTATTTTTTTCTTTTCCGGGGAGAAGTCTGCCTATTTTTACATTTAGGATTTACATATACAACATATATCACTGTCAAGATCAAGAGTGAAATTTTTTTAGATTAGATATCTCGATTCTAAAATTCAAAAAAGCATAAGAGATTCGAAATTGAAAAAAAAAACAAAGATTGGGTTGCGCCATACATATGAAAGAGTATACAATAATGATGTATTTGACAAATCAAATACCATCGTTTAATAATATAATAACGAACCTTTGGAATTAATTGATAATATTAGTTGATTATTTGTAAAAGATTCCTGTGAAGTAAAAGATTTAATTAACTCCTAAGTCATGTCGAGTAGACCTTGTTGTTTCGAGAATTCTTAATTCATGAGTTGTAGGGAGGGATTTATGTCACCACAAACAGAGACTAAAGCAAGTGTTGGGTTCAAAGCTGGTGTTAAAGATTATAAATTGACTTATTATACTCCTGACTATGAAACCAAAGATACTGATATCTTGGCAGCATTCCGAGTAACTCCTCAACCCGGAGTTCCGCCTGAAGAAGCAGGTGCCGCGGTAGCTGCCGAATCTTCTACTGGTACATGGACAACTGTATGGACCGATGGGCTTACCAGTCTTGATCGTTACAAAGGACGATGCTACCACATCGAACCTGTTGCTGGAGAAGAAAATCAATATATTGCTTATGTAGCTTATCCCTTAGACCTTTTTGAAGAAGGTTCTGTTACTAACATGTTTACTTCCATTGTCGGTAATGTATTTGGGTTCAAGGCACTGCGCGCTCTACGTCTGGAGGATTTACGAATCCCTACTTCTTATATTAAAACTTTCCAAGGTCCGCCTCATGGCATCCAAGTTGAGAGAGATAAATTGAACAAGTATGGCCGTCCCCTATTAGGATGTACTATTAAACCTAAATTGGGGTTATCCGCTAAGAATTACGGTAGAGCAGTTTATGAATGTCTTCGCGGGGGACTTGATTTTACCAAAGATGATGAAAATGTGAATTCCCAACCATTTATGCGTTGGAGAGACCGTTTCTTATTTTGTGCCGAAGCGATTTATAAAGCACAGGCTGAAACAGGTGAAATCAAAGGGCATTACTTGAATGCAACTGCAGGTACATGCGAAGAGATGATAAAAAGAGCCGTATTTGCCAGAGAATTAGGCGTTCCTATCGTAATGCATGATTATTTAACAGGGGGATTCACTGCAAATACTAGTTTGGCTCATTATTGCCGTGATAATGGTCTACTTCTTCATATACATCGTGCAATGCATGCAGTTATCGACAGACAAAAGAATCATGGTATGCACTTTCGTGTACTAGCTAAAGCGTTACGTTTATCTGGTGGAGATCATATTCACGCTGGTACCGTAGTAGGTAAACTTGAAGGGGAAAGAGAAATCACTTTAGGTTTTGTTGATTTATTACGTGATGATTTTGTTGAAAAAGATCGAAGTCGCGGTATTTATTTCACTCAGGATTGGGTTTCCCTACCTGGTGTTCTGCCTGTTGCTTCGGGAGGTATTCACGTTTGGCATATGCCTGCTCTGACGGAGATCTTTGGAGATGATTCTGTACTCCAATTTGGCGGAGGAACTTTAGGACATCCTTGGGGAAATGCACCCGGTGCTGTAGCTAATCGAGTAGCTCTTGAAGCATGTGTACAAGCTCGAAATGAAGGACGTGATCTTGCTCGTGAAGGTAATGAAATTATTCGTGAGGCTTGCAAATGGAGTCCTGAATTAGCTGCTGCTTGTGAAGTATGGAAGGAGATCAAATTTGAATTCCCAGCAATGGATACTTTGTAATTTAGTAATTACCATTAATTGCAATTAAACTCGGCCCAATCTTTTCCTAAAAGGATTGAGCCGAATACAATACAAAGATATTTATTGTATGTATATATATTATTTATATTTGAATGTATATTTTTCTTTTTTTTGTTTCGTGTTAGAATAGAAACATAGTAAGCAGACGAGATTTTACAAAAAAAGTTATTAGAATTTCTAAGGGAAAGGGTTCTTTCGTTTTTCGATGTGAATTTCACATACATAATAGGGGGGTTGCTCCATTTTTTTCTATATTCAATTTATATTTTCATATTTTATATTTCTATAATTTTTTTTTAAGTTTTTAGTTTAGAATATAATCCAATTTATATTTAAAGAATTTTTGTTATAAATTTAAATAATTATAACATAATAATAAATAATAATAGAATTCATAATATTTAAAATATAAAATAATATAAAATAAAAAAGATAAAATGAAATATTAATATTTCATTTTATCTTTTTTATTTTATTCGTTTGTTTTCTCAATTGTATTCTATTTTTTCAATACTAATATTGACAACAATGTATCAAATAAATATAATCCGATCGTGAATAAATTGATCAATTTACTCACGTTAAATAGGCTTTTTACTTCATCAAATGGTAGGTTCGTTAGATTTTCTGCGATACAAAAACAAGAAAAATTCTTTTTTGATTGAAAGGTAATTAATTGTATTTGAAGGGTAAATAAAATTGAAGGGTAAATAACGAAAAATAATAATATATATATAATATATAATTAATATAAATATATAATAATTATATATAATAATAAATATAATAATAGTAATGTATAACAATGTATAACATAGTAGATAAAGAGGTGGTCTATCATTTTTTATTTTTTTAGAAAATTTTTAGAAAATTTTTTGTTTTATCTGTTCATTTGTATGTTGAGAATCAATTCGCCTTCGACATTTTGAGTTTTTTTCGATTTTTTTATGTCTAATATTTTATTAGACAATTCAATCTTTTATTTGTATTGTTTTTATTGCGATTGGATATACACACCCATCCTATTTATTTATAAATTTATTTTTAAATTGTATTGGGGTTGCTAACTCAATGGTAGAGTACTCGGCTTTTAAGAGCGACTTTATTTTTTACACATTTCTATGAAGCAATTGGTTCATCCATACCATCGGTAGAGTTTGTAAAACCACGACTGATCCAGAAAGGAATGAATGGAAAAAGTAGCATGTCGTATCAATGACGAATTCTAAAAATATTTCACTCTTATTGGTATTGGATCCGGCTCCAATTTTTGTTTGAATTTTTGGCTCGGAACGCAAAAATTCAGTTGGGTTTAATTAATAAAGGGATAGAGCTTTGCGGCTCCAATTAATTATAGGGAAACTAAAAGTAACGAGCTTTCATTTCTTTTTTATTTGAATGATTACCCCATCTAATTGTACGTTAAAAAGAGATTAGTGCTTGATGTGGGAAAAGCTTTTCCTGTGAATGGATTATTTTTTCTTTTTTTTATGAGTCCTAACTATATAGCTATTTTCCATTATATTTGGGGGTAGCGGTAAATGTGTAAAGAAAGAGTATATCGATAAAGATATTTTTTTCCAAAATCAAAAGAGCGATTGGGTTGAAAAAAATAAAGGATTCCTAACTAGCTTGTTATCCTAGAACAAAAATTAGGTGGAAAAAGTGATTAGAGAGAGTCCGTTGATTGGTTTTACTTGTTTTCTAGGTATCTATCTATATTTCTAGGTATCTATCTATATATATATAATTATATATAATAGAATTATATATAATATTATATATAATAGAATTCGTTTTTTATTAAAATGAATGAATATTAAAATGAATAATTAAAATGAATATATATATATAATTAGAATTTCCTGTTTTGACCGTATCGCACTATGTATCATTTGATAATCCAATGAATCTCTGATTCTTTGTTTGACCAAATAGAATTTTATAAATGGAGGAATATCGAGTATATTTTGAACTCCATAGATCTCGTCACCAGGATATCCTATACCCACTTTTTTTTTCGGAGTCTATTTATGGACTCGCTTATGGTCATGGATGCATTTTTGTAGAAAATGTAGGTTATAACAATAAATTTAGTTTACTAATTATAAAACGTTTAATTACTCGAATGTATGAACAGACTCCTTTTATCATTTTGCTTAATGATTCTAACAAAAATCCTTTTTGGGGTTATAACAATAATTTTTATTCTCAAATTATATTAGAAGGTTTTGTTGTCGTCGTGGAGATTCTATTTTCCCTACAATTATTTATTTCTTCCTTAAAGGAGTTAGAAATCGTAAAATCTTATAATAATTTGCGATCAATTCATTCCATTTTTCCCTTTTTCGAAGGTCAATTTATATATTTAAATCATGAGTCAGATATACGAATACCCTACCCTATCCATCTGGAAATCTTGGTTCAAATCCTTCGATATTGGATAAAAGATGTCTCTTTCTTTCATTTATTAAGGTTGTTTTTTTATTACTATTGTAATTGTAATTGTAATTGGAATAGTCTTTTTACTCCAAAAAAATCGATCTCTACTTTTTTTTCAAAAAGTAATCCAAGATTTTTCTTGTTCCTATATAATTTATATGTATGGGAATACGAATTTATCTTTCTTTTTCTGCGTAACAAATCCTCTCAGTTACGATTAAAAAATTTTCGCGTTTTTTTGAACGAATTTTTTTCTATGAAAAAATAGAACATCTTGTAGAAATATTTGTTAAGGATTTTTCGTATACCTTATCATTCTTCAAGGATCCTTTCATCCATTATGTTAGATATCAAGGAAAATCAATTCTGGTTTCAAAGAATACGCCTCTTTTGATAAAAAAATGGAAATACTATTTTATCTATTTATGGCAATGTCATTTTAATATTTGGTCTCAACCAGGAACGATCAATATAAACCAATTATCTCAGCATTCATTTCACTTTTTGGACTATTTTTTAAGTATTCGACTAAATCTTTCAGTGGTACGAAGTCAAATGTTGCAAAATTCATTTCTAATAAAAATTGTTATGAAAAAGCTTGATACAATAGTTCCTATTATTCCTCTAATTAGATCATTGGCTAAAGCAAAATTTTGTAATGTATTGGGTCATCCTATTAGTAAACCGGTTTGGGCCAATTTATCTGATTTTGATATTATTTACCGATTTTTGCGAATATGCAGAAATTTTTCTCATTATTACAAAGGATCCTCAAAAAAAAAGTTTTGTATCAAATAAAATATATACTTCGGCTTTCTTGTATAAAAACTTTGGCTCGTA
>JAENHJ010000434.1:0-2500 GCA_025330945.1 Mucuna pruriens | reverse complement strand
TCTCTTCTTGAGAAACAAGCGGGCTATTTCTTTGCAAAATTGTGCTCAATTTCATATGTGGCAATTCCGTCAAGATCTCTTCGTTAGTTGGGGGAAGAATCCACACGAATCGGATTTTTTGAGGAACATGTCGAGAGAGAATTGGATTTGGTTAGACAATGTGTGGTTGGTAAACAAGGATCGGTTTTTTAGCAAGGTACGGAATGTATCATCCAATATTCAATATGATTCCACGAGATCTAGTTTCATTCAAGTAACGGATTCTAGCCAATTGAAAGGATCTTCTGATCAATCCAAGGATCATTTCGATTCCATTAGGAATGAGGATTCGAAATATCACACATTGATCAATCAAAGAGAGATTCAACAACTAAAAGAAAGATCGATTCTTTGTTGGGATCCTTCCTTTCTTCAAACGGAACGAACAGAGATAGAATCAGAGCGATTCCCTAAAATCCTTTCTGGATATTCCTCAATGTGCCGACTATTCATGGAACGTGAGAAGCAGATGAATAATCATCTGCTTCCGGAAGAAATCGAAGAATTTCTTTGGAATCCTGCAAGAGCCACTCGTTCTTTTTTCTCTGACAGATGGTCAGAACTTCATCTGGGTTCGAATCCTACTGAGAGGTCTACTAGAGATCAGAAATTGTTGAAGAAAGAACAAAAGAAACATCTTGTTCTTTCCAGGCGATCCGAAAATAAAGAAATAGTGAATTTATTCAAGATAATTATCTACTTACAAAATACCGTCTCAATTCATCCTATTTCATCATATCCGGGATGTGATATGGTTCCGAAGGATGAACTGGACAGTTCCAATAAGATTTCATTCTTGAACAAAAATCCATTTTTGGGTTTATTTCATCTATTCCATGACCGGACCAGGGGGGGATACACGTTACACCACGATTTTAAATCAGAAGAGATATTTCAAGAAATGGCAGATCTATTCACTCTATCAATAACCGAGCCGGATCTGGTATATCATAAGGGATTTGCTTTTTCTATGGATTCCTTGGATCAAAAACATTTCTTGAATGAGGTATTCAACTCCAGGGATGAATCGCAAAATTACTCTTTATTGGTTCTACCTCCTCTTTTTTATGAAGAGAATGAATCTTTTTCTCGAAGGATCATAAAAAAATGGGTCCAGACCTCTTGCGGGAATAATTTGGAAGATCCAAAACCTAAAATAGTGGTATTTGCTAGCAACAACATAATGGAGGCAGTCAATCAATATAGATTGATCCGAAATCTGATTCAAATCCAATATAGCACCCATGGTTACATAAGAAATGGATTGAATCGATTCATTAAAAAGAATCGATTCAATCGCAACTTCGAATATGGAATTCAAAGGTATCAAATAGGAAATGATACTCTGAATCATAGAACTATAATGAAATACACAATCAACCAACATTTATCAAATTTGAAAAAGAGTCAGAAGAAATGGTTCGATCCTCTATTTTTGATTTCTCGAACGGAGAGATCCATGAATCGGGATCCTAATGCATATAGATACAAATGGTCCAATGGGAGCAAGAATTTCCAGGAACATTTGGACTATTTCATTTCTGAGCAGAATAGCCGTTTTCAAGTAGTGTTCGATCGATTACATATTAATCAATATTCGATTGATTGGTCTGAGGTTATCGACAAAAAAGATTTGTCTAAGTCACTTTGTTTCTTTTTGTCCAAGTTTCTTCTCTTTTTGTCTAACTCACTTCCTTTTTTCTTTGTGAGTTTCGGGGTATTCCCATTCATAGGTCCGAGATCCACATCTATGAATTGAAAGGTCCGAATGATCCACTCTGTAATCAGTTATTAGAATCAATAGGTCTTCAAATCTTTCATTTGAAAAAATGGAAACCCTTATTATTGGATGACCAAGATACTTCCCAAAAATCGAAATTCTTGATCAATGGAGGGACAATATCACCATTTTTGTTCAATAAGATACCAAAGTGGATGATTGACTCATTCCATACTAGAAAGAATCGCAGGAAATCTTTTGATAACACAGATTCCTATTTCTCAATGATATCCCACGATCCAGACAATTGGCTGAATCCCATGAAACCATTTCATAGAAATTCATTGATATACTCTTTTTATAAAGCAAATCGACTTCGATTCTTGAATAATCAATATCACTTCTGCTTCTATTGTAACAAAAGATTCCCTTTTTATGTGGAAAAGGCCTGTATCAATAATTATGATTTTACGTATGGACAATTCCTCAATATCTTGTTCATTCGCAACAAAATATTTTCTTTTTGCGATGGTAAAAAAAAACGTGCTTTTTTGGAGAGAGATACTATTTCACCAATCGAGTCACAGGTATCTAACATATTGATACCTAACGATTTTCCGCAAAGTGGCAACGAAGGGTATAACTTGTACAAATCTTTCCATTTTCCAATCCGATCCGATCCATTCGTTCGTGGAGCTATTTACTCGATCGCAGACATTTCTGGAACACCTCTAACAGAGG
>JAENHJ010000433.1:0-95668 GCA_025330945.1 Mucuna pruriens | reverse complement strand
CTCATTGTGCTTGCGTTCGGTGCGTAGCCATAAAATTAATGGCAAAGAGAATGGAAAGGAATAGGATATGGCTGGGAGTGAGTTAATACAAAATAGATGCTTAAGAATGGAAAGATGAGATGACGAGAGAAGCGAGGCAGCAGGGCCTTCATTGAGGCATCGATACTCACTGAGGAACTTTCGGTGAGAGAAGATGAGGAAAATCCTATAATAGAATTATCTATGTTCCTTCACGGAAAAGGACAACAAGAGGTGATGCCAAAAGAAATTTTTGATTTCATACAAACCTAGAAGTAGTATGATGATATAATAGATTCATACAGATCACATAACAATTCACTTTAACAATGGTTTTCAAGGTGGAGACAAGTGTTATCATATAGAGGTGTCCTCTTAATTTTGAAAAATGATGCAAAATGGTGTTTTCAATCATCTATAATTTCACCGGTTGTGGTAAAGTTGGAGTGTGATTCAAGTTACATACAATGGGCAATCAAAGTTTTCCACTTATTGCCTCATCTCAAGGCCTAAAACCAAATCTTTGTAGCTATTGCTAACTTTTACTCAAGAATCCTTCATAAAGGAGAACTATATCAAAATTTTCCTTTCATGTCATGATTAGGGAACTCAAGTGTGGTAAGCTCAGTCTTCAAACCTAGACCGACTTTAAAGAATAAATGGATAGCTCGAAGTGGGTTTCCCTAATCTTGAGCTTTGTAATTTTGTCAACCTTTACTTAAATTACTAGATTTCCTTTCAATTTTTATAGTGTAAAAGGTAACAGTCGTCTTGACAAGGCACACTGATCCATCACCTATCATGTTAGAAACCAGATAGGAGTTTGTGTGAACAAAATGTCAGAACAAAATGCAAAACAAATTGACAAAACAAAATTGATTTGGAAATGAATTAAAGAACACCAACTCCAGAATTCGGTCATGCAGAATCGTTATCATGGTTCTTCTAGAAAGATGCAATTTAGCATACCAACCTAGTTTCTTTAGATAATCTAACATTTTCATGTATATTGGGATCACAATTGGAGTCCTAATTAATATAGTTGAAGATCATATTGGCTGATTTCAAGGTATCAGTTTGATTACCTACTGGAAATATGATCCAAAACTCAATAGAAATCACAATAACAAACATGGTAGATTAGAAAACAAAATAGTAAGAGTGCATAAGGAAAGTAAAAATTAAGCTCAAACCGATTGCAATCACAGATCTTTCAATTGATATGAAGTTAGCCTTCCATGTTCATGCATCTTAGAAACAGCAAAATATAGAAGAAAACCAGAAAGTTGTGATGCAGCAAAGACTATGGAGAAGGAAAGTCAGAGCCCTTTCAACTTCCCTAAAACATAAGGGTCTCCAGCAGTTTCTAACTAACTAACGACTAACTCATCTCTGCTTCTAACTAAACTTCCTAATGATTACATGCTAAAAATGCTAAGGATAATGGACTTGGATAGAGCTTTAATAGCCAGAAACAAACCCTTCTATTTCGGACAAAAGTCCTAATCCGAGTGGTGTAGAAGTAGTAACTTCATCAGTATTTGACACTAAATGGTCAAACTAGTTGAACTGTGAGGAGAAGTCATAGATCTTTGTGCTTAGCTTTCTAGGACTACAGATTACCAATTTGGTAATGTCTACATGGCATAGCCTGAATAGCAACCTCATAGTGAAAATTAAGTCGAGGAGACAACAAGATTAACAATTATTCTCAAATAGCTCAATGACCCAGACTCGATCGATGTGATTATTAACAATAAAATATGTCGAAATATGAACATAAGTCATTATTAGGTGGCTGAAAAATGCTCATCAAATACATCAAAGAAAATATAAAATATGAAGTACTGAGGAAATGAAATAGAATGAACTAAAAAGCAAGTATAAAATAAAATCACCTTAGCATGAATAAAATCATAGATCTAGAGGTCAGTACTGACAATACATATGAATTTGCTTCAACATCTAAAGCAAACACAGAGCAGATCAAATTAAAGAATACCCCATCAGAGATATATATACGATCTCCCAAGTGTTTGGGTTTGTGTTTCACTGAGAGCACCCTGTAACTAGCTTGCTCATGCAGCTTTGAATAGTCTCTAATTTTCTATAACTTGACATACTGATCGAATGGTCAGACTTTTATTAAGGTTGCAATGTGGTCAAGGATAAGAATGAGATATGAGAAATTGATTTAGCTTACAACCAAAAGCGAAGAGGCATGAGAATAAGTCAATGAAGTATGAAGATCATCGAAAATACGAGTCACTACAAAAATGCAATACAAAACAAGTAAGGTCACTTCCTATTTGCCTCTTTCTCTCTTTTCTTTCTGGCTCTTTCTTTCTTTGCACTTCTCACCTTTTGTTCATTTTTCTTCAACGATCACCATTTAAAGCCCAAATTATCAAAGATCTTGAAAGCCTTTGGTATCTTAGCATAGAACTGGTTCTAAAACAATGCTTCTTTAACGCTCCTAAGGTTAGGGTGATCATGGTTTTCCATTTTGAGCTGTATGTGAGACTACTGATATCAAAAAATAGTTGAATGGGCTCAAAGATTTATTAATAACCAAATCCATTTGGCTGAATCTATAAAGAAAGGCCTAAATCATGACCATGCGGGAATGCGAGGCAATCATAAAATCATCCAAAAAATGTGCAAATCACACACACTAGAAACATGTAAATAACAGATGCATGTCATGACAAAGCTCAAAATCTCACAAGGATAAATGCTATCTGATTATTCAAACTTTAATTTCCAAGTCACTGATTACACTAAAGATGCAAAAAATGGTTCCATATCAAGTTGTGAAACACTCTTAATCAAGGATGATGTAACTATTCGAATTTATCTGACCTAAAATCATTAAAAGTGCTAAAAAACTTATCATTTTTATTTTTCTCTTTTCTTTTTGTAAAAATAGATTTGAAAACAAAATGGAAAAAATGAAAATAATTATAAAACATCAAAACAACAAAAAAATATGAAAACAACAAAAACAACAAAAACAACAAAAACAACAAACAGAAAATAGCAAAAAACAAAATGAAAATAGCAAAATAGCAAAATAGCAAAAATAACAAATGAAAACAATAGAACAACAAAAAAAACAACAACAAATTTAAAAAACAACAAGAATTTTTAAAACAACAATGAAATTTTAAAATAACAGCAAATTAAAAAACAACAATGAAATTAAAAAATGGTAGAATTTTAAAAAAAGTAGCAAATTTTAAAACAATAGCAAAATTTTACAAAATAGCAGTAAGAATTATTTACAATAGATACAACAATAAATATTTAAAAATAAAATAAGTTTTTTTTAAACGACAACAACAATTTTTTAAAAATAAAAATAGTGAAATGATGAAATAATAAACAAAAGTGAAAAGCAGAAAAAAATAGAAAAATCATAAAATAGTAAAACACTACTAAAACATCATAATTTAAAAGGCTTTGTCACCGATGTAAAAGCAATGTAAACATATATGAACATAACCTGAAGTGAACACGAAGCAATTATCTGAAACAATTATCTCAATTGAAAGAATGTGCAAAATTTATCATCTAATATGCTACGCTCTGTTGTAATTGGCAGGAGCCTTGACAAGGTGGCTTCTTTTGAACATCAAAGTTGAATGCTTGACAAGTGCTACTAGAAATCTCTGACTTCTTCAAGTCTGCAACAACTCTCTTTGTAACTTAGTTTGTTAGTACGTAATTATTGGGACATATAATGGTTGCACTAATAAGCAAATAGATCGATCTCAATGTGCATCGAATAAACTAAAGTTAACCCATGATTGCAGTCGACCTAGGTGAATTCTCTCAAGGGCACAATGTGCTCAGTGTAACTTTAATGTGAAAACTAAGTGATACAACCCATCAAAGAGGACTTGACGTGATAAGTCACCATGGCGGTAGCTCCGTCTCGGCATGATCCAAACTAACGGCCCGATTAGCTCAATAAAGAGTTGGCTGATGGCAACCTTCCGTCATCCATCACTCTTCGGGGTAGCTTGCATCATGATCGCGAGGTAGAATAAATCACATTTTTAATGATTTGTTGAAACTTATGAGTTTGCGTACTCTTATATATAGAGTAGCTACTTGTACACTTCTAGGGCTCTTTTGACGCCGATTCACAACCTATGTAATTTCTGCGTCTCTCTCCATTCTTTCGCGGTGGTGCGGTACTACAATTGCATTCTCCGTTAGCGGGAGAATGCAGAGCTGAAAATTGACTGTCGATGAAAGGATGTTTGAGATTCGACACTTTTTCAGTTGATCGATCCTTAATGCTCTAAACTAATGAGGTGAACCACGTGCAACCATGGCAATCGATCTGGAAGATGGAACCATCAGGCAGACATTGTGTTTGTAATCTGTTTCTCATCAATCAATTCAATTCTTCTTTTTGAATTCTGTTCCTCTCATCTTCTTTAATTCTTGACGTTGATTAGCGATTGCAATTGAACCATGAACACAGTTGTAAGCCAATTGGAACTGGTTAGCTAATTGATGAGGTGTCGTTTACTGATTGTTAATATAGAAACACAAAATCAATAATAATAATAATGTAACTATATTGTAGCGAGTAACATGCATTATAGCTTTATTTTACTTTATGTTATTCTGCAAATGATAAACACGCTGTTTACTCTTTCTCGTTTGTCAGTTCATGCATTGATCAAGACGAATTGAAATCTCAGAATCATCTCATTCTAGTCTCTGCCAAAACATCTCGGCCAGTGCTAAGGCAGTCAAACTACTTCTAGAGTTGCATTACTTCGGCATTACATAATCATCAATTGAGCACTGTGTCCTTGAGAAGAAAAGTCAACCTAGGGCGTTATCTATAGTTGAAAACTCAGTTATTTGATGCAGTTAAGTTGATGAAAATGAGCTCGGTGGAGTCGAATTAGGGACAGATTCTGTAACGTGCCTTTGTCTAAGTTAAGTGAATTTGTTTGAAAAGTCTATGGGACATATAGAGTCAGTTTGTTGAGTCTTTGAATTGTCTGATGTCTAGATTTTGGATCTGAATAATAAAGCATGCAGTTTGTACTAAAAACCACTATGTCAATTTCTATATTATCGTAGAGAATTTTGTTTTGTACTCATTTCTGCACTATATGGCTTGCTTCTTTATTGCATTCTTATAGTTCGATAGGATTACTTTATTTATGATTTTATAATACATGACTAGGGTAGTACTGATCCTACATACTTTGAATCTGAGATAAGAAATAACTGCATAGTAGAGAAAATATATGGTAAATAATACTGATAGCTCTGATTATATTTACGCTAACTCGACGGTCTCTCTTCTGCTTCTAACAGCTTTTGACTAGGACGGATGGAGAACAATGATAGAGAGTTAGCCACCTGGGATGTATGTACTGCATAGCAGATTATCACATATCCCAGTTGGGCTGAAACATATGAATTGAAGTGAGTCTTATTCATCATGCTTAAATCTGGTCTTATCAAGGACCCTTGACATGAAGGAATTCCACGTGAGTACAGGATCTGCACGATTATCGAGACTGGCGATCATTCACTCCTATCGGCAGACTGCAAGGACTGCGTGTCATTTTCTTCAGACTACTGTATCTTGCCAGGGGAGACATGAAGGCACATGGACTGAAGTTCTTTTACGACATCCGGAAGCTGCGTCCGTCGAAGAAATCTCGCAATAAGGATAAGGCAGCATCAGGCTTCACTGAATACTTGGAGCGTTCAACCAAACTATATGTACCTTTGCCACGTCATGAGTCAGCGAGACAGCTGCCTGATCTAACTAGCACTCGCAGTGATTATCCATGATGGATGCCAGTATGATGCGATGCGCGATGTGAGCGCTTTGATGGACAAAACTTACCGGTAGTGGTAAGGCAGCGATCTCGATATGTAGCGATAGCACATGCAGTGATTTGGGATGGGAGGATCGAATCAATCTCGAGATGGTGAATGAAATGGTGCAGTCTTCGACTGACAGATTGGAGAATCCAGTGACCAAATTGATATCAGTGGTGAGACAGGTGGCTGTTAGTCCCAGCATGACCAGCCATAGCAACAAAACTATGTGGCATGTACTTCAGTAGAGCACCTGCTGATATGTACTCTCTTGACAGAAGCGGACAACATGACAGTATTGGAGCCGTAGGTGGATTCAATATGGAAAGCAACCATATCAGGCAGTGGCCTTTGATGACTAGCGGTATGAGAGACAGCCAAATCGGGCGGGCCCACTTAACAGATACTGTCGTAGCTCGAGGCGACAGTCTGTAGTGCGTGCCTCGAGGATCAACGGAGTTGCACAACATTGAGACATGCTTGATGTGAGGCTGCCACCTTTTCCCAGCGACAACGGCAATGAGAGTACCTACTCAGCGTAACTCCTATCTCTGGAGGAACTTGATGAAACAGCTCGCAACTAGCTTGATCTAGAGTTCCCTGACAATCCATGAGCTCCGACAACATGCAATTCAACAAAAGCAATGACGTACCATTTCAAAGACCTCAGCCCGAGATTGGACAGCTAGCCAATATTGTGAGCCAATTACGATCGACCGATTGAGCAACCTCCTCTCAAACCATTCCAAATCTGAGAGGAAATGGCAGTGTGATTCACGGCAAGCCGAAAAAGAACTACCTCGACCTACGCTCCAATGGTTGCCCGATTTGAGGGAATGGGCGTGGTTGTTGGGAGACAAGAGATCCGTGTGAGTGGCGAGCCCATGTATCAAGTGGCGTGGTCATTGGGGAGCTCGTCGCGTAGGGACGTGCCTTCTTATCAACCATGGCCACTGGTCCAGGACTTAAACAGACGTTACTCTTTTAAATGTTATTACAAGCTAGGGAACAAGAAGGTTGTACATTTTGGAGTTGGAATAGCAAAGGGTCGTGTCGTTTAGATTGTTTTCTTTTATCGCTCTTGATTTTCAACAGTATGAACTTAGTACTCTTGCTTTTTCGTGCCTGTATTTAATGCATGGCTTCTTGGACACGCCTCTTTTGCTATAAATAAAGCGAGCCTTATGCTAGTGTTCCTCGCCTTCTTTCCTTCGCCATTTTTTGTCTCAAAATGGTTCCCTTCTCAATTCCATGCACTTTTCTTTATTCCCTGATTCTAAAGATATGATCCTTATAACATAACGACCATTTTCTTGGAGAGAGCTTTATTCTTGGATCTATATGATAAGTGAGTGGCCGATGCATGTAGTGGCGAATGAAGCGACCTTCTTTACAAGGCTTTCCACTTTAGCATCCCGAGGATGGGTGCATGGAGGACCTTGCGGGTACGGCATCATCATTGCTACAACCAATGAGGTTCATAACCTCTTGACCTCTTTAAATACAGTTGCTCCTGTGCAATAGGAGTCCCTTGTGACCATGACAAAGCATCCTCTCAATTATGCTCTTCCTATCATCTTCCTGAAGAGCTCTCTCTCGATGAGTTCTTCTTTTCCTATCTTGAATTTGTTGCTTGAACCTTGTTCAAAAGGTCGTTTGGATCGACCTGAGTTTTGGGGTTGCGTTGCATCCTTTGGGTTCATGTGTGGCAGAGAGTACCTGCACTTTCAAAGCTTCCCTCGATAGTGTTCATTGTCACTCTTTCTGAAGTCAAGGCCCAGGGTGCTTCTCATTGTGGAGCCGTGAATGTCCCCTTGAAGCCATAATTGGACGAAGTAGTTGTAGGTGGCCTGGTCCTTAGATTTGCAAAGGCTTCAGGGTGGCTACTCCAAAACTGGCTTTAGTAACTGAGGCAGCAGTGGATGAAATGTTTTTGTTGTCGTTTTTTTTTGTTTTCTCTTTTTTTTTTTTTTTGCTTTCTGATGTAAAGACCCTCTTGATCTAATTTCTGTTATATTCAATAAATGAATCGTGTTTGCTCATTTTGTTATGTTTTTCAGTTTACTTGTTTTTTCTCCCGGACCCACTTGGAGCAACTAAGTTTACTAATACGAAGACAAACTAAATATCTGACCGAGGAATTCTATGGTGGTAGACTAAACCCTAAGATTCTAGGCTGATAAACAATGGAAATATTGGTTATTACACTCAGAGTTATATAGTTCTAGACTAATGCATTTTGAGCGACCTGATGTTTTCCACTTGGGACTCTAAACGATAGACTTTGTGTTTGGAACCACTAGACTTATACATTTTATTAATTTGAGGATTTTTGTTTAACCCGTAAGATTGACAACTTTATATGATCGGAACTCTAATCCTTACTTAGCATGAAATGGTGAAGTGAAGAGTTAGAGGTCTTTGAAGTGGAAACAGGTCGACGGGATTGATTTGGAATTTTTTTATTATTTCTATTTTGTTTTTATTATTTTAAAATTGCGATTATTTTATGAATCCAGTTATCTTTTTTTGACAAAAGAAGTAGTCTTAGACTTTAAAGTCGGGTGAATTCACTACCTCGAGGTAGGCTTTGACACGAATTCAGATTAAAAAGCTCACTACAATAGGTAGGCTGACACGAGTCGGAAGGTGATTTTCACGCTGCTAGGTTGGCTTTGACACAAAGGAGTCAGGAAGGTGATTTTTCACAGCAACAGGTTGGCTTAGACCGGGGGTGGAAGGTGATTTTCACAACACTAGGTTGGCTTTGACACAAAGTCAAGAAGGTGATTTTCACAACACTAGGTTGGCTTTGACACAAAGTCAGGAAAGGTGATTTTCACAACCTTTGGGTTGGCTTGACTCGGAGTCGGAAGGCGTGATTTTCCTGACACTAGGTTGGCTTTGACATGGAGTCGGAAGGTGCAAAGAACAAGTGTATGCATGGGTATTTCTCGCCCTTACTTTATATGCATGATATGTAGGCTAGGGAGCTTTTGGGACGTCTGAGCTTCTATGTATGCATGGAGTGTCTCTTACCACTGATCTTACATGTGCATAGGATACCTTGGCTTGAGCGGTTTTAAATCGCGGCTTCTTATCTACCTCTACCTTGTGGGGTGATTCATTGACCAGACAAGACTTGCTTTGGGCCTGGCTTGTAGGGCATTGTGCGATCATGATAACAGAGGTGCTGGTCCACCCCGACGGGCTCACGCATTCCTTTTCCCAGTCTTGCTTTTAGAAGTGCGTTGGTGCTCCTTCCATTAATAGACATGCCCTGAGAAGGTTTGCTTTTGGTGAGGAGGTTTACGGCCCCTTCTCTAGTAAGCGTGGGTTTCGACCTCCTCACCTAATGTCATTAGCTAGGAACCGTTAGTAGGAGTAAGGACCGCTTTCGGCCTAACAACTAGTTTTGTGAAGTTGAATGGAGTTAAAGCTAGGATCAACCTCCGGCCTGTGCCTTTAGCTCTGAAGTTGACAGTTAAAAAGTTAGGATCAGCCTCCACCTAGCGCCTTTAGCTGTGGGTTGACGGGATTAAAGTTAGGATCAACCTTCAGCGTAACTTGCCGTTGGCAGTAGAGATTGACGATGATTCCGCTGTGCCCATCGGTGCTAATTGCTCCATCATAGGGACTTAGGGGTTGACCTTTTAGACTCTTTCCTCAACAGAGCTTTCAGGGGTGAAACAGTTTGACCCTGTCCGTGTTGTCGAGCAAGTTCGCCCTTTTCCGGAAAGGACCAAAGCCTTAAAGTAAGAAATTCACACAGTTGTGTGGAGCCCCCTTTCTATGGTTTTCTTAAAATTGGGTTGTATCTTCCCGCACTTTCTTCTCTCTTTTCTTTTTTTGATGTTTTTTTTGTTTCCTTTTTTATTTTTTTTTTTTCCTCTTTTTTTTCTTTTTTGCACTTAGGCTCGGGCATGACCTCCATTACAACTCAGTTGAAACTCTTCCTCAGGTTTTTCCCTAAGTAATACCTGCTGGATTTGCTAAGCGTTGTTGGACATAAAGGTCTTGTCGTCAATCTTGGGAGTAGTTTTAGTTGTAGTATTTTATCTTACCGCTTTTGAGAAAGCAAGGAAGAGGTATCCTTGGCGTGGTTTCAAGTAAAAGGACCAGACAAAATTCGAGTCTGAGATAGACAAAGGATCAATACGAAAAAAACAAATGCATAAACATGCAGCATATTTTATTAACTTATTAAAGGGTGGCACAAAAAGCCTTTGTACATGCACTTTACTTTTGTTGGGAGACTGGATCAAGTAGTGCTTTCGCCGTTCGACTTTCCAACTCTTGGAGTATATTCGCTCTCTTAGCTCACGCGGCTGGATCGTTCATGGGGCGTGCGGCCAGGTGGGCTTATGTGCTCGAGATCTCCGTACCGGCCTTTTTCCAAAGGTCCCGTGTGGCTTCAGAGTCTGGTTGCTAGGGCCCTCGACCATCTACCTATTTACGTGGCTTACCGTGTTACCATGCCTTTATGGGCAGGAGAGGGGTTGCTTTGTGCATTCGGCCCCTGGTCCTGGGAACTGAGACTGACTGCCATCCAAAATGTCTTAGCCACTTGTGTTTCAAGCACCAACACCTCTCGGTGATATGTCCTATGGCCCATTGTGATAGTCACCAAGAGACCAGGTCATAACTACCTCAAGTATGGAGGTTTTCAAGGGCTTGGCGGGAGTTATCTCCACAAGTTTTTGTTCCAAAGAATGGTGGGTAGAATCTGCCTTATAAGTCATGGGGGATCGAGGGTCAAAGCGTCTAGGTGGTCTTCTCATGCCCTGTTGAATTGGCTTCAACTGATTCCCCCTGGTTGGTTTTGTGATTCATGAGGAGGAATGTATGCACAAGTGGCGAGTTGGCGGTTAAGCGGAGTAGGAGGAGACAATGATGGGTCATAAAATGCACATCTTAAGTGGACCTAAGAGAAGGTACCATTGAACAACTCACGAGCTAAAAGATGACATCGTTAGCTAAAGATCCAGATTAATGGCCTAAACTTGGAGTAAAACACAATCTGTGCTTAATCAAGGTTTTAGCTAACTATCTCTTCATTGCAGGTTCAACCAAACTCAGCCCGCCATCAAAAGACCAGGTAGAGATCCTCTCGGCCGAGACTCAACCCATGCAGAGAGCCTGAGTCAGGCAGATCTAGGTGGAACTCCACGTTAGCAATCAAAACCACCTTGGGTCCAAATTCGGCCTCGTTACTACTTGGAGTAACTTGCAACGCAAGTCACATCAAGGGTAGAATAGAATTGTACATGTAATTCTGTTAGCATCGTTAGTGTGTCCACTCTTGTATAAATAGATAGAACTCTAAATGAATAGGGCTTTTTGGCATTCAAAACTTCCCGTCCATAATTCCCAAATTCTTTTTTCTTCCGCCTCACGATGGTACACCTTTGTTAATGGCATTTGTCTCGATTGAGGAAATGCAGGCTAGAACCGAGAAGCGAAGGTTATCGGAGGAGATCGATTGGAGCACCAACGCACTCTAGTGGACTTGAACCTCAGCATCCTAGCTAGCATAGGTGAATCATCACCGTCGTCCATGACGATTGTCGTGGAGGATGGACTATCGAATCTAGGCCCTGTGTTTGTATTTTGCTTTCAATATTATGGCGTTTTCTGAATTTTGAACTCCATTGCATTCCTGAGTTTAAGTTCAATTACTATGTTGCGATTGCACCTGGTAATGGAACAATGTTAAACTAAGTTTATCGAACTGGTTTAGCTAATTCAGTAGGTAATCACTTAACTATTGTTAATTGAGAATCTAAAAATCAGCTTGAACTTAATCTTTGCCAACTGATGAGGTGGCGATTATCAGGTAAATCCTCGGTATGGTAAGGGACGGACCTTTGGCGGTGCCATAAGAACACTGCTTTGGGAGGACTGTAATTGGAGTGATTGAACCAGAAAGAACTTGATTATTGGAACTAAACATGAACGCATAATAGTAATAGCATTAGGAGTAGCGTAGTTGTATTTGATTGTAGTTAACCTCTGTTTGATTCCAATTGCATTCCAACCCCCTTGTTTACTGCCTTTAAGTATGATACATAGATAGTCCACCTCTATAGCGTCTGTCTACACTTAACTCGAGACCAAGACGGATCGTCTTTTGTTCAGATCGACTCGGTTCAGTCTCTGTTGAGAACAACTTCGGCCATTACGAGGGCAAGTCGGTATTTTACACTGAGATTCCACTTCTCGCATCACACTAAATCACAACTTGAGCACAATGTGTCCTTGAGAAGAAATGACCTAGGGTTAGCTATACTATAGTTAGCTTTAGTTATTTGATAAGCGCGTTGAAACGACTAAATACGCCAACATCAAATTGGCGCCGTTGCCGGGGACACAAGTTCTTTTGTGTTTCGGTGTGCCAAGTAAACTGAGTCGAATCCGAGTTGTAAGAAGTTTTGTTTAGAGTTGTTGAGCTTGAATTTGTCAATAAATCTCTACGTGAATTCATTGATAAAATAAAAACAAATATATACATATAGATATAGAATAAATTCTTAATTCTGCATTGCATACATTAAATTTTCTAACTCTGCATTACATCTAATTTTGCAATACATAATTTAGCATTACATAGTGACCACATTCTGTTTCAGTAGAATTAATTGTTGTTTTAGTTACTTTAAATCCCGCATGATGCATGACTAGGAGTAGCACTAACCCATTGTATACTTTTGATCCAGAAATAGAACTCACTTTACGAAGACTGTGAAAAATTAGAAATATCACAGTAAATATCAGTAGTGGTATGAATTCTGCCATTAACTCTGACCAGTTTTGTACTGACCATTTTATTACTAGTACTAACAATTTCACAGAGCCAGGGCAGATGGAACACCAAGACAGGATGTTGAAAGAGCTAGCCACTCCAGATGTGGTGTACCAACCATGGTGTATCCAGTATCCACAACTGGAGCCGGCTCAAACATATGAATTGAAGTCTGGTTTGATACACCTGTTGCCTAAATTTCATGGTCTTGCAGGAGAAGACCCCCACAAGCATCTCAAAGAATTTCACGGGGTTTGTTCCACGATGAGGCCGTAGGGAATCCCAGAAGATTACATCAAGATGAAGGCATTTCCATTCTCCCTGGATGGAGCTGCAAAGGACTGGTTATATCTGCAGCCAGCACTCTTCAACACCTGGGGAGATATGAAACAGACCTTCCTAGAAAAATTCTTTCCAGCTTCTAGGAGTACGACCATTAGGAAGGAAATCTGTGGGATAAGGCAGCATACAGAAGAGACTCTGTACGAATATTGGGAGCGCTTCAACAAGCTTTGTGCCACCTATCCCCATCATCAGATCAGCGAACAGTTGCTGATCTAGTACTTTTACGAAGGACTATCAATGATGGACAAGAGCATGATTGATGCCGCCAGTGGAGGAGCATTAATGGACAAAACACCAGTAGCAGCAAGGCATCTGATCTCGAACATGGCGAGCAACACTCAACAATTTGGGATTAGAGGGTCGAATCCATCTCGGCTTGTGAACGAAATCAGTGCAACCTCCAACCAAAAGATGGAGAACCAACTAACCGAGTTGACATCTCTAGTGAGACAACTGGCTGTTAGTCAACATCACCCAGCCATGGCAGCAAAGGTCTGTGGCATATGCACTTCAATGGAGCATCCAACTGATCTGTGCCCCACTCTCCAAGATACTGAGTCTGGCCAAACAGAAAGTGTTGGAGCCGTAGGAGGATTCCAGTATGGGAAACAGCTATACCAGAACCGGCAGTTCGATAATCAACCATATGGGAGACAACCATTTTGGCCCAGCCCTCAACAAGGTCCATATGCAGCTCAAAGAGCCGGATCCATGCCAAATGCACCCTATGGAGTATCTGGTTACCAGCAGCCGAGTCCGCAATACCCAGCACCACCCTTCCCGCCACAGCAGCAGAGAACTCCTACTCAAGGCAATTCTCCATCAATAGAAGATTTAATGAAGCAGCTGGCAACAAGTAACGTGGAATTTCAACAATCAGTAAGTTCCAGCAATTTACAATTCCAGCAAAATATGACCGCCACCATCCAGGATTTCAAGATGCAAATAGGACAGTTAGCAAATACTGTGAGTGAATTACAAACAACCGGCTCAAGCAGCCTCCCCTCTCAGCCCATTCCGAATCCGAGAGGGAATGCTCATGCAGTGACATTGAGAAGCGGTAAGGAATTACCCCAGCCTGAACAACATTAGGAGCCGCAGCCAGCCGAGGCCGACTCTGAAACAATAGCTGACTCACCGTCTCACCCATGCAACTTTCCCATTGCTTGCTTCCATCCCTGACAGTCTCAACGAAAACCAGATTCTGATGACGAGCTGCTGAAGATGTTCCTGGTGAAAATCAACATTCCACTTCTCGACGCGATCAAGCAAATTCCGAAGTACGCAAAATTCCTCAAGGAATTGTGCGTACACAAAAGAAGAAAGATGAAGGGGAATCGAGAACTTGGAGGTGTGGTCTCAAGCTTAACTAGGAATAATCCCATTGTAGGAATTTCACAGGTCTTACCAAAGAAGTGCCGAGACCCCGGTATCTTCTCGGTCCCATGCACTATTGGTGATTGCACATTTGCTGATGCTATGCTGGACCTGGGAGCATCAATCAACGTCATGCCGGCATCCATGTACAGGTCTCTTAATTTCGGAGATCTGGAACCCACAGGGATGACCATACAGCTTGCTAATAGAAGCATTGTGCAACCCTTGGGAGTTCTCGAAGATGTCCTTGTCCAAGTAAACGAACTAATCTTTCCAGCTGATTTCTATGTGCTTGACATGGAGGACTAAGCACCCGGAAAAGGATCAACATTGATACTGGGGAGACCATTTCTAATGACGGCAAGGACGAAGATCGACGTACATGCTGGAACACTCTCTATGGAATTCGGTGACACGTTGGTGCAGTTCAACATCTTTGAAGCCATGAAACACCCCACCGAAGACCACTCTCTCTTTGGTTTGGATACAATGGAAGAATTAGTAGAAGAATACTTCCAACTAGACAGTTGTAGTGGAATAATGGAAGACCTTGCAGGAACTGCTGAAGTCAGTAGCTGCTCCAAGGCCGACCATAATGGAGTACTAGAGTCCCCAGACTCTGAGGATGATCATAGTGACGTCAGCAACTTTGCATTTGAAAAAGAACTAACCAGGTTAATAAACCAAGTCTGCTACCCTAACCCCTCAGAGAGTTAGAATAATGCAGAGATAAAAGTTGCCGAGACTATGAAGCCTCTACCTGCACAATTGGCAACCATATTCACGGCCGAAATGAAGTCGGCTAAAGAAGACCGAGTCAATGCAAGGTCAAAAGTCAACTCGGCCGAAGAGTTAACCACGCAAGCCGACACACTTGCCGAAACCATCTCGACCAGCAAGGACCAGACTCGAGCCAAGAAGCTCATTACTCCACCCGGATCCGAGATCGAAGCTACAAAGGAAACCGAAGCCGACCTCAATCCGAGTCGGCCGAAGCAGTACAAGGCTGAGGCCATGACGGCAATCCTAATGCCGAGGCTAGAACAAGCCGGCCAGACGGATCCGAGAGCTGTAACTTAGAAATCCCCATCCCCACCACCCATGGAGCTGAAACCATTGCCTAGCCACTTAAAATACGCCTTCTTGGACGGTGAACAGTAGCTCCCAGTCATCATTGCAAGCAACCTCCTCCCGGAGCAAGAAGATAGGCTGTTAGAAGTCCTCAGGCAACACAGAAGGCGTGCAATGGGTGGAAACTCCTGACCTTCCGGTATTAACTCCTCCATATGCATGCACAGAATACTAATGGAGGAGGACATTAAACCCATAAGGCAACAACAACGAAGGCTGAATCCTACCATTCTAGATGTAGTCAAGAAAGAAGTCACGAAAGCTGCTTGTCCAGGCATCATCTACCCTATCTCGGACAGCCAATGGGTGAGTCCCATGTGCAAGTAGTGCCAAAAGAAATCTGGAATGACCAGTCATGAAAAACCAATAAGATGAGATGGTACCTCGAGGATTCAGAACAGTTGGCGGCTGCATCGATTAGAAGATTAAATCAGGCAACCCGAGGATCACTTTCCTTTGCCTTTTATTGACCAGATCTGGAAAAGATAGCGAGGGAATCCCACTACTGCTTTCTGGATGGATTCTCCGGGATATATGCAAATACACATAACACTTGAGGATCAACATAAGACCACTTTCACATGCCCGTTTGGCACTTTTGCGTACACCCGCGATGACATTCGGCTGTGTGCAGCCTCAGAGCACATTTCAACATTGCATGATGAGCATCTTCTGGATTTGCTACAGGATTGCATGGAGGTGTTTATGGATGACTTCACGGTGTATGCAGAATCATTTGACGCATGCACTGAACAACCTGTCAAGGTGTTGAAGAGATGCATGGACACGAACTTGGTTCTCAACTTCGAAAAATGCCATTTCATGGTGACCAGAGGAATAGTATTGGGACACCTGGTCTCCAACAGAGGCATCGAAGTGGACAAGGCAAAAATAGACATAATCACTTCCCTTCCAAACCCCGCTTATGTGTGGGAAGTTCGCTCATTCTTGGGACATGCAGGTTTTTATAGAAGGTTCATCAAGGACTTCAGCAAAATAGCTCTGCCTATATCCCAACTTCTACAGAAGGATGTGGATTTCAACTTTGACCAGCCCCTGCATTGAGGCATTCCAGGAACTGAAGGATAAACTTATGTCCGCACCCATCCTACAAGCACCAAGCTGGGACCTGCCATTTGAGCTCATGTGCGACGCATCCAATTCGGCACTACGAGCTGTTCTCGGCCAGAGAGCACGAGTCGGCCAACCAGTCCATGTTATTGCGTATGCGTCCAGAACCATGGACTCGGCCCAGCAAAATTACAAGACGACTGAGAAGGAACTCCTGGCAATTGTGTTTGCCTTGGATAAGTTTCGTTCCTACCTTCTCGGTTCTAAGATAGTAGTGTTCTCCGATCACTCAGCTCTAAAGTATTTGCTGAAGAAGCCGGATGCCAAGCCGAGACTGATCCGGTGGATGCTTCTTCTCCAAGAATTCGACTTAGAAATCAGAGATAAGAAAGGTGCTAAAAATTCTGTAGCGGACCACCTCAGTAGGATTGAAAGAGAAAGCGAACAACTGCCTATCCAAGACGAGTTCCCTGACGAGAAACTCCTGCACCTCAAGACGGCCACACCATGGTTTGCAGATATTTGTAATTTTGTGGCAACATCTTAATTTCCACCTGAGGCATCTCGAACGTACAAAGAGAAGATCAGAAGTGATGCTAAGTACTACGTATGGGATGACCCCTATCTATGGAGATTATGTAGTGATAAGATCATTCGCAGGTGCATTCCTGATGCCGAGATTAAGTCGGTCCTCCACTTCTGCCATTCGGCCCTTGGAGGGGGCCACTACGGCTCATCTCGGACTGCCAGGAAGGTGCTTGATTGTGGCCTTTATTGGCCTTCTATTTTCTGAGACGCTCATCAATTCGTCTCCACCTGCAACAGATGTCAAAAAGCAGGGATGGCCCTGAATCAAACACATGAAATGCCCCAACAGCCCATCCTATTCTGCGAAGTCTTTGACGTCTGGGGCATAGATTTTATGGGGCCATTCCCAATCTCCAATGGCTATTCATACATCCTGCTTGCCGTCGATTATGTATCAAGATGGGTAGAAGCCATTCCCACCAGAACCAATGATGCCAAGGCAGTAGTGGACTTTCTTAAGTCCAATATTTTCTGTAGGTTCGGTGTTCCAAAAGTGCTCATCAATGACCAGGGGAGTCACTTCTACAACAGAGCCATGGCCACCCTTCTTCAGAAATATGGGGTAGCACACAAGATAGCCACAGCATACCACCCTAGACGAATGGGCAAGCTGAAGTGTTTAACAGGGAAATCAAGCATACACTGCAAAAGATGACAAATCCCAGCAGGAAGGACTGGAGTAGACTCCTTGAGGATGCTCTATGGGCTCACAGGACTGCATATCGAACACCGATAGGGATGTCTCCCTATTGAATTGTTTTCGGGAAAGCCTGCCACCTTCCTGTGGAGCTAGAGCACAAAGCTTATTGGGCAGTTAAGCAATGCAACATGGCTTATGACCAAGCAGGAGAGCATAGGAAGTTGCAACTTCAACAATTAGATGAACTTCGCATGGAAGCCTATGAAAACGCCAGGATCTACAAGTAGAAAGTAAAGAAGTTCCACAACCAAAATATCCTGAGGAAAGATCTCCATATTGGCCAAAAAGTGTTGCTATTCAATTCCAGATTAAAGCTCATAGCAGGTAAGCTTCGCTCCAGATGGGATGGACCTTTTGTTATTACTGACATATTTCCCCATGGTGCAGTGCAGCTAAGGGAAGCACAGACCAACCGCACCTTTCAGGTCAACGGGCACCAAGTCAAACCTTTCCTCGAAGGTCCAGCACCAACAGGAGAAAATACAGAGAGCATCTCCTTGGCGGAACCGACTCCTCTTGATGAAACAGCCTAAGCCGACTCGGCCAACCTTTTGACATTGAGGACAATGTTGAAACCAAGTGTGGGGGGGTTCTGTCCATTCGGGAACTGATCATTCACACCATATCTGCCCTTCTCTTCTCTAACTGATCATTTTGTCCATCATTTACTATTTTAAGTCTCACTAGTATTTTTGCTGCTTAAGTTTGTGTTTAATAAAAGAGTCCCCACTACCGAGTCCGTCACAGCCAGAATGGCCTCACCTTAGCAGAATTACGTGTCCAAAAAGAAGAGAGGAAATTCCTTATTGAATCCGAGAGTCTGACGAGCCAGCGGAAGGAATCTCTTCATTCCCGAGCAAAAGCTACCTCTGCTTGAAGAGAGCCGAACCTCTGGGTCCCAAGCGGTAAGTGGCGGAAATGGGAAGAGGGAACCTCCAGAGTGAGAGACAGAATCAGTCAGTGTGAGAATTTGAGCCTTCATCAGAGATGGCTTACACTCTGCCACCTCCCTTCTTTCTGAGTGATTTTTACAAGCATGTTTGTGTGCTGAATTTTGCCTTAACTCTCTGGATACAACTGTTTTACACATGCAGGAATGAAATGATCTAGGCCATATTTCTTATGAACCCAAAGCCAAATAAGCTGTCCAAAAACAAGCTGACCCTTGTCACCCCCTTTTGAGCCTAAATTGACCACTTTTTCTTGCATCTCACAACAAGCCGAGGCTAGAAAAACCATTCTTACCTCACCCTCGAGAAGCCGAGGAGCCGTGGAATCGTCTTGGGAGTGAGCTAGAATCAAGTGTGGGGGAAGTCTAGGGAGCAGAATTCGGTCAAAAGCAGCTGAAGATTCAGAAGAAGAGAAAAAGGAGAGAAAATAGAATGAAAGAAAAGAAAAGAAAGTACATAAAAACAGAAAACAGGCAGCGGAAATAAATAAGCTGACATAAACAAAATCAGCAAGCTGCATGAGTAGAAGAAAGAAAGAATGTAAACGGCGAATAAATAAAATTCAAAGGATACCACAGCAACCGGGACTGCCCTCATACTGGTTACACTCACTCCCCATTGCTCCTCTCCTCCCCGTGGGTCCTGAAGCTAGTTTTCTTACATCTATTCGACCCATAACCTCAACCTCGCTACAAGCCAGAAAAGTCCTAGTGATCATAACTATTCTGTTCCGCAGGTGTAAGAGGAGAGCTCTGTCAAGATATGGTAACACCAATCCCATGCAATGCTGAGTGTAAACACAGCCCAAACACTTGAGAGAAGCGAGAAAATTGAGCACATGAGTAAAAGTTCTATCACTCCGGGGGCACCCCTTCCCAATTGAAAGCCATGAAGGCCCCTGAGAACCAAAGGAAGTAGCTCCCTGATTGTATGAGCGCTTTGAACTGGGATGAAGAGAGGCCGACTCTGTAGAGTCAGCTTAAGGAAATCAAACAGAAAAATCTCTCACTAAAGTCACCCTTAATTGAGTCATATGTTTTGCCCAGGAGTGCAAGAGGCTAAGTGTGGGGGTTTGATGGGTCATAAAATGCACATCTTAAGTGGACCTAAGAAGGGTACCATTGAACAACTCACGAGCTTAAAAGATGACTGTTAGCTAAAGATCCAGATTAATGGCCTAAACTTGAGTAAAACACAATCTGTGCTTAATTAAGGTTTTTAGCTAACTATCTCTTCATTGCAGGTTCAACCAAACTCAGCCCGCCATCAAAAGCCCAGGCCGAGATCCTCTCGGCCAGGCCGAGACTCAACCCATGCAGAGAGCCCAATCAGGCAGATCCAGGTGGAACTCCACGTTAGCAATCAGAACCACCTTGGGTCCAGCTCAGCCTCACGTCACTACCTGGAGTAGCTTGCAACGCAAGTCACATCAAGGGTAGAATAGGAATTGTACATGTAATTCTGTTAGCATCGTTAGCTGTGTCCACTCTTGTATAAATAGATAGAACTCTGAACGAATAGGGGCTTTTTGGCATTCAAAACTTCCCGCGTCCATAATTCCCAAATTCTCTCTCGTTTCTTCTCCTCCACCCACGATGGTACACAGCACTGTTAATGGCATTTGTCTCGATTGAGGAAATGCAGGCTAGGAACTGAGAAGCCGAAGGTTATCAGAGGAGACCGATTGGAGCACCAATGCACTCTAGTGGACTTGAACCTCAGCATCCTAGCTAGTAGAGGTGAATCATCACCGTCGTCCATGACGATTGTCGTGGAGGATGGACTCATCGAATCCAGGCCCTGTGTTTGTATTTTGCTTTCAATATTATGAGCGTTTTCTGAATTTTGAACTCCATTGCATTCCTGAAGTTTAAGTTCAATTACTGTGTTGCGATTGCACCTGGTAACGGAACAATGTTAAACTAAGCCGATCGGAACTGGTTTAGCTAATTCAATAGGTAATCACTTAACAATTGTTAATTGAGAATCTAAAATCAGCTTGAACTTAATCTCTGCCAACTGATGAGGTGGCGATTGTGTAAATCCTCGGTATGGTAAGGGACGGACCTTTGGCGATTGCCATAAGAACACTGGAGGCTGATGAGGACTGTAATTGGAGTGATTGAACCAGAAAGAACTTGATTATTGGAACTAAACATGAACGCAGTAATAGTAATAGCATTAGGAGTAGCGTAGTTGTATTTGATTGTAGTTAACCTCTATTTTGATTCCAATTGCATTCCAACCCCCCTTGTTCACTGCCTTTAAGTCTAAGACAGAGATAGTCCACCTCTGTAGCGTTTGTCTGCACTTAACCGAGACCAAGCCGGATCGTCTTTGTTGAGATCGACTCGGTTCAGTCTCTGTTGAGAGCAGCTCGGCCATTGCCGAGACGAGTCAGTATTTTACACTGAGATTCCACTTCTGTTCGCATCACACTAAATCACAACTGAGCACACTCTGTCCTTGAGAAGAATGACCTAGGGTTAGCTATACTATAGTTAGCTTTAGTTATTTGATAAGCACGTTGAAACGACTAAATATGCCAACATTAGACAACTCCTTTTCCTTTCGAGAAGATGGGCTCTATCATTACGATGTTGGTTTCGCCTTTCTTTTTCTCCAGCGTGGGCTTCTTGATGAAACCCTCATTGCTACTTGTTTGGGTGAGCTTCTAGCGCCCGATGCCCAGCTCGATCCTTTCACCGATCATACTAGGTCTCCAAAGCTGGATGTAGCGTTCCCTATCACCCTATCGTAATAGGGGGATGGGAGGGCATCAATGAACATGATAGCCATCTCCTTCTTGCTTATTGGTGGTTGGACCTGTGCCGCCAACTCGCGCTATCACTGTACGTACTCCTTAAAACCTTCCTACTCTTTTTGGGCCAGATCTTAGAGCTGGAAAGGATCTGGCACCATATCCTCATTGTACTTGTACTAGTTCAGGAAGGCTTCTACCAAATCCCTCCAAGTTCTGGTGTGTGCCCATTCCAAGCTGACATACTAACTGAGAGTTGCTCCCATCAAGTTGTCCTAGAAGTAGTGGATGAAAACCTTGTCGTCATGTATGTGGGCTGCCATCTTTCTGCAGTACATGGCGAGATGGACCTTAGGGCAAGAGCTCCCTTTGTACTTGTCAAACTTTAGGGTCTTAAAGTCGATCGAGAGGCCCACATCTAGGACTAAGCAAAGGTCCGCGACTTCCAGTCCATAGCTGCTTCCCCCTTCTACAACTTAGAGTCGTTTCTCCAGGGACTACCACTTTTCTTCGGCTTAAGGCATCTACAAGCAAACAGCGAAGGGTGGAATGGTCCACGAAGCCTGGTGTTGAGTCTCGGCCTTTGCTCGCTCCTGTTCTTGGCGGGCAGCGTGTTAGCGGGCCATGGCCATGATGACTATGTTGGTTTGAGAGAGGATTTGGAACATCTGGGCCATTTGTTCCTTCAATTGGCTCAGCTCCCCCTTGAGGTCCTGGCTTTGCAGTTCGAGAGCTCCCACCTTGTCCTCCATGGCCTTGGATGTAGAGCACGTCGTGTGTGCAGATGGCTTAGCCTTTCTGGTATCCCCACACGTGCTTATTAGTTGTGGTTACATAATGCACATTATAAGCTAATGTGATGGCATGCATGGAAACACAGGAGGAAAGGTCATGCTTTCTTTCGGGGTCAACGGGCACGGGAGAGTTGGCAACCAATGATCGTCATGGGTTTGTATGCTTATTCAATGCATGTTGTGTTTTCTCCCACTTATCCCTTATGTATACATGTATAGGTCATGTTTTTTAGTGCGTGTTTTTTTGGGGTAAGCTTTACAATGGACCAGGGTAATGACCGTGACATGGACGGGTCCTTGTCCCTAGATGGGCGGGTAAGACATATCCTCTGGGTTCCTAACGCAATCTGGAATCGTTGCACAACTTTAGTCGCACCTCATATTTGGCCACCAGAGCTTAGGATCTATTCTGAGCACGCCTCACAGACAAGAATGAATCCCAAAATGTGAACGTCCCCTATGAGATCACGCTCTGGTTGGACTATCGTGACCTACTGTCTAGAGATAAACTCCAAGAAGGAAGTCACTACATGCCCATCACTCTTCTGTCACTCGGGCTCAGGAATAGGACCCTCTCAAAACTTGGTTTAATGGCAAGTGCCAATAACTCCTACTCCCCGTCCCTTTGCCCCAGACTATCAAGAGCAAATATACAGAATATATGACATCTACCTTAGGATAAGCCTTAATAGCAGAGAGTAAAATTATTGCTATAGTAAAAGAAAAGGTTACGCGGCATGCCATCCAGTGGACTAGGGCTCGACTCGCACTTAAGGCGTGTATCCCTAGTGGAGTTGCCATCTAACGCAACCTAAATCGCACTGGCGGCGATCTGGGCGAAAAGGAAAGGAGTCTCTTTCTTGATTTTTCTTTGGTTTTTAGGTGCTTCATTGTTTGATTGGAATAGATTGACTTGAAGGGTGTCGGACGCTGGCATTTGTAGGCACACGGCTAGAGGAGTCAATATCAACTAACCTGAGGATGATGGTTCTAACCAAAGTGACCTGGATGGGAGTCGCCACTAGTGTCCAATGGTACAATGAAAACTGGGGATGGATAAAGCGGGGTCTCGAGGCAGAGAAGTTGGGTAAGGAGTCGGTTAGGCATGGGAATGACATGTCAACCCATCCACCTACCATCTGGTAGTTACCCTTTGGATAGCATGATGCATAACCTTTATCATTTCGACAGGTGTCACAAAGATATAGGGTAAAAAGGGAACTCAACTTGACAAGAGTGGGCCTCTTGCTCCTACGTATCTTAGAGCCGGGAGAAGTCAAAGTTAACATAGTTTTGGTAAGTCAGGGTAGAGTTAAACTGTCCATTGGGTGTCCTCCTCATAGTACATGGTCGTCAACAGGATGTGGAAGCGAGAACGAATGGACTTTCCGCTAGGCGTCCATTGTGGTTAGGGGCATAGGGGCCAAACTTTCCGTTTGGCGTCAGCTCCTATAGTACAGAGTCAAAACCAGGACTATCCGATGGGCGTCCCGTCTTAGTGCCAAGTGGAATGCTCCTACTGGACTGTCTAAGGAAAATGCCTAGCAACTGAGGTCAGGCAGGACACGTTGGCTAAGGAGCTAAAGTAGTTGATTGACTTGATTCTCATGTGGTGGGGGGGCTTATCACAAGCCGCCATTTGGAATGTTCTAGGTCAACTTAGGTATAGGGTTGGATGTGCGATAATGGGCTGAGATGAGGGTTGAGTTACCCTAAGAACGTGGTGCTGGGCAATATTGACTCAGCATTCGTTAGTTGCGGACTACGGGTTCGCCATCTGAAGTATGTCAGACTTGGCTTGACACAAGGGGTGCCATGTCATAGTAATCTGGAGTACAGGAATTGAGGGGACATGGAAATGTAGGACATGCGCTGGGATGGAAGTCAAGGCTGGCTTGACTTCGATCAAAGGTGAGTTGTGCGCTCACCGTTGTGAGTGGAGGAAAGGTTATTTGTGGTGGGAGTGAGATTAGTATAGGGTCGAGAACGGATCAAGGCTAACTCGGTTCTCTCTAGAGGCAAGTGATTTGAGACTAGTGCGAGGCTGGGGTAGGACTGGAGATGGGTTAAGGCTAACTTGGTTCTCTACACAGGTGGACGACTTGTGGCTTAAAGTGAAGTTTGGCCAAGAGAAGTTTACCTGGTATCTAGAGGACTAATGGAGGCATGTGTTGACAATGGATTACCTCGAGGTTATGAGTCACAACTCGCACAACACTCCTTCAACGATCCTTTCTTCCTTTTTTGTCTTCAATTCTTGGCCCCTGAGCTATTTGCCTTGTGGGCTTTTATAGCCTTTGGGGAGAGCATTGAGAGAGCGCATGTTCTTGCTAGGTGGAAGCATCCCTGCCTTCTGATCCAGTTTGTTAGCGTTGGCAATCCCCAAGAAGATCTTTGTGGGACCTTACGCTCGGTCGTGGCACGTTTTCTTGAATTCACGGCGCACTATGTGGGTAGTGGATGACATGGCTCTTTCCGTTG
Organism: Mucuna pruriens; assembly: GCA_025330945.1. NCBI lineage: Eukaryota > Viridiplantae > Streptophyta > Magnoliopsida > Fabales > Fabaceae > Mucuna > Mucuna pruriens. The sequence continues at coordinate 70,785 of JAENHJ010000433.1, read as the reverse complement.
CTGTAATTGGCGAGGATCTTATTCTATTGATGGGAGTGGGGCCCTTGGTTTACTAGCGTGGCTCTATTGATAGCCCTTCTTTCCTTTCAAAATATCATGCGACTTGGATTGCTTTGATTTTAGTGAGGTCATTACCTCTATGCTGAGGTGGATGATCCTTTTTGATTCTGCTATGATGGGCGCTTTCGTTGTTGTTGAGGTGGGGCCTCATGTAGTTACCTGGTCGTTTGGACCAAGCTTATCCTGTGCTGGTGTGGTCACTGGTCTCCTTGGGCCTTGTACGAGTCATGGGCCAGTTTGTGTGTGTCCTTGCTAGCCTTGTCCTGCTGACTACCATTGTGTATGTTGTGTTCCTCCTTTTAGTCGTGGCCGAGTCGGTGGTCTTTCCTGCCGGGTCTCTTCTTGGCCCTCTTAGGCGCGTACCTTCTTTAGGCTCGAAATTTCTGTTCGATTGGACAGATTCAGGGTCCCACATTCGTGGAAGACAGATTCATTGAATTCACACCCTGTGTTTGTATTTTGTTCTTAATAATATGAGTAGTTCTCATTCCAATCTTGTGTTTGCGATTCTTGCATTATAATTCACTTACTGTGTTGCGATTGCATATAGTAATATGGAAAAATGTTAGACTAGGTCAATCGGAACCGGTTTAACAACTTCAGTAGGTGATCGATTAGAGAACCTAAAATCAACTCTGAACTTAATCCCTGCCAACTGATGAGGTAGCAATTGTGTAAATCCTTGGTATGATAATGGACAAATGTTTGGTGATCGTCGTAAGGAAATCTAAGGTTGATATGGAACGTAATCTTGAGTGAATAAACCAGAACCAACTTGATTGTTGAGACGTAGCATGAACACAGTAGTAGCATTAGAGGTAGTCTAGCTTAGTTGCATTTGCATTCTTAGTTTAATTGTTGTTTTACTTAATCTGCAACCCAACCACTCGTTTCCTGCATTTCAGTCTGAGATCGAGTCAGTCTAACTCTATTGAGTCTATTTGCGCTCAGCCGAGACCATATCAAATCAGTCTTTACCAAGAGCAACTCGGAACCTAGCCAAGAATGAGTCTGCATTCTACAATTGAGTTTCTGCACTACTTAGTTTTTTCACAAAGTCATAATTGAGCGCATTGTGTCTTTGAGAAAATTCGACCTAGGGTTGACTATGCTATAGTTAGCTTTAGTTTATTTGATACGCGTTGAGATAACTAAAAACGAGCTTATCGGCTACTCTTCTTAGGTCGTGTGCTCCTTTGGGCTGCTGGACTACAGACTCGATCGGTCCGAGAAGGAGTCGGTCTGGCTGGTAAGACTCTCTTGGGTCGAGACTCTCTTGATGGGTCAAGATCATCTGGATTTGTCCTGCAAAAAGGAATGAGTCTTTTATTAGCTAAGACCCTCAAATTAGCACAAATTTATACTTTCTCTATTTTTAGGTCAATAATATGAATCTTAGCTAAGACTCAATTCTTAAGCACCAAATAATCTCAAAAACACCCATCTTAAGTCCCTATAATTGTGTATAAAATATAACTTATCACCTATCACCCTATATCAGATTATCAACCCCTTCTACATGTCGATGTGGTTCGATGGAGCATCTAACCTACTAGGAAACAGGATAGGGGCAGTATTGGCTTCACTAAAAGACCAATGCTTCCCATTCTCAACCAGACTAGGCTTCGACTACACCAACAATATGACAAAATATGAAACCTGTGCCGTGGGAATCGTGATGGCTTTAGAGCGCCAAGTAAACAAGCTCAAAGTCTTTGGTGATTCAGCACTAGTTATCTACCAACTTCGCGGCGAATAGGAGACACGTGACACTAAGCTCATCCCCTATCACAATCATGTGAAGGAAGTGATCGAGCTTTTTGACAAGATCACTTTCCATCACATCGTGCAGGAGGAGAACCAGATGGCTGATGCTCTTGCCACCTTATCAGCTATGGTGCTGGTGAATGAAGGGTAGGAAATGACAATCCGCGTTCGACATCAGTCAAGGACGGCATACTGTTAATATCTAGGCCGAGACGAAGTAGAAGCAAATGCTAAGCCCTGGTATATCCAGAGGGGGTGTCTGAAAACAATAAAAGGACATTAAGGAGGTTGGCGTCCGGTCTCTTCCTGAGTGGAACAATTTTATACAAGAGGAGCATATACATGACGTTGCTCTGGTGTGTTGATGACAAAGAAGCCGGGGAAATGATGAAGGAGTTACATGAAGGAACCTTTGGCACACATACAAATGGCCATGCCTTAGCTTGAAAAATTTTAAGAGCAGGGTACTATTGGACCACAATGGAGTCGAATTACTGCCAACATGTGAAGAGATGCATGAAGTGCCAAATATACATTGATAACATCCACGTGACTCCTTCTATCCTACGTAATCTGACGTCCCCATGGCCATTTTCCATGTGGGGCTTAGATATAGTTGGTCCAATAGAGCTTAAGGCTTCCAATAGGCATAGATTCATCCTAGTGGCCATTGAATACTTCACCAAATGGGTTGAAGCTGCTTCCTATCCAAGCATAACAAAGAATGTAGTGGTAAAATTCATCAAGAAAGACATCATATGCCGATACGGTCTCCTAGCTTATATCATCACAGACAATGATACGAAATTGAACAATAAGATGATGACTGAGTTGTGTGAGCAATTCAAGATTCGTCACCATAATTCTACACCCTATCGTCCCAAAATGAATGGGGCTATAGAGGCTGCCAACAAAAACATAAAGAAGATAGTGCATAAAATGATGGTGAATTATAAGGATTGGCATGACATGTTACCTTACGCGCTACACGGATACCGCACTTTAGTGTGAACCTCCACAAGGGCAATCCCCTATTCATTGGTGTATGGCATGGAAGAAGTTCTCCCAATAGAAGTCAAAATACCCTCCTTGAAAGTCCTAGTTGAAGTCAAATTAGAAGAGGTAGAGTGGATTCAGAACCAGCTCGACCAGCTAAACCTGATAGAAGAGAAGTGGTTGATGGCTTTATGCCATGGGCAGCAATATCAAAAGAGGATCAAGAATGCTTTTGACAAAAAAACAAGACCCCACGTATTTAAAGGAAGGGACTTGGTGCTCAAGAAGACATTGCCAAACTCCAAGATCGGAGAAGGAAATGGGTGCCAAACTACGAAGGACCTTATGTGGTAAAATAGGCCTTCTCTAGAGGAGCCTTAATCTTGACCGATGCTGATGGGCGAGACTTAAAACATCTTGTTAATGCCGATTCAGTCAAATTGTTCTACCCTTGAAGTACGACTAAGAAGATGTCGGGAGTGTTAACCCGAGATCTATATCAAGAAGGAGTTAGAAAAATCCAATTCTGGCATATGGAATTAGGCCAAAAAGCCAGTCTCATTCATGTAACCTATCCAATAAAATCTCCCGGAAGGGATCAATTTGTACTAATTCTTGACATCAATAAAATATCTCATTCTTTATCTTTTATGTGTTAAATTTCATTAGTCTTGATAAAGAAAGGAAAGTAATTTCTAAAAAGGTTATGAGAAGGGAAACACCTTGGTCCTGGTTAGGTAATTGGCACAAACCAGCCCTCAGAGTCCTACTAAAACAAATGAAGCTTAACCTCTGATAAGCCGAGTCCATCCTAACTACCCGGACCATGGTTTGCACAAAGGAAAGGACCGGAGTTGCAATGTAGTCATAACTATTACTTCTGAAAACATCAATGCAAAGTGAGGATGAGAGGGTTATCACATGCATAAATAATCTAGTTCCCATACATCAATACTTAGTTCTAAAAGTAGAACCCTCCAAGGTGATTGCTTTGAGTTCTTTGCCGACTCTGTGTCGTGATCTTTGGCGACTCCATGTTGTGACATTTTTCAACTCTGTGTCATGACCTTTGCTAACTCTGTGTTGTGACCTTTTCCGACTCTGTGTCGTGATCTGTGCCGACTCCGTGTGGTGCCCTTTTTCGACTCTGTATCGTATCCTTTGCCGGCTCCATGTCGTGACCTTTTCCGACTTTGTGTCATGATCTTTACCGACTCCGTGTCATGCCCTTTGCCAACTCCATGTCGTATTTGCCGACTCTGTGTTGTGAACTTTGCTGACTTTGTGTCGTGACCTTTTCCAACTCCATGTCATGATCTTTTCCGACTTCGTGTCATGCCTTTTGCCAAGTCCGTGTCATATCCTTTGTCGACTTTGTGTCGTGATCTTTGCCAACTTCATGTCGTGTTATTCGCTGACTTCGTGTTGTGACCTTTGCTGACTCCGTGTCATGATCTTTGCCGACTCCGTGTCGTGATCTTTGCCAACTCCGTGTCATGACCTTTTCCAACTTCGTGTCATGACCTTTGCCGACTCCGAGTCGTATCCTTCACCGACTCCATGTCATGATCTTTGCCAACTTCGTGTCGTGTTATTCACTGACTCTGTGTCATATCCTTTGCCGACTCCATGTCATGATCTTTGCCAACTCTGTTTCGTGTTATTCTCCGATGTCGTGTCATGATCTTTGCCGACTCTGTGTCGTGACCTTTTTCGACTCCGTGTTGTGACCTTTGCCGACTCTATGTCGTATCCTTTGCTGACTATGTGTCATGATCTTTGCCGTCTCCGTGTCGTGTTATTCGCTGACTTCGTGTTTTGTTATTCGCTGACTCCGTGTTGTGATCTTTGCCGACCTCGTATCGTGTTATTCGTCGACTCCGTGTCGTGATCTTTTCCGACTCCTTGTCGCTTTTGTTGCTGACTCCATGTCGCTCCCTTTGCTGACTCCGTGTCGAGATCCTGGTCACTATGTATTTAACTTAGTCTTTTTTGGCTTCGTGCCAACCTCTTCATTTCAACCATGCATTGACCTTTTTCTTTAAGTTAGTCACCCTGTTTTTCACTTAGTCATTTTCAACTCCATGCTAACCTTTTCCATTTCAACCCTGATTTGATTTTTCTTTAAGATAGTGCACTTTGGCCCCTCCCACCCTTAACTTCCTTTGTCATGGCATAGGGACTAAGGTCGAAGTTAGGGGCGAGCAATGCAATCTATTGAAGAGCCTTGTCAAAACCTCTTTTGTGTTCCTCCACAACAGCCTCTTCAAGTTTGAAGAGTCGGGCTTCAAGAGATTGCACTTCAGCCTTGGCCATAGAGGCCTCGACTTCTAGTGTGTTAACCTTCTCTGAAGCCTTCCTCAACTCATCTTTGGCAGATTGCAAAGCTGCACTTAGGTCCTTAGACAAGGTATCCGAAGACTTCTAAATGGCACCCATTGCCATTTTCAGCCTACTCACCTCGACCTTGAGAGCAGCAGCTTCAAATTTAAAGGAGTTAGAGTCCTCTTTTAGGTTTTCAACATCAGCATACAATTTCTGATTTTTGACTCTCAACCCCATGTTTTCCTTTTGGAGTCGCTCGCACTCCTTTCACGACACAAACTCCTTCAGAACCAGCTGCTTTGATTTATTTAGGAGACTCCTCTAAACTTTAAGGGTAGCCAAGGAGCAAATGTGGTAGGCCGCCATCATGTCAATAGAGTTCTCAACTTCGGCAGAGAGAAGGAGGCCTCGATCATGCTGAGGGATGAAGTCTTGAGGAAGTAAAGCCTTGATGTCTAGACCGAGGCCCCATAAAGATGGCTTAGTGGGGGGACCTGCAAAGCAAGATAATTCACTTGGGGGCAGTTGTAGAAGTGGAGTATTGAGCCCTGAGGTGATGATGACTTTGGGCCCTGTATGAAGGGGTAGGAGCAGGTTGAAGCAAAGGTTGGGCAACAACTTTGCCTTTCTTTTGAGTCGCTCCTTCCACAATAGCATTAGAGGCCTTTCTCTATGCACTAAGGGATGGATCAGGTTGGGAGGGGAAAGCTGGCTCCTTCTCGATAGTCGTCTCTTTAGACACCACCTTTTCAATGGATGTTGCGGTAGCTTCCTTCAAGCCGGCAACGTCCCTGGAGGCGGCCACCAAAGAAAAGGCCTTTGCTTTAGAAATCTAGACAGACCTCTTTATTAGAGCCCCAAGATCATAGCCCCGTTTTTTGAGTAGCTCTACAAAAAAATGAAATAAAGAAGTAAGTCAGAAAATTGGCACCAGGTCGAGTCACAAGCAGTCAAATCAAATGAAAACTCACCCTTCAGATATTGTATAGGTTGGTAGGAAAAGGACTTAGTTACCAGATCTCGACAACTCATTCCTCCAGATAGCTTGTCCAACAATTGAAGGCTGAGCTGGTCTTCGAGAGAGAGTTGCCCCTTGGACAACCCTTTGAACTTAGAGGGTAACCTCCAATAGAGAGGTAGGGGCCTAGAGTCCAAGGCAAAAGGAGCTCGACCTAAAGCACGGACCTTGACAAAGCGGTTTTTGAACCCTTTGTAAGATGTTGCGTAGGCATTGAAGAGGCTTCCCTTAGGGAGTAGGGTAAGAGAAACCCAGCTTGCATTCTGGCCCACTCGAGTAGTGTAATGGCTAAGGAAAATAGGGGTGGAAGGAATCAAGGCTAGGGCACGAAAAATTACCTTAAAGGCCTGCATGTCAGCCCAATCATTAGGGTGAAATTGGGAGGGGGCCACCTCTGATATCCTAAGGACGTAAGAGGCAAAGCAGTCAAAGGGGAGAACCACCCTAAAGTCTTTGAAGGTGGTCTCATACATATAAATGAAGTCGCCTTCACCCTCCTTTGTTGCGTGGCATACTTGCTCGATGGAAGAGCAAGATACCAGGTCAAACTTACCCATCCACCCTCAATAATCAGAAGTGTCACATCAAAATGAGGTATGTCGGAGCGATAAGAGAGGACTTCCTCACTTACCCACTCGTAATGCTCTTGAGCGCGATGAATAGGGACTAGGGGCTGAGAAGAAGCACCCTCAGTCACCATAACAGATTCTAGCACAATGGCCAAAGCCTCAAACTCTGATGAAGAGGAAACAAAGATAGGGTTTGACTTACTCTTAGCACCTGAACCTTGAGGACCTGACATGGTTGGAAGAAAAAGAAAAGAAGCTTGCAAATCAAAGGGCTTGAAGGAGGCAAGAAGTTTGAAATCATAGAAAGCAAGAACACAAGGAAGACAAAGCAAAATGAGGATTTGGTGCCTTCTATTTGTAAGCGTGGATTGGGCCCTAGTTGCGAAGGCCCAACCCACTTACTAAGTATAGTGATAAGCGTATTTTTAGTCGTCTCAATGCGCATCAAATAAACTAAAGTTAACTGTAGTATAGTCAACCCTAGGTTAAATTTTCTCAAGGAAACAATGTGCTCAAATGTGACTTCAATGTGTAAACGAGGTGACGTAGAACTCAAGTGTAGAGTGCAGACTCACTATCGGGTGGAAGCCGAGTTGCTCTCGATAGAGTGGTCCGATATCGTCTCGACAGAGAATTATCTGACACGATCTCAACTAAGCGCTGACAGACGTGACAAAGTTGGACTGACTCTATTTTGGGCAAAAATATAGGAAACAAGGGGTTTTGAAGTGTAAGTAACGAAAGACAAAAAGTAAACTAAGACGTGAATGCAATTAAGCTAAGCTACTCTACTATTACTATTGTGTTCATGTTTAGTATCAATAATCAAGTCTGTTCTGGTCCATTCACTCCAATTATAGTCTGTATCAACCTTCAGTTTTCTTATGACAATCATCAAATGTTTGTCCATTGTCATACCAAAGAATTATGCAATCGCTACCTCATCAGTTGGTAGGGATTAAGCTTAGAGTTGATTTTAGATTCTCAATTAGGTTCTCTAGTTGATTACCTACTGAATTAGTTAAACTAGTTCCGATTGGCTTAGTTCAACATGATTCACGTCATTTTGTGCAATCGCAACACAGATAGTGAATTAAAGTGTAGGAATGCAAACAAAAATCAAAATCAGAAAGCACTCATATTATTAAGAATGAAATACAAACGCAGGGTGTGAACTTAGTGGATCCGTCTTCCACGACGATTACCATGGTCGAACGGTGATGATTCACCTCTATTAGCTGGAACGCTGAGGATCGGATCCACCGGAGTGCGTTGGTAATCCAAGCGGTCTTCTTTGACGATATTCGACTTCTCGATTTCTGACCTGCACTTTCTCAATCAAGAGAAGCACCATTGAGAGTATCGTGCACCATCGTGAGTGTAGAGGATAAGATCGAGAGAAATGAAAAGTTGAGGGAAATGTAGAATGTGAATTCAACAACCTTTAAACGTGCTCAGCTCCTACAATATATACATGAGCTGTTCCTACTAAACACGCTAACCAATGATCTAAACAGAATTTCAAACAAAGGTTCCTATTCTACCCTTGCGTGGCTTGTGCTGCAAGCTTCTGCAGAAGTGAAGTGGCAACCGAGTTGGATTGCCTATGTAGACAGTGTAGTGGACCGTACCTTATTGGGCTACTGGACCTGTAGAGCCATCCGGTTCTAGGACTTGTCAGTCTGGTCGGGACGACTCTCCTGAGACAAGGCTTCTTATGATGGGCTGAGGTCATCCATGTTGATCCTGCAAGAAAAATGAATGAGTCCCTTTTTTAGCTAAATTCTCAAATTAGCATAGATTCGTACTTTTACTATTTCTAGGTCCATAATATGAATCTTAGCTAAGACTCAATTCTTAAGCATCAAATGATCTCTAAAATACCCATCTTAGGTCCCTATAAGGTGTATAAAATATGACTGATTAGACCCCCACACTTACACTTTTGCACTCCTGGGCAAAATAAGAGTTCAAACGCAAGGAGATTTTTTAAACGAAAAAGAAAAAGAATTTTTCAAATAAATTTCTAAAGCTCTGGATGGAAACAAAGTCAACATTCCTTCACCCCAAGAGTTGAGATGCTCAAGCAATATGTAAAAACTACTCTTCCCACACCTAAGGAGATTAAATGACCTACAAACAACAATGGACGATTGAGAGTGACAGAGTGCTCTATTAGGAAAATATTCTCTCAGTCTCTCAAGTGTTTGGGCTTGTATATACACTCAACATCCCATGTAACTGATATTACCAAACCTTGACTGGTCTTTCCTTCCACACCTTCAAAAACACATGCAGTCATGATCAAAAGAACTTCCTTCTCGGCTTGTATCGTGGACTGGGTCAAAGGTGGGGTACAGGACGGGTAAGTGAGTTTTTCTAACCACCGGGAAGAGAGGAGCAATGGGGAGTAGGCTTCGCCAACATGGAGAGTATCCTCAAGGTACTGCAAGTCCACTCAAAACAGTTCTAACTCACTTCCTTTCTTTCCCTTTTTCTACTTTTCTTTTCTTCTTTTTCTTACTTCTTCTTTTACAGCCTTGTGCTGTGTTTACAGTTCATGACTTTTGGTTCTTGTTTTATCTTTCTTTTGTTTTCTTGCACTTGTTTCTTTCTTTCTTTTCTTTTTTGATCCTTTTTGAATACACTACTCTTGCTTCATCCCCTGGTGTCTCACCCCCACACTTGATTGTGACCTACTCCCAAAACACTTCCAAAGCTCCTCTATCCCCTAAGGCTGAGGTCAATCATGGTTTTTCCGGCCTTGGCTTGTAATGAGATGTCAAGAAAGAATGGTCATTCAAGCTCAAAGAGGGTAAAACAAGGGATAAATTTTACAAGGTAGGTCCATTTGGCTCAAGGCTTATTAGAAACATGGCCTAGATCATCTCATTCCTGCATGTGAAACCGGATATATCGAGAGAGTCAAGGCAAGATCCAGAATACACAATTAGCATGGATACAATAATCATACAAGAAAGAGAGAATGGCAAGATGCAAAACCATCTATATGTACATAAGCTCAAAAATTCTCACACCATTAATTACTCTACCATTAATGGTCTATCTTTTCTGTTTTTCAATCACTTATTACCTAAGGTGCAAAAATTTCATTCCCTGTCAAGCTTAAAATATCTATCCTCCAGGGTTCCAAATTGCTTCCTACTAATCCATACAACCCTTAAGAAATTACTTCCAATTCCTTTTCAAAGCATTTTTTTTCAGCAATCAGAGTTCAAAATTCAGTTAGGGAAAACAAAAGTAAAAGTCTAACAAAGGTTGAAATTGGTTGGTCCGAGTCGAGGCCGACATGAACTCGACAAGCCGGAGTCAGCATGGACTCGACTCAGACCGCCTTTATTCATAACAAGATTTCAAAGATTTCAAGCATAACATTTAGCAAGCCTTAAATGGCCATGCAATCCCCCCCCCCCCACACTTAAATGTTGCATTGTCCCCAATGTATGGCATGAATTCAAGGGGGCTCATGCGACTAGCTCAAAGTGTATCATCCAACGGAGTTGGTTCCATTAATGAGATGGTCTCCATGTCACCTGCTATTAGTGTTGGACCTTCATGGTATAGCTTAATTTGATGCCCATTGACTTGGAAGATGCTATTGGTGTATTCGACTTTTAGTTCCACTACACCATAAGGGAAAACGTTAGTGATAACAAAAGGTCCATCCCATCTAGATCAAAGCTTACCTGCAATGAGCCTAAGGCATGAATTGAATAGGAGTACTTTCTGGCCGACTCGAAATTCTTTTCTTAGGATCTGCTGATCATGGAATTGATTAACTTTTTGCTTGTAGATCCTAGAATTCTCATAGGCTTCTAAGCGGAGTTCATCTAGCTCTTACAATTGAAACTTCCTCTACTGTCTAGCTTGGTCATAGGCCAGGTTGCACTGTTTGATAGCCTAGTGAGCTCTATGTTCTAGCTCCACCGGAAGATGGCAAGCTTTACCGAAGACAATTCGGTAAGGGGACATCCCCAACGAAGTTCGGTATGCAGTTCTATGCGCCTAGAGAGCGTCTTCCAGGAGTCGGCTCTAATCTTTCCAACTAGGATTTGTCATTTTTTGCAATGTTTTCTTAATTTCCCTGTTAAACACTTCGGCTTGGCCGTTGGTCTGAGGGTGGTAGGCGGTGGCAATTTTGTGCATCACCCCATACTTGTGGAGTAAGGAGGACATGGCTCTGTTGCAGAAGTGACTACCTTGGTCACTTATGAGCACATTAGGCACACCAAATCGGCAGAAGATATTGAATTTCAGAAAATCCACTACTACCCTAACATCATTGGTCTTGGTGGCTATGGCCTCTACCCATCTTGACACGTAATCTATGACAGCAGAATGTAAGAATAACCATTGGAGACTAGGAATGTCCCCATGAAATCAATACCCCACACATTAAAAACTTCATAAAATAGGATGGGCTATTGGGGCATTTCATGCCTTTTGGTAATTGCCATTCCAACTTTATGGCATTTGTTGTAGGTGGAGACAAACTGATAAGCGTCTCTGAAAATAGTGGGCCAATAAAGGCTGCAATCAAGCACTCTCCTGGCAGTCTGATTTGCTCCATAGTGTTCGCCTCAAGGCACTACATGGCAGAGTTGGAGGACCGAATTGATCTCAGCCTCAAGGATGCACCTCCGAATAACTTGATCACTACAAAGTCTCCATAAGTAAGAATCATCCCAAATGTAGTATTTGGCATCACTTTGGAGTTTTTCTTTATATAGCCGAGATGCCTCTAGTGGGAACTGAGATGTTGCTAAAAAATTACAAATGTCTACAAACCATGGTGTAGGCGTTGTGATGTGCAATAGCTGCTCATTTGGGAATTCATCTCTGATAGGCATTGGTTCGCTCTCCTTTCCAATTCTGCTCAGGTGATCTGCTACAAAATTCTCAGCACCCTTCTTATCTCTAATTTCTATGTCAAATTCTTGGAGAAGGAGCATCCATTGGATCAGTCTCGGCTTGGCATTGGGCTTCTTCAACAAGAATCTCAGTGCAGCATGGTCAAAGAATACAATGATTCTTGAACCGAGAAGGTATGAACGGAATTTGTCTAAGGCAAACACAATTGCCAAAAGCTCCTTCTCTGTTGTTGTGTAGTTTGACTGAGTTGGGTCCATTGTCCAAGATGCATAGCCAATCACATGCACTGGCTTTCCAACTCCAGCTCTTTGGCCTAAGATAGGTCCTAATGCCGAATTGGATGCATCACACATGAGCTCAAATGGCAGATCCCAATTTGGTGCTTGAAGAATGGGAGTGGATGTAAGTTGGTTCTTCAGCTCCTGAAAGGCCTTAATGTAGGGCTGGTCAAACTTGAATTCCACATCCTTCTCTAGTAGTTTGGATAGTGGCAGGGCAAGTTTGCTGAAATTCTTGATGAATCTTTTGTAGAAACCTGCATGTCCTAAGAATGAGCGAACTTCCCGCATAGAAGCGCGGTTTGGAAGAGAGGTGATGATATCTATCTTAGATTTATCAACCTCCATGCCTCTTTTGGATACTAGGTGTCCCAACACAATTCCCTCTATCACCATAAAATGGCATTTTTCGAAGTTAAGTACTAAATTTGTATTGATGCATCTCGTCAACACCTTGGATAGGTTGTCCAGACATGCGTCAAATGAATCTGCATACACGGTGAAGTTGTCCATGAATACCTCCATGCAATCGTGTAGCAAGTCCAAGAAGATGCTTGTCATGCAATGTTGAAATGTGCTCGGCGCATTGGACAGGCCAAATGACATGCAAGTGTACGTAAAGGTGCTAAATGGGCAGGTGAAGGTAGTCTTGTGTTGATCTTCAGGTGCTATATGGATTTGCATGTAACCAGAGAAACCATCGAAAAAACAATAATGGGAATTTCCTGATAATTTTTCCAAGACTTGATCTATGAAAAGCAAAAGAAAGTGATCCTTGCGAATTGCCTGATTTAATCTTCTATAGTATATGCAAACTCGCCAGCTGTTCTGAATCTGCATAGGTACCAACTCATCATGTTGGTTTTTCATGACAGTCATCCCAGACTTCTTTGGCACTACTTGCACAGGGCTCACCCATTGACTATCCGAGATGGGATAGATGATCCCTACAGCAAGGAGTTTTGTGACCTCTTTCTTGACCACGTCCAAGATGGTCGGATTCATCCTTCTTTGTTGTTGCCTTATGGGCTTAGCTGCCTCCTCCAGTAAAATTCTATGAATACAGATGGAGGGATTTATTCCAGGAAGGATAGAGATTTTCCACCCAATTACCTTCTTATGTTGCCTTAGGACTTGCAACAATTTATCCTCATACTATTGGTGGAGATTGTTGGCAATGATAACTAGAAGTTGTTGTTGAGTATCCAGTAGGCATATTTTAAGTGTTTTAGAAATGGCTTTAATTCCATGGGTGGTGGTGGTGATGAAGAATTGTCATGAGATATTTTCAGATCCGGTTGGCCGACTTGAGTTAAGCTCGGCACCAGGTGTGCCGACATGATCTCGGCCTTTGGCTGTTATGGCCGACTCCTTTTTATCAAGTTAGTTATTGTTGAATTGGAGTCAAACTTGGCTCGTTGTTTAGCTTTGAAGTAAGATCCGGACAGAACCTTGTTGTCCGAATTGAATACGGCTCTTGCTTGCTTCTGGTCTTTCTTGGCCGGGATGGTCTCGGCACGCGTTTGTACATGCAAGTCAGCCTTGACCGTTGTCTTTTTGGCCGAGATGACTTCGGTCCTCTCTCTGTCTCGGCTTCCTTTGGCCGACTCGTATTTAGCAGTGAATATGGTTGTCAGTTGTGCTGATAATAACTTCTTGGTTTCGGCAACTTGAACTTCTACTTTAATAGAGTACTTCGGGTTCTCATGCTTGCACACTTGGTCCAATACTTCGAGCAATTTAGCTTCAAAATCCAAGTCGGCAATGTTATAGTTATTATCCACGGAGTCGGAAAGATTATGTACTTCACCCGATTCAGCATAGTCGGCTTCTTCTTCTAAGATGGACCCTAGGCAACCAATTGAATCAGTTCTCTCCACAAAATTGTCAATATCTTCACTGTGGCTGTCTAGTTGGAAGTATTCCTCAACTAGTTCATCAATCAGATCAATGCCAAAGATGGAATGGTCTTCGGTAGGGTGCTTCATAGCTTCGGAAATATTGAATTGCACCAATGTGTCATCGAATTCCATTGAGAGCGTCCTAGTATACACATCAATCTTTGTTCTGGCTATCATCAGGAATGGTCTCCCTAGAATCAAGGTTGATCCCTTCCCAGGTGTTTCGTCCTCCATATCCAGCACGTAGAAATCAGCTGGGAAAATCAGCTCGTTCACTTGGACAAGAACATCTTCTAGGATGCTTAAGGGTTGAACAACACTTAGCTGTATTGTCATCCCTGTAGGTTCCAGGTCACCAAAATTCAAGGCTTTGTAGATTGACGTCGGCATGACATTGATTGAAGCTCCTAGGTCCAACATGGCATTGGCAAAGGTGCATTCGCCAACGGTGCATGGGACTGAAAAGATTCTGGGGTCTCGGCATTTCTTCAGCAGTGCTTGTGCTCCTGCAGTGACTTCTTCATTCTTTGTTAACGTCGACACTATGCCTCCAACTTCTACACTCCCCTTCATCTTCTTCCTCTTATGCACACACAATTCCTTAAGGAATTTTGCATACTTAGGAATCTACTTAATGGCGTCAAGGAGTGGAATGTTGATTTCCACCTTACGGAACATCTTCAGCAGTTCTTCGTCAGACTCTGCTTTCCTTGTCAAGACGGTCCGAGTTGGAAACGACAATGGGACAGTTTTCTCTTGTTGCTGCACCTATGAGTTGGCATACGATTCGGAGTCGGCTTCGATTGATCTCGGCAGCTACGGTGCTGGTTGAGATAGTTCTTTTCCACTTCACAGCATAACTGCACTCGCATTCCCTCTCAGATTCAAAATTGTTTGTGAGGGAAGGTTGTTGGATCTGGCCGACTGTAAATGGCTCACAATGTTGGCTAATTGTCCTATCTGCGTTTTGAGGTCTTGGGTGGTGGCATTCATATTTTTCTAGAACTGCATGTTGCTGGCTGCAAGTTGCTTCATCAGGTCCTCCAAAGATAGAGAATTGCTTTGAGGTGGCGTTCAAATAAACTAAAGTTAACTATAGTATAGTCAACCCTAGGTCGAATTTTCTCAAGGACACAGTGTGCTCAAATGTGACTTCAATATGTAAACGAGGTGATGTAGAACTCAAGTGTAGAATGCAGACTCACTATCGGCTAGAAGCCGAGTTGCTCTCGATAGAGTGGTCCGATATCGTCTCGACAGAGAATTATCTGACACGATCTCAGCTAAGCGCTGACAGACGTGACAAAGTTGGACTGACTCTATTTTGGGCAAAAATATAGGAAACAAGGGGTTTTGAAGTGTAAGTAACGAAAGACAGAAAGTAAACTAAGACGTGAATGCAATTAAGCTAAGCTACTCTACTATTACTATTGTGTTCATGTTTAGTATCAATAATCAAGTCCATTCTGGTCCATTCACTCCAATTACAGTCCGTATCAACCTTCAGTTTTCTTATTCCAATCGTCAAATGTTCGTCCACTGTCATACTGAGGAATTACACAATCGCTACCTCATCAGTTGGCAGGGATTAAGCTCAGAGTTGATTTTAGATTCTCAATTAGGTTCTCTAGTTGATTACCTACTCAATTAGTTAAACTAGTTCTGATCGGCTTAGTTCAACATGATTCACGTCACTTTGTGCAATCACAACGCAGATAGTGAATTAAAGTGTAGGAATGCAAACGGAGATCAAAATCAGAAAGCACTCTCATATTATTAAGAACGAAATATAAACGCAGGGTGTGAATTCAGCGGATCTGTCTTCCACGATGATCGCCATGGTCGAACAGCGATGGTTCACCTCTATTATCCAGAATGCTGAGGATCAGATCCACCAGTGTGCATTGGTAATCCAAACGGTCTCCTCTGGCGATCTTCGACTTCTCGGTTTCTGACCTGCACTTCCTCAATCGAGAGAAGCATCGTTGAGAGCACCGTGCACCATCGTGAGGGTAGAGGACGAGAGCGAGAGAAATGAAAAGTATAGGGAAATATAGAATGTGAATTCAACAACCTTTAAACATGCTCAGCTCCTACAATATATACATGAGCTGGTCTTGCTAAACACGATAACCAACGATCTAAACAAAATTTCAAACTAAGGTTCCTATTCTACCCTTGTGTGGCTTGTGCTACAAGCTTCTCCAAAAGTGATGTTGCAGCCAAGCTAGATTGCCTACGTAGATAGTTGAATGGGCCACTCCTTATTGGGCTACTGGACCTGTAGAGCTGTCCGGTTCTAGGACGAGTCAATGTGGCCGAGATGACTCTCCTGAGCCAAGGCTTCTTATGATGGGCCGAGGTCATCCATGTTGATCCTGCAAGAAAGATGAATGAGTCCCTTTGTTAGCTAAAATTCTCAAATTAGCATAGATTCGTACTTTCCCTATTTCTAGGTCCATAATATGAATCTTAGCTAAGATTCAATTCTTAAGCACCAAATGATCTCTAAAATACCCATCTTAGGTCCCTATAAGGTGTATAAAATACGACTCATCATATAGCCATGATGCTTAGAAGGTCGAGGGATGCTTAATGAAGCGTGAAACCCCAAGGCAGTGCAATAAGTGGTCACTTAATCCTAGAGAAGAAGTGACGCATGGAGTCCTTCAAAACAATTAATGAGGTGCGCTATTTTGAGTCGATGCAACGATGGGACGTCTGTTCATCATTGTAACCTAAAAACCGAGGAGACATGTCTGAAAAGTGGAAAAACGGCCCGTCCCATCAAACGTGACCTTTGATTAACCCTTAATTATCAACAGAATTATCAGTACACAATTGGTTAGAGTTAATGACAGAATCATAACTTCTACTATTATTTACTACTAGATTCCTAGCCTTCCTTAATCTACGTAAGGTTTTTTCTATTTCGGGGTCAAAAGCATATAAAGGGTCAATGCTACTCCTGGTCATGCATTGTACAAATTATGTAGAAAAATTAGAATTGAATTAGTAGTCACAGAAACAGTAAACTACAACTATCAGTTAATCACCTAATAAAACTGTAGGAATGCAATGTAAAAAAAATGCAAGTTGATTATGCAATACAGAAATAAATATTTGTTGTTTGTTTTTTTTTAGCAGTGAATTCACGCAGAAAAGTTAACAAAACTCAACATGCTTTATTACTCAAATAGAAAACAGACATAGGCAATCTCAAAGACTCACTAGACTTACTCAATAGAAACACTCTACAAACTCGAGATTCGACTTCACTTAGCTTGGCATACAAAGACACAAAAGAACTTGTGTCCCTGACAACGGTGCCAATTTGATAAGATCGTTTTTAGTCGTCTAACGCATATCAAATAAACTAAAGCTAACTATAGTATAGTTAACCCTAGGTCGAATTTTCTCAAGGACATAGTGTGCTCAATTGTGATTTTATGTGCAAACTGAAGTAATGCATAATCTAAGTGTATAGTGTTGACTCGTCTCGACACTGGCCGAGATGCCTTCGGTAGAGACTGGGACGAGATGATCTCGGTAGAACTTCGTGACTTCGGCTAGGCTGAATGCGGACTGACGCGACAAACTCAGAAAGTAGTAAACAGGGGGGTTTTGAATGCAAGAGAAACAGAAGGTAAACTACACCATGAATGCAAAGAAAACACACTACTATCACGAATATTACTATTATTATTATTAGGATATAACTGTGTTCATGTTCAGTTCCATTAATCCAAGTCCAGTCCAATTTCTTCACTCCAATTCTTAGTCCATATCAGCCTTGGGAATTCTTATGACAATCGCCAAAGGTTCCTCCACTACCATACTGAGGAATTATACGATCGCTACCTCATCAGTTAGCAGGGATTAAGTTTAAGCTAATTTTAAGTTCCCAATTAGGCTCTCTAGTTGATTGTCTACTGTATTAGTTAAACCAGTTCCAATCGGCTTAGCTTAACATTGTTCACGTTCTAAATACAATTGCAATTCAAATCATGAATTATAGAAGAGGAATGCAACCAAAGATCAGAAATCAGAAAGTACTTATATTATTGAAAACAAAATACAATCACAGGGCTTAGATTCGATGATTCCATCTTCCACGACGATCGCCATGGTCGATGACGATGGTTCACCTCCGCTGGCTAGGACGTTGAGGATCAAGTCCACTAGAATGCATTGGTAATCCAATCGGTCCCTCTGGTAACCTTCGGCTTCTTAGTTCCTAACATGCACTTCCTCAATCGAGAGAAACGCCATTGACAGCATCGTGCACCACCGTGACTATAGGCGATGAGAGCGAGAGAATAAAGATAATGAAAGTGGGAAAATATGAATGCCAAAGACCCCTAAAATGTACACAGCTACTCCTATATATACAAGAATGCGCGAACTATGAAGCCTAACAGAATTACAAACATGGACTTCCTACTCTACCCTTGCGTAACTTGCGCTGCAAGTTTCTCCAGGAGTGACATGACAGTTGAGCTAGAGCTAAGGTGGCCTCTGTATTGGATTGCTGACGTGGTTGATGCAATTGGGCCGCTCCCTATTGGACTGCACCTATAGTGGGCTGTTGGGGCTGTTGGGTTGTGAGGCTTGACTTGGCCGAGATGAGTCGGTCTCGACTGATGTGGACTCGGCTCAATCCTGCAGAAGAAGAGAATAAGCTTTTTATTAGCTAAGACCTCTGATTTAACACAAATTTGTATTTTCTCTATTTTTAGGTCCTTAAGGTGAATCTTATCTAACAATTATTTCTTAAGCATAAAATAATATCACAATACTCTTCTTAGGTCTATAAAGGATGCATAATTTGTAACTCATCAAGTATCAACATAGTGTAAGGGTCTTTTTCGTTCATGCAGCTAATTCGAGTAACTATCATGTGGTTGGGGATACCGTGCGATTCCTACGCGTAACTGACTCCCGAGCTTAGATTCTGATTCGTGATCACCTTATCCATACAAGGTTTCTCGACGTTTCCCATGAAAAATGCCGGTGGCGACTCCAATCAAGGCGAGTCGGTTTCGACTATATCGGTCGAACCGATTCCAGCTCTGCATATCTAGCTCCTTCCATATGGGACTCGATTTTCAACCACATCTCATTTTCGCGGTCCCCGCTACGATCAAGGTCATGACATTAAAGAGACTTGTGCTAAACAATACATGTAATTAAGGGTTTAGTTAATGGAAGCTTAGTGGGATTAATGGAAGCTTGGTAGGGTATCAAGTACTAGAGGTAGTCTCGGATTTTGAGATGAAATAGTATAAACGTTATGCTTATCTTCTCTTCTCTGTCTCTCTTTCTCATTGTCTTTTAAATACGTTTATTATGAATAAATCTTTGAGAAAAATATCAGTTTGCAATATATATAATAAGAAAAGTTTTATTTAACCTATCATTTGAAAGCTTAAAATGTTAAGTGATATTAGCAAAAGATTTAGAAAAAAAAAAAAGTTTATAAATACAATTTAACCTCCTTTCTTGTATTTACTAATGCTCTACAATGCTATATTTAATGCGCTAAGGGACACTTTTTCTCTCCTTATAGAAGAAAGGAAAAGTAAGGTTCTACATTGTATTTTACCGAAAAATTAATGTGCAAGTGAAAAAATTGATGTACCGCTGAATTGATGCGCAACCAACATTTGTGAACTTCAAAATGTATCTCGTTTTTCGGTAGTACTGGTCTCACGTGTAGTTGTAGAGATCAATACAACAATTATTTAAGGGCAATGATTCTATGATTCTTAATCTTCCCTGATTCAAGGTTGGCATCTGCACAAAACAAGTGTTACTTGAAATTGGAACTCGTATTATTGTGCAATAGGATGTAGGAATATTAATCGAATATAAATAAAAATAAAAATAATTCATGTTAATTAAAAAATTTAGTTAATAATATCATTTTATTTATTAATTTTATTTAAAAAATAAAGTTTTTTAATTTATCTTTCATTAAAAAATAATAATTAAATATATTTACTTTTTTATTTTGTACTTTTTTATAAAGTAATAAGAAAATTTACTACAAATCTTCTAGCTTTTATAGATTAAATATTAAATAAAAATAAATATAATAACTTAGAAATATAAAATATATTTAACATATAAATGAAATAGAAGAATTAGTAAAAACAAAAAAAAAATATTATTTAAACTCTAGGAGTAGTTGTTAAGATATGACCTTTCTTGTTTATTGGCTAGACTGACCTTATGAACACTATTAATTTACATTTATATGCATTATTTGAAATGCAAGAAAACTCCTCTCCCTCCTTCTACTTTTCATTCACTCCCTCCTCTCCTCCCCCCTCGCCGCAGCTACCACCGCCGTCGTCGTTGCCACCACCAGCACTCCTCCGCCACCTTCGTCGCCTCCCCTCCCTTCCTCCTTCTTCTCCTCTCTATTCTCCACCCTCCTCTCCTCCTTTCTCTCCTCCTCCTCCACCACCACCTCTTCTCCATTTCATACCTCCTTCCTTTCCTTTCTCTCCTCCCTCCATTCCTTCTCCTTTCTCCCTCTCTTCTCCTTTCTCCTTGTCTTTTTCCTTCTCCCTCACTCCCTCTTCCCTCCCCAACTACCAACTAACCGCCACTGCCACCCATCTACTTAAAAAAAAAAACTAGCGACCGATTTAGCGATTGAAATATTTAAAATAAAAATAAAAAATAGTGACTAAATTTTTTTTGTTTTAGCGACCGATTTTGTTTGTCATTAAACTTGAATTTTTTGTAGTGAGTTATGGGATCCTGAAGTCATGCATGTCATAATTTGAAAGTGAGACAATAACTAAGAGAAGGCAACATAATGCGGTCATTAACTTTACTCAAAATGAGGAAATATCAAATAACTAAATTGGAATCCAATTAACTCTTCAAAAAATAATAAAACTAGAAATAACACAATCTTTTTCTTGTTCCAAAATGCTAAAATAAAGAAAAAGAGAAATTGCCTTTCAATACAAGGAAAGGAGAAAATGGAATAGTTATCAAAAGGATATCATTCAATGTGTTAGTCATGTATACAATATACTTAACTACATGCATGTGTGTATCAGAACATAAATTGCATATTTCTTGAAGGGGATGCATTTCCTTCAATGATGATTCTATGCATTTCAAGCATTCACTCTAGTCATGTACCAGAAAGTCGGACTTGTTTTGAGACAAACTAGGGCTCAGAAAGCAGAACCAGTAAAAGTTAACCTAATTGATGGGTGGTAAGAATTTCAACTTACATGTTGTCTAATTGCAAGATATATGAGGGTCCCTTCCTGACATACAGAATGATTTTCCCTTTCAGGTATTCAGTGAATGCTATTTTAGATGTTCCATTGTCAAAGCAATAAGCTACTGGAAGATTGTTTGTGGGACAGAAGCTTCGAGTAATGTGCTTGTTTATCTTACTTTCCTTGATTATAACACTTTGATAATGTTGAATTATGTTTACCTATGCCTCATGCAGATTTGGGGAGCAGGATTATGTGGCTAGAACGGGCCAGTTTCACCCCTCGAGGTTTTCTACAGCTTAGGATTATGATTGAGTAATATATATCTTCTATCAGATGGTTTCCTCAGTTTCTGTTGTAATTTCAAGTGTCATCAACAGTTAGTTTATTGTTGCACATAAATGGAACATATAGAGCTCACTAGGCAAAACGGTTAGGATTTTATAAGCATCTTTTATTATGTGGGTGTCAATGTTGTCAATTTTACAGAAAAGTAGCATCTTGTTCTTTTAGCTTATTTTTTGAGCTAATCGACAGGTAAGGTCATTGATCCTCCTTCCCATTCATTACAAGGAAAGGTAAAGTATGTCCTACAATTTCACTTGAAATATGTACAATAAATTACTTTTAAGAAATATACTCTAATTATGCAATGAAGAATGTTGATAATTGTTTTACTCATTAGGTTAAGCAGTGGATGGTTTGTTGTCATGTCAGAGGGGATGGAGAATAAAATGATGGAGCTGCACAATCAAAGGTGACTTCTTAGACTATCCATCTACCTCTCTTGTTAACTCTCTTAATATTTCTAAGAAATAAAATTTCTATCGCCATAGTAAATTTCAATTTGTTTAGCTTCATAATGGAGTGTATAAGAATAAAATAAAATAGGAAATCTATATTATATAATCTGTGACTGGTGTGCGAATAGGAAAGCCAGAAAAAATCATCAGGTGCTTGCCATAACCATGCTGGTGTGATTGTTACTTTTACAACCATAATGTGAATTTTGTTTTTATGCTGTGATTGTTCACCTATTCGGGCACAGATGCTCTGTTGTAGATGGCATCATTTCAGAGTATGAGAAGGAAAGGTCACATATTTATTATGACAATGATAGTGAAGGTGCTAAGATTTATAACATGCTGGAGACAACTGAAGAACCTGAATTCCTAATGGCAGATATGAGTCCAAAGCAGCTTAGTTCTATTTATGCATATAAGGCCAAATTAAAAAGGTTATGTTTCCTATGTTACTAGAAGTCTATATGCAGAAAGATACTCATGATTTCACATCCATCTTCAGGCAATTAGACAGTCAAAAATGGAAAAATCAATAGAAAAAGCTTTGGAAGATGCTAGCTTGGGACATAGAGAAGGCACACCATTAATGAGGTTAAGGGTAGTTGAGTTAACGTATAAAACTTGACAAGGCAAGCCTAAAGAAGGCATAGTAACTATCTAGAACCCGACCGAGAAGAATGTAAGGATTATCCTTTCAATTATTCAATAATTCTGTGGTTGTAGCTTTGTATATAACTGTTTTTACAATGCATGCCTAGCTAATTGTTGCACTCTTCCTTTCCTTTATTGCATTACCTTATTATAAATGTTTATTGCGGAGATCACAAGATTTCTCACAATTTCTCTATGTAACTAATGTGCACCGTGTGGGGATGGAGAGTCTTGCTCCTCCTCCCATGACTAGTCCATTGATGAAAGAGACTTGATTCCACAACCATTGAAACAAAATCACTCTAATAAAGGAAACTTAGTAGAAAGACATAAAGATAAATTGAGACTTAACCAAAAATCAACTCACCATAGGCTTTTTATAGGTTGCTATCAAATGGTTTAGAGTAAGCTATTTATTGTAAAAGCTAGAAGCATAGGTCAAATGTCCTACCATGATTTAACTCACAAGATTTATGTGGTTAAATATTATAAAGGAATTTAGTTTCTTTATCTAACAACATATATACTCTAAAAATCACTATAAACATAACCATTAAT
Organism: Mucuna pruriens; assembly: GCA_025330945.1. Taxonomy (NCBI): domain Eukaryota; kingdom Viridiplantae; phylum Streptophyta; class Magnoliopsida; order Fabales; family Fabaceae; genus Mucuna; species Mucuna pruriens. The sequence continues at coordinate 47,716 of JAENHJ010000433.1, read as the reverse complement.
TCAACATGTTCTTATAGCATGCATGAATTATTGCTGGTCTTGGACAATATAATTTGTACCTACAAGTGAAGATGTAATGATTGTTACAACATCACCAATGGAATATAAAGTTTTTCCATTACCCTAGTTAACACTAGAAAAGAGATGGTACTTTTTACCACAATTCAATAATAATGGAAACTAGTCATACCTAAATAAATAATATAATTATTTAGCTAAATAAGCAGCTCATTTTAGAAATACGGGTGCTTTGGAATAATCATGAACCCTAATCATTGAAACAATGAAGAATACTATTAGAGGAGGAAATTAGGGGGAAAATTAGAAATAAAATAAACATTGTTGAACACTATTGCTCTTTCATGAAAAATGTTGACAATGACGATGATTTTGGACTGTTGTTGATCTCTTTCACAAAGAACGTTACTACTCTATCCAATGCTAATACAAGAATAGTGGAAGTGAAGATCTACAAGAATAATGGAAGTGAAGATATGCGAGTGGAAATGAAGATCTGCAAGGGCTTTCAACCTAGAATTTCTGGGCAAAGCATTTAATTTTCCAAAGAGTTCTAAATCGTGTAGATAAAGCATCTGATTCAGCACCTGATGTAGCAGATGCTAGGCAGCTACTAGAGAATCCATAGACGTGGAAGTCTGAGTCAAACAAAGGCAATTGATACCACAGGAGAATCAACCAAATACATATCATAGAAAAGCTAAAAAAGAAAAGCTCTATCCTTTGCTAATGAATAAGTAACAAGGGTTGGCGATTTTAGAACATATTAAAGAGAAGCCATAGGATGAAGTAGAGTAAAAATAAGAAAAGGGATTATTTAGGTTTTTAAACCAATAACAAAGAAAGTGGGTAGCAGGTGTAGTGTAGTAAAAGGGGTTTCGAAGCTTGTGAGGATTCCACTTCCAATTGAGTCGGTGTGTTAAGTATAATGAGCTTTCAACATATGATATTTTGTTTTAAAAAGTGCTTTTAAAAAGGTCTTAAATAAATAAGGCTTTTTAGCCACTCAACGTTTCATCTTTCCTAATGCTGCCTAAAATATAAGAAATATATACAAGCAGCTAAGCCCCTACTCGATAAAGCAAAACAAAAATGCAGGTAGCTTTAACGGAACAAAAATCATTTTGTAGGGGTTTATAATATCATTTTGTGACAGTTAAAGAAATTGTCAAAAATCACACCATGTGGCGGTTTATAATAGCTGCCACAAATAAACCTCCATTAAAACGAGAGTTTAAAAATAATATAAGAGTTGTAAGGAAAAAATTCTCTATGACTAAAAATAAAATGAAAATAGGAGAGAAAATAATTAAATAATAAATATATTTTAAATTTAATTATAATTTTATTTTAATTATAATATTTTTTCTCTTTCACCTTAAACAATAGAAAAAAAATGTTTTTTTTCTTTATTTTGTTTTTCTTTTTTTCCTATTTATCTAAACAAAGTGTTAATCAGTTAAAAACATTAAAACACTACAATCCCTTTATTTAAGGTAAATGCTAATTATTATTAAGACATTAATTAAATAATTAAAAGTAACTTTTTAAAAAAATATATAAAAATTTATTATTAATTTCTTAATCAATATTTTTAACAAACTGATTACCAAGATCCTTATTTATATCAACGAGTATTAATGTTGAACTCCATCGATGTGGAGATGGAGTTCTTCATTTTCCAACAAAGTTCTTCCCTTCCCCTCTTGCAAACATGACAAGGATGCTGGAAAAAACTAAATGAGATTTTAGAAAATAAAAGAGTATTATTAATTTTTGCTTCATTAGTTATATAGGTTGGTACTCTATTTATAATAGAGCAATTCATAATCATTACATGCCTTTCAATTAACATACTAAATACACATAATGAAAATAACTCTCCAAATACTTAGTGATTACATAAGAATAATGTCCCTTAATGCATAGTAATTGACAATACCCCTTAATGCATAGTAAATGACAACTCTTCATCTTGCAATCCTTTATTTTCTAATTATTATTTCTAACATCCCTTCTTAATTAGAAAATTCTCAAAGAAAATTCTATACACCAAGTTTTGCTCTTAATCTTCTAAAACCTTTAAACTTGAGGGACTTAGTAAAAATATCTACAACTTGATCTTGTGTCTTCACATGAACTAGCTCTATCTCTTTCTTGACAATGCATTCTCTAATAAAATGATATCTTGTATTTATGTGCTTGCTTCGCTCATAAAACATCAGATTCTTAGTAAGAACTTATGGAGATTTATTATCAATATGAATCGTTGTACTTTCCTCTTAGTTCATATTAAACTCCTTCAACAATCTTATTAGTCAAATAGTTTGACATGTGCAAGAAGTTGTAGCCACATACTCAGCTTCACAAGTAGAAAATATAACAATGACTTGCTTTTTAGAGTTTCAAGTAAAAGCACAATCACCCATAAAAAACACAAAGCTAGTAGTGTTTTTCTATCATCAACATCTCCCGCAAAATCACTATCACAAAATCCCATAAGTTTGAACTCATTAGAAGAAGAGTAAAATAAGTCAAAATCAAGTGTACCTTTAAGGTAACAAAAAATTCTCCTTGCTGCCTTCATATGAGTAGAGGTAGGAGACTCCATGAAGTGGCAAACTACACCAACTACATACATAATATCTGACCTTGTACTTGTTAAATACCTTAAGCTTCCTACAAAACTTTTGAACAATGTAGGATCTTTCTTCTCTCCACTATCAAACTTTGATAATTTCAAGCTACCTTCAATGGGTATGTTCACAAGATTGCAATCAAACATTAAATTTCTCCAACACATTCTTGGCTTAGCTCTCTTGAGAAACAAAAATGTCATTATTCATTTGCTTCACTTCTAATCCCAAGTAGTAGGACATGATCCCTATATCTATCAGCTCAAATTCACAAGACATAACCTTCTTGAAGTCTTCAAACAAATTTGGGTTATTTCTAGTAAAAATAAGATCACCCACATAAAGACAAGCTATGGGAATATCACCATTATCAATTTTTTTCACATAAAAAGCATACTCATGTTGGCAACAAACAAACTCATTGTCTTGAAAGTACCTTTCAATACAACTATTTCATGTCCTTAGTGCTTACTTTATGCCATACAACGCCTTCTTCAATTTCAAGACCTTCTCCTCTTGTCCTTTGATAGCAAAACCCATTGGTTGTTCAACATAGACATTTTCCTCAAGATAACCATTTAGGAAAGCTGATTTGACATCAAGTTGAAAGATTCTCCAACCCATTTGAGCTGCTAATGAAATAAGAAGACGAATTGTCTCCATGTAAACACTTCTTCATAATCAACTTCATGTTGTTGCTTGTATCCATTAGCAACAAGTCTTGCTTTGTATCTTTCCACCTCTCTTTTGGCATTTTTCTTGATCTTGAATGCCCACTTAACTCCAATTGCTTCACTTGATCTTGAATTCCCAAGTGTCATTCTTCTTGATGGCTTTGATTTCTTCCTCCATGGCTTCTATCCACCTTTTTACCTCCATAACTTCATCAAAAGTTAGAGGTTCACTATCAACAAAAGACAAAATAAATCATTTATAATTTCAATTTCATCATATATTTCTTGAATGCTTCTCATTTTTCGTGTCCTTTCATTTGAACCCCCTTCGAAAGATGAGACTTCATGAATTGAAGGAGTTGGTGACGGAGGTCGAGTAGAAAACTCATTTGGTGCTATAACTTCTTTATCACCTTCTTCAAAATATGGAAGGAAATCATAAGTGTCTTCTTCTTTCTCCAAATTCCATGCCTTTTCTTCATCAAATTCTACATCTCTGCTTACAATCATCTTCCCACTATTTGGATTATACAACTTATAGGCTTTTGAATTTGCATCATAACCAATGAACACATGCTTCACACTCCTATCATCAAGCTTAGATCTTCCTTGATTGGGCACATAAGCATATGTAATGCTCCCAAAGACTATAAGATTGTCAACTTTTGGCTTCACTTCGCTCCATGCTTCTTGAGGTTTTTGACCTTTGAAATTCCTTGTAGGGAAGTGATTAGATAAATAAACTACACATGAAACAACTTCAGTCCAAAATTCCTTGGGCATAGATTTGGCTTTCAACATACTTCTAGACATGTTAAGAATGTTCTATTTTTTCTCTCCACTATCCCATTTTGTTGTGGGGTTCTAGGAATTGTTAGAGGGTGACAAATCTCATTCTTTTCACAAAATTTATTGAATTCTTTTGTTGTGAATTCACAACCTTTATCAGATCTTAGAGCCTCAATTACATAATCACTCTCCTTTTCTACAAGAGCTTTAAAATTTTTAAAAACTACAAATGCCTCAAATTTTTTCTTCAAGAAATATACCCATGTCTTCCTACTAAAATCATCAATAAAAAGCAAAAAATGTTTATTTTTACCAAATGAAAGGACGGTCAATTGGAACACACACATCAGTGTGCACAAGTTAGAGAGGCTCATTTGCTCTTAATTCATCTTCTTTAAGAAAACTTCTTCTTGCATGCTTGCCAAGGAGACATGCTTCACATAATTGGTTGGGATGGTTGATATGAGGCATCCCCTTCACCATATTTTCATCTCCTAAGGTCTTAAATGCTCCAAAGTTCAAGTGTTCAAACCTCATATGCCAACACCACGCTTCATCTTTTATGCTAGCCTTTAAGCATTTTGCTTCATTGGTCTTAATGCTCAAAGTGAACATTTTATTTCTTAACATAGAAACCTTAGCAACCAAATTAGAATTTTGATCTTTAAGCCACAAACAATTTTCTTTCATGAGGATTTCATATCCCTTCTCAACAAGTTGTCCCAAACTCAAAATATTACTTCTTAATTTAGGAACATAATAGACATCCTTGATGAATTTGTGAGAATCATCTTTTAAGGAAATTAAAATAGTACATTTCCCTTGGATATGCACCTTAGAAGAATCACCGAAGAAAACATTTTCCCTCACCTTCTCTCCAAGTTCCATAAATTTCTCCTCGTAAGCACACATATGATTACTTACTCTATTGTCAAGATCTCATAGGCTCTTATCATCATTCTCTTTATTAAGTGCTAACAATAAGCTCTTCACCTTCTTATTTTTCACCAACAAGATTGGCCTTTTCTTCAACATTGGTTCTACGCTCCTAAGAAAAATGATCATATTTATGGTAATTATAACATTCAACATTAGATTTATCATACCTCCTTTCATTTGTTCTACCAAAATTGTCTCTACCTCTTCCTCTTCTATGACCTTTGGTGGGTTGGTATCTCCTTTCGTTATTATAAAAGTTGTATTATCTCCTCTTCCACCTCTCCCTCCTCTTCCTTGGCTACATCCACGTCCTCTTTGATTTTTTTCTCCTCCATTTTATTTCAAAGAAGCTTTGCCATTTAGGACTTGATCTAAAGGCTCCTCATGCCTTCTTTTGAACCTTTCTTCATATGCTTGAAGTGAACTGATCAATTGGTCCACTATCATCGATTTTAAATCACTTGACTCTTCAATTGCACAAACCACAAAATCCAATTTTCTGGTTAAAGAATGGAGAATTTTTTCTACCACATGAATATCTTCCATCTTCTCTCTGTAATGCTTCATTTGGTTCACTACCATGATCACCTTATTGCCAAAATCTAAAATTGATTCAAACTCCTTCATACACAAGGATTCAAATTCTCCTCATAGAGCTTGTAGCCGCACCTTCTTCACCTTGTCAACATCTTCAAAGGAAGTTTTCAACATCTCCTAAGCTTCTTTAGAGGTGGATACATTAGACACCATCTCAAACATAGCTTCATCTAAACTTTGATAGATAAGGGTAAGTGCTTGTTGATCCTTCTTTTTTGTCTTCACTAAAATCTCCTTCTCATTTTGTGACAAAATAGCTACATCTTCAGGGAAGGTATAACTTTTCTCCACAACCTCCCAAGCATCTTGGAAACCTAGCAAGATTTTCATGCAATGACACCAATTGTTATAATTCCCACTAATAAGATGAGGGAATTAAAAAAAATTCAAGTCACTACTTGTCATCTCTCAACTTTCTAAGTGTATCTCTCAACTCACTAAGTATTTCTCTCATTTCACCATAACTTAAGCTCTGGTACCATTTTATTATGAAAAAGTAAAGGAAACTTTAGAAAATATAAAAGTATTATTAATTTTTGACTCACCAATTACATATGATGATATCCTATTTATAATAGAACATATGTCTTTTAATTTAATATACTAAATATATATAATAAAAATAACTCTTCAAATATTTAGTGATTACATAAAAATAATGTCTCTTAATACATAGTTACTAACAACTATTTATTTTACCCATTATCTTTTAATTATTATTTTTAACAAAAGGATATATATTTTATTGGTTCTTCACCAATTATGTTTTTCTTGGGAAATGGAGCCGATCGTTCTTGTAAAGTTGTGGACGAGATTCTGATGAATCCATAAGCTATCAATTTCCAGACTTTGCAAAAGCCCATAAAACACGCGGATTGTAACAGATTTATATTACTATTTAGATTATTCTTCTCCATATTTTATTTTTATTTTTAAAAAGTTAAGTAAGTTACCTATGGAAAGTTTAATAAAGTCACGAACTTCCCAAAGTCAGAGATGATTAAAACACTCGTATTTGGAGATACTCTTATTTTAAAATTATTTAAATCTCTTTCATCATATATAAAATAAATTGTTTTATTTTATTTTAGTAAAATTTTATATTTCAAAATTTTTTATTTTTAGCATAAATATATGTTACAAAATTATTTTTTTTTAGTATAAATATGTATTTCAAAAATGTTTATTCGTAAATTTATTTTATTTTTATTTTTATTTAAAATTTAACAAATAATTATGGATACACATAGATATCTGCAGGTATATATAAAATTCGTGAATACTCGATTAACAAATACTTGTTAAAGTACCAATGAGTATTGAGAGATTACTACTCAAATTCACCTTGTCTTATTGTCATCCATATTCAATACTCTATAAGCACTTATAGAGGTACTAATAGATTATCCATCAACAAAATTCTTACCTCAACAGTGAGATTCAAACTCATGTCCTTATATGATATAAACTTAATTCTTACAAATTTGATCAACATTTGTTGGTTTCTTTTTCAGTTAGTATCTAATAAATATTTAATGCATACAAGTAGAAATTTTACATACAACATCCACCCAAGACATATGGTTTAATTATGTATACAAATATAATTAAATTATTTCACAAATGGTTACTATCAGACATTTTAACAACCCTATAATATTTCATGACACTATCAATCACATATCGATAATTGATATAATCATGTTTATATACTCTTAATCATGTGTGAAATAAAGTTGATCTTATTTACCTATCTAGTTAACTAATTGTGTGACAACTAATAATTTTATAACACTATTAACCCGTATATGATATTATTGAAATATTTAATGGTGGTTAATAATTTCAAGAGGTTAGGGGCACGCAGCTCAACCTCTTTGTCTGTTGTCCTACACTAGCATGATGCCCTTTGATGGCACCTCAAGTACTACTCGACTTACATTATCTGCCCCAAGTCATGGGATTAGTCACAACCATTAGGATGTTTGTACCAATTAGCCCTTAGGAGGTCTAGTGACCTTACCAATCAAGTTCATGTCTACTTCCGTATACACTTGTTTCATAAAATGATGCATGAAATGTAGTTTAATTTAGTCATTATTCTCCTTTCAATATTGGGTCGATGAAGATCATTCTTACCTCTCACAGGATAAGCATCTCATCTCACAAGCCATCACATATTAGCAAGTATCATTCTTGTTTCTCATAGGCTAGGTCGCTCATTAGATAAATGTCCCTCGAGTTCATTCTTGTTTCTCATATACTAGGTAACCCTTCAAGGGCATTTATCCTTATTACTCATTTTCGTATCATATATCATCACTCTTATTTATTATTATAATGCGTCATATTTTGAATTCAACGTATTACGAAATACATAAATATATCACATGATTTCATACAATTTCAAATACAAGCACTTAACTTGATTCCCCCTTTAGGGAACCAAGGCACACAAACTTGGGATTTAGGGGGAAAACCCTCAACCCATGACTACAAGACAAAAAATCACAAACAAATAATCAAACACTATACCAATCAAAGAGGCAATCAAACATAAATAATCAACCAGGAAACAACCAAACACTTAGTTAATCATAGGACATACAAACAACCAATAGATAAACAACTGAATACCTTGTCAAACATATAATAGTCAAACACAAACAACCAACAGGGAAACAATTAAACACTACCAACTGACAAAGGTAGTAAAACGCAAGCACCAAGCAAAAAATCAATTAAAAACTCTATCAATTGATAGAGGCAATAAAACACAAGCACTAAGTGGGAAAATGACAAAACACTCTATTAATTAACAAAAGCAGTCAAACATAAACACCAAACAGTAAATAACTAAGCACTCTATCAATTGATAGAGGCAACCAACAAGGTATGGGGCCAACCCCTCTACCCACAATCATACTCATACCCTTAAGCGAGATTTCTCACCCCCTTTACCTAGAGAAGCATAGACGTAGAAAACATGTTCCTTAGGGTTGTTCTTCTTGTTCCTTGGGAGTTTTCTTTAGAGGTTTTCCTTCATCATCTATCTAGTTTGAAATCACATGTTTAGGAAAATTAACTCAACAGCAAAGGTCTTTACAGTTCCTTTGATCGCTCCTTTGTATAGCCCCAAATGGGTCTTACAACTTTCTCTAATAGTCCATGTGAAACCCAAACAAATGATCTCTACATCTCTCAAGGAAACTTCAAGAGATGAGAAAATTAAATTATCATACGTTCAATGCTTTACATCAAACCCAACTTGTTTATAGGCTCTCTTGTCTTCCCCATTGCTTGGTATCTAACTTTTTATAGAGAAGGAGACTTGACCTCATATTTCTCGATGTGAGACTTGAGCTATCCTACTCTTTATATAGGAGAAGGAAGTAATGCATGAGCTTATGTTGCCCGGTGTGAGACTTAAGTTTTTATCATATTTAAATGACCTATTTTCTTAATTTAATTAATTAAAATCCAATTTAAAAGCCAACATATATTTCTCCGAAATTATTATTTATTTAATTATAAAAACAATTAAATCACTTATAAATAATAATTGACAAAATACAATATTTACAACCAATAATAAAATAGAATAAAAATTGGAATGTTAAACTCCCCCCTCCTTATAGGAATTTTCGTTCCTGAAAATTGCCTAACATAGACATTAAAGAAAACACCATCAAAGACAAGTGTTCTACCAATAACTACTTTGTTTTAACACTCAAACTGTCAAAAGATCCTCTAAGGATTGGATGGTTCACTCAACTTATATGTCTAATCACTTATGGTAGTTTGTAGTCAATCTTAACCTTAGTCTCTAAGGGTCTAAGCAACTCTCCCAAGATCTCAAGGTAAACTCAAGTTGTCTATCAGAAACTACACTAAGGGGTACATCATGTATCCTTGTAGTCTCCTCAAGGTAATGCGTAGTTAACTACTTTTATGGTTACTTAACATTATGCTAGACAATTTGGTTCGTTCATTCTCTATTACTTAGATCAAATATAACTTTTTAGGGATTCTAGGCAAAACCTACCATAAGGTCCATAAGAATACCATCTCATTTTCATCATGGAATAATCAAGATTACAACCTACTTAAGATTTTTGGTACTCTATCTTAGCTTCTTTAAAACTAACTATCATACACAGATTCAATTATATTTTCCTTTAAACCAGGTCACCCAAACATCTTTATAAGGTTTTGATATGTCCTCGCGACTCTCAATCGAGTACTCAAACCACTATTAAGTCCTCTTTGTAGAATCAACTTCCTAAGCTTGGTGACATCCAATACATAAATATTATTGTAAAATCTCATTATCTCATCAGTTCTTATCTTGGCATCAATCATCTTTTCAAGAGTTATCTATCTACCTATCTAGCAGATACAAGCCTAGTTTTTTACCTTTCCTATTTTTTCCATCAAATCACTAGTTACCTTTAGCATACTAAATTTCATACTCTTTAGAGTAACCTCACATACTAAGCTTAAGTCTCTTAAATCTCTGTATTTGTTAAAGTGAACACATATAAGGATTTACTACTCAAGGCATTGACCATTATATTGGCTTTTCCTAGGTGGTGAATAAGATCGAAGTTATAGTCCTTAAGAAATTCTAACCATTTACGTTGTCTTATTTTTTACTCTTTTTTTTATCAACGAGTGCCTACAACTTCTATGATCACTAAAAGCATCAAATCTAGATTCATCTACTAATGTCTCCATAGTTTAAGCGCAACATTATAGCCATAAACTCCAGTTCATAGTAAGATAATTCCCCTTCGTGGGTCTTAAGTTGTCTCTATGCCTAGGTTACTACCATATCTTTAAGCATAAGCATATCACATAAACTTACCTTAGATGTATCACTATACACTATAAAAGGCTTATTTGAGTTGGGAAACACTAACATAGGTGCAACAACTTACAACTATACCTCTCTATGATATGACATGACCTAGAGACTCACCCCTTAGGCCAAAAGTCACATGCCATGTAATGCAATAGGTAATGCAAATAAACAAGTCTTATACTAGCAATTCAATAAATATTCTAGTAGCACACTCTTATCAGAGTACACACTTGTAGCAAGACAAGCACATAACACATAAAGGTCAAATGAATCAACTTGGTTTGATACCACTAAATGTGACACCCTTTATCCTCGATACTAATAAATACTAAATACAACAAACTGAGAACAATTTGGACTTTGAAAACATACATCGACTGGCAAAGGATTCACAAAGTATGATCATATACGGTAATTAAAAACAAACATATGACCCTAATGGCACTCCAAAGGACAATTCCTAATGTTATAAACATAAACCAAACCATGTAATCGTAAAGTAATCACAAAAAGAGCCCTAATGTCACATTTCCTATCAAAGCATAAACCCAAAAATAAAAAAATAATAATAAATGAAGAGTCACAACTTAATCCTCACACTCCTACTCAACATCACCTACAAAGTGGTGTTCTACCCAAACATAAACAACACAGCAGGAAGGGAGTGAGAAATGTACCTCACTAAAGCTCGTGGTATGAACACAACGTAAGCAAAACACAGACATACAAATAATGAACAATAAGCAACCATAATTAATGGACAATAACAAACAAGTTTGCACATGAATAATGACAATGCACTCCTAGTACTAGTCCGTATGTCATGCGGTACTAACTATAATTCAGGAAGTAGGTTAGGGGTAACCTTGCTAATCTCCACCTCTACAGTTATCCATACCAAGCTAGCATGATGTCCCTTTAGTAGCTCGTCAAGTACTACTCGGATTGTCTGATTCGACCTGTGGGATTACTCATGACATTGGAATCTTTATACCAAGTAGGCCCTAGGAGGTCTACTCAAGTTCACATCTACTTCCTTACATACTTGTTTCATTAAATGATGCATGAATACAATTCAATTAAATCGTTATTTTGCTTTTTCACATTGGGCTAATGAGGACCATTCTCGCCTCTCACAAACTAGACACCTCATCTCTTAACTTATCATATGTGAGTATCATTCTTGTCTCTCAGGTTGGGTCACTCTTTAGATAAATGTCTCTCAAGTCCATTTTTATCTCTCATAAACTAGGCCACCCTTCGAGCACATTTATCCACGTTACTCATTTTTATATCACATCCCATTATTTTCAATGCAATTTCAACAATAACAATACTGATATATTTCATACAAGCATATAGTTTAACAGATAAGTAGAAAACTCAATTATAACACATAAAAAACCCATACAACATAGATAAGGAAACATGAATATGCTCCTATTAGCATGGTCGTGCATAGTCAATGTAACTTTGCATGGGCATGTACAGTCTACATGAGTGTGCACAAATTCTACACAGACGTGCACAACCTGCATCGATTGTTCTTCATGAGCACAATCGTGCTCGATAGCTTGCTATCAAATTTCTTGAATCTTCACCCATCATTTTGAATTTAAAAAGAGAACCTATGACTTTCTACATTTTTCACACATACAACCAATTACATAATCAGTTTCATAAATAACAATAAAACAAACAACCTAATCCAAGGAGCTCATCCCCCTCAGAGAACACCAAAGACATACAGTTTGCAACTACATGATTATCAATAATCTTAATATTCATAAATGATGCTAATCTAGGGAATTCAATCTCCCCTTCAGATAACCTAAAGCATACATTTTTGGGGTTTAGGAGAAAAATCCTTAATCCACGATCATAAAGTTAAGAGTCTTGTATTCTATCAATTGATAAAGACAAGAAACCACAAACAAACAACCAACACTTTTTCAATCTTAGAGGCAGTCAAACACAAGCATTTCAAACACAAATACTAAGCAAAAGAAAATGACTAAACACTCTATCGATTGACAGAAACAATCAAACACAACCACTAAGTGGATTTAAGGCCAACCCCTGTACCCAAAGTCATACTCATACCCTTAAGCGATGTTTCTTACTCCGCTTAGCTGGAGAAGCATAGACTTAGAGAACACATTCCTCAAGGTCATTCTTCTTGTTCATTGGTGGTTTCTTCCAAAGTTTCTCCTTCTTTCACTCTTTAGTTTGAAACAACGTGTTTGGAAAAAATAACTTAGCAGTAAAGGTCTTTCTAGTTTCTCTGATCGCTCCTTTATATAGTCTCAAAATGGATCTCGTAGCTTCCATTGACAACCCACGTGAAACCCAAACAAACAACATCCACACCTCTTGAGAAAGCTCCAAGAGATGAGAAAATTTAAACTACCTGGGTTTAATGTTTTGCATCAAACCCAATTTGTTTATAGTCTTTCTTGCCTTTTCTATTGCTTGATATTAAACTTCTTATATAGGAGAAGAAGATGATGCATGAGCTCATATTGCACAATGTGGGACTTGAGTTATCCCACTCCTTATATAGGAAAAGGAGGTGATCATGAGTTTATGTTGTCTAATGTGAGACTTAAGCTTTTATCATATTTAAATAGCCTATTTTTCTTAATTTAATTAAAACTCAATTTAAACCCAACCTATATTTTTTTTCAAAATATTATTTATTTAATTATAAAATAATTAAATCACTTATTAATAATAATTAAGAATAATAATAAATAAAATATAATATTTACAATAAATAATAAAATAAAATAAAAACTAGGGTGTTAGAAGCAGGTTAGTTGTAGTATTATGTTGTTTGACAGATTGTGATGATAGTGAGTTATTAACTATGTATGTGAAAGAATTAACTTACTAATTATAAATTTTGTTTAACTTACTAAACAATATTTAATAAGTATTGTATTTTATTATTTCAACCATTAAATTACATCATTATCATTATATGTTGATTAAGTTTGCAAAATTTTATATAATTTAAAAAATATATATACTTTAACAATGAAGAGATATTCTCTTCATGTGTGTAGAGACATGGGGTTTAATTAATAGTAAATTTTATCTAACATATTCCATAACATTTTATAAACATGAAATTACATTAATTTAAATTGTGTTTCAGAGCTCACATTAAATAGATGAAATATACAGGTTTCCATATAAATTATAAATTATTTGATACGTCTCAAATCAATTTTATTTTTAGCGTATAATAAGATTTTCAAAAAGAAGCAAATCATGCTATAGAATAATATATACATGTAGAAAGACACAAACACAGAAAAATAGAGTGATATTTAAATGGGGTGAAATAAATTTTGACCATACAATCTAACTTCTTGAAAAATGACATAATTTTTATATTTTATTTTTAATTATTTATAACAAAATTTAATAATTAATGTTTTTTCTTTTCACTCTCACGTTTAAATGAAATGATTAATTTTTATGTAAGAATTATTTACTTAAATATTGTGCGACTACTTAAAGAAAATATATAATTTTAATTTTTTAATCTTAATAATTTTATATATAATCAATGACAAATATTTACTATAAAAAATCCTGACAGTGGAAAAGGGGGAAAAACTCATTTCAAGGGCATTTGATAATAAAAAATTCTAAATTTACTTGCGAAATTCATAGTTACAATTCATCCTATTGGAGTAGTTGCATAATGTTAAGTCTAAAGGCTATAAATGAATTAGCTCTAATGTAACCGCTATAATTCATCATATTTAATTAATGATTGGTTACAAGTATGCAATGTGTCATCCCTAAGCAGAATGAATAGGCTCTAATTAACTAATGACTTTTCAACAAACTGATTTGATAAACATTAAATTAATATAAAAGGAAAATAGTACATAACACTGGTGGTTGTAGGGAGGGCATCCATTTCTATTTGCCTTTTTAAAAAAGCATCAAAACTTTGCTTTCCATTATTCTGAATTGCCTTAGTCGGCTATTACGCACAGAATTAACCCACTCAGCAATTAACTAAACATAAAAGAAAAGCCAGTGTTTTCGTGTAAAGAAAGAAAAGGCCAAAGTTGGAACGCTATTTACTTGTATTATATTGCCTAACCTAAAATGGCCAAAAACAAGAGATCCATTGATTCTAGCCCCACTAGGCCACTACAGTTTGAATTTTCAATTTTTTTTTTCTTGAAAGATCAACACACGGTTTCAAATCAGCTTTCATAAGTTTCCTTTATTTATGGCCATGCAATGGACCCTACACAATATATATACATGTAACCACCTCAAAATCAAATTCATTGCACGTCCGAAAGCAACCCAGGAGATGAGTACCATTCTAAATTTCAAGTTGTGTATGGGACCCTCTCTCTTTCACCAATTTGAAAACATTAATCAGTTTTTTGCATTCTTTTCGCCTAAGTCAACCTACCTCAAGCAAATTGTCTCGCACTTTGCCAGCAGTGCCATGAGAGATCAAATTCATTCGGACCACAGCTGAATGCTAATGATGCAAATTAATTGCCAGCTTCAAAAATTGCTGACTTTATATGAAAATTATGAAGCCACGTTAGAAGGATGCATTATAACAAAGTCAATCATTGATTATCAACCGAGGAAATGAAAAGGAACAAGGTATTTTAGGTTTTTTCAAATTATTCTTATTAAAATTAAAATTTTATCTCGACAACTACTTAGTAAACCTTGAGATGAAATTCTATTTTTAATTAAAGAAAAATATTGAAAACATTTAAAATACTTATATCGATTTTTTTTTCAATAACTACAAGTTTTATCATTCAAAGTGTTAGAGTAATAATGGAATATATATATCCACAATTGAATAAAAATTTTTAAGTTGGCGTAAAGACTTAAATTATAAGGACAACTTGAATTGATTCTTTATTCTTTAGTTATTTTCTATTATCATTCAAAGTGTTAGACTAGTAATATTTTTTTTCAATAAGGACTACAAGTTTTATCATTCAAAGGGTTAGAGTAATAATGGAATATATATAGCTACAATTGGAATAAAGGGTTTTTAAGTTGGTATACCGAAAGGTCACTTGGCCCAAATTCATTATTCTCACGCTCTAGTCCAGCAAGGTCCAACAGAGGAGGAACCTTTAGCAAACGAGAGGAAGCATCTAGGCCCAATAAGCCAATGTGTCCCCTAGAGGCCCATCACACATAGAAGAGGTTCCCAAGGCAGTTACGAGTTAGTTGCTAGACGGTTATGAGGTTGCTTGCCTAACAAGTAACCCCTATACCAGCCCCACAACGTATAAATACTCCAATAACCTTAGTCCAAGGTTGATCTAGGAAAAAATACACTCTTCACTAGTAACTACCAGCTATCTATCAGTACTCTTAGAAGAGAACAGTATCCGAGAAGGGACTCTTGGCATCGAGGGGTCATAACGACCATTTCTAGAGGAGGAGCAGGCACAGAAGTTGAAAGAAGCCAAAAGAGAAAGGTCGGGGGCATTCTGGCAGTATGGGGGAAGGTTGACACAACACTCACTCCGATGATCATGTTCAACGAAAGGGACATGAGATATGAGCCCCCTAGGCAAGACGAGCCCATGGTGATCTCGATAGTGGCAGCCGAGTACAAGGTGGAGAGAGTCCTAATCGACCAGGGAAGTTCGACCAACATTCTATATTGGTCGACATATAAGAGATCGAGGCTACAACTGAGCGACTTGGAGCCTTGCATAGGAAAATTGTATGGATTCGCTGATGAACAAGTAGCTATAAAGGGGGTGATAGAACTAGAGACCACATTCGGGGAGCACAGCCACGCGCACACCATCCCAATGTAGTACTCTGTCGTTGACGTGGAGGTGTCATACAACATAATCATGGGGAGGTCAGCCGTAAATAGGCTGTGTGTAGTGGTCTCCACCCTCCATCTATGTATGAAGTATCCTGTGGGGTAGGATGTAGGAAGAGTATGGGTTGATCACTAGGTTGCCAAGCACTATTACGAGGATAGCTTGAGAATAGGCTCCCAGCCCTCTAGAGTCGATGAACCGGATGTAAATGTCCTCGACCTTGCCCTAGATCCCAGGTGTGAAGATGAACGCGAGAGGCCCCTCCCGGTGGAGGACCTATTGGACCCAATCCAGCTCACAGGACGAAGATAGGGACTGCCCTAGCGCAAGAAGATGAGAGACATCTTATCTCCTTCCTATGGGAAAACTGGGACATGTTTGCATGGTCCCCGACTGATATGCCCGGGATCAATCCTGAATTCCTATGCCATCATCTGTTGATTCTCCTAGGCTTCCGGCTGATGGTCCAGCCACAGTAGAAGTTGGGAAAGGAAAAGTGAAAGGCGGCCTGAGAGGAGACTAAGAAGCTACTTGCGACCAATTTTATCCGAGAAATACAATATCCTACTTGGATGGTGAACGTAGTGATGGTGAAGAAGGCCAACGAGAAGTGGCGCATGTGCATTGATTACACAGACCTGAATAAAGCCTGTTTGAAGGACCCGTACCCCCTACCCAACATAGACCGACTAGTTGACGGGGCCTCAGGTTTCACCCTCCTAAGTTTCATGGACGCGTATTTAGGATATAACCAAATCAAAATGCACCCCCAAGATGAGGCAAAAATTGCCTTCATAACGGACTCAAGAGCTTATTGCTACAAGGAGATGCCTTTTGGATTAAAGAATGTCAAGGTGATGTACCAACGCTTGATGGACAAGATCTTCTAGGGACTGATAGGCAATAAAGTGGAGGTGTATGTGAGCAAAAGACCATTGCAAGGCCCTAGGGAGAGTTTTCCAAGTGTTGAGGAGGCACTAACTTAAACTAAATCCCGAAAAGTGCTCTTTCGGGGTTTAGGCAAGAAAGTTTCTAGGGTTTATGTTGACCGAGTAGGGGAATGAAGCCAACCCGAAGAAGTGCCAAGTGATCATCAATATGAGAAGCCCATGAACGGTGAAGGAGGTGCAACAATTGACCGGAAGGATCACGGCGCTCTCGCAATTCCTATCCTGGTCGGCGGAGACAACCATACCTATCTTCAATACTCTAAAAAAAGGAGACTCATTTGCTTGGACGGCGGAAAGTGAGGAAGCATTTTTAAGGCTGAAGGCACTAGTAGCTACCCCTCCAATCCTGATGAAGCTGATACTCGGGGTCCTGCTATTGGTGTACGTGTCAATGGCAAAGGACGTCGTAAGTGCAACGATAGTGCAAGAAAGGGAGGGAAAATAGCGCCCGGTATACTTCATAAGCAAGGTCCTCCAAGACACGAAGAGGAGGTACCAGAGAATAGAGAAGGCATCCCTCGCCCTCGTAATCGCATCTCGAAGGCTTCATCCCTACTTCTAGGGGTACCCATTGATCGTATGGACAAACTTACCAATCAAGCAGGTATTGAGGAAACCAGACTTAGCTGGACGAATGGTCACATGGAGCGTTTTGCTCTTCAAATTTTTGATATATCCTAAGAGAGCAGAGGCCACATAAAGGCCCAAGTATTGGCTGACTACGTCACAAAAATGACAGTAGGAAGCTCTAAGGGCGAGGAGGACAACGGATGGTTCCTATCGATGGATGGGGCCTCCAACCAGACAGGAAGTGGAGCCAAGGTGATATTAGAATGGCCAAATGGAGTGTTGATTGAATAGTCACTCCACTTTGAATTTAAGGCTAGCAATAACCAGGTACAGTAGGAGGTATTACTGGTTGGGGTGAGACTCGCTAAGGAGCTGGAAGCCAAAACCCTGACTGCCAAGAGCGACTCAAAGCTGGTTACAGGACAAGTGAATGGGGAGTACCAAGCTAGGGACCCTCAATTGATTAAGTACATTAAAAGAGCGACCAAGATGGCGGCCACCTTCGAGAAGTTCACAGTACTCCACCATGTACCCAAAGAGCAAAACAAGAGGGTGGATCTGTTGTCAAAGCTTGCCACATCCCAGAAAAGAGGAGTGCATAGGTCAGTCATCCACGAGAGCGTAAGTCGACCGACTATGGAAGAACCAGATGTTGGTTGCATGGAAGAGTGGAGGACATGGATGAGCCCTTTAGTAGTGTACCTAAGGGACGAGCGATTGCCAGAGGATCCAACTAAAGCCAAAAGGCTAGTTAGAGATGCAGCCAGGTACATTGTCATTGAGGGAGAGTTGTACAGGCGAGGCTTCTCCTTCCCACTGCTTCGATGTGTCGAAGGGGTATGCGACACCCAAATAGGTGGCTGAGCGCTGACCAGCAAGATTGCCAGGGCCGATTACTATTGGTCGACATTGAAAAGAGATTGCATGAACTACGTGAAGAGGTGTGACAAATGCCAGAGATTTGCAGAGATAAGCATTGCACCAACGGAGCAACTACACTCCATCACCTCCTCATGGCCATTCCACAAGTGGGGGTAGACATCTTGGGACCATTCTCACTTGCTCCGGGTCAAGTAAAGTATTTGATTGTGGCGATAGATTACTTTACCAAGTGGATAGAGGCCGAGCCCATGGCCACGATATTGGCGGAGAGGATCAAACATTTTTACTAGAAGAAGATAATATGTCGTTTCAGTCTCCCGATCAAGATAGTGTCCAACAACAGGACATAGTTCGCATCCCGATCGACAGTGAGTTTCTACGCCCAGCTAAAGATAAAACAGCGATTCATGTCGATCGAGCACTCCCAATCGAACGGATAAGTCGAGGCTGCGAACAAGGTCATCTTGATAGGGTTGTGAAAACGTCTTGAAGAGGCGAAGGTCATGTGGGCAAAGGAACTTCCCCAAGTCCTCTGGTCCTACCACACGACCCCCCCACTCCACCACCAACGAGACACCCTTCCGCAAACCTTTGGCATAGAGGCAGTCATCCCGGTCAAAATTGAAGAGCCTTCACCCCGAACGACTTTGTTTTAACCAATCGAGAATGAAGATGAGATAAGGGTGAACCTGGACCTACTGCAAGAAACACGCGAAGTGGCATAGGTAAAGGAGTATGCCGCCAAGGCCCGAGCTTCCAGGTGGTAAAGACGAAAACTAGCCCCCAGGCAGTTCCGACCTCACGACCTGGTCTTGAGAAAAATAACAAGGATGGCCGAAAGCAACAAGCTTACCCCAAATTGGGAAGGCCTCTTCAGAATAACCAAGGAGGCAGGCAGGGGAGCTTACTACTTAGAGCACCTCGACGGCAAGAAAATTCCCCAAACATGGAACACCTTAAACCTCTAATTGTATCATAGTTAAACCCAGGTATATCGCAAGTGTGTCAAAAATTCAATTTGTTTTTACTAATCCAATACAATGAGAATGCATTTACAGTGAAACAACAAAGATAAAAGACCTATGAGGTCGGTCGAAGAGGTCCCCTCCAGGCACGAAGGCAAAAGACATACGAAGTCGGCTGAAGAGGTCCCTTCCAAGCAAAAGACCTATGAGTTCAGCCAAAGAGGTCCCCTCTAGACATGAAGGTGAAAGACTTGCGAAGTCGGCTGATGAGTCATATTTTATACACCTTACAGGGACCTAAGATGATTGTTTTAGAGATCAATTAGTGCTTAAGAATTGAGTCATAGCTAAGATTCATATTATGAACCTAGAAATGGAGAAAGTATAAATTTGTGCTAATTTATAGGTCTTAGCTAATAAAAGATTCATCCCTCTTTGCAAGATAATTCCAAATGATCTCGGCCCATCAAGAAGAGTCTTGGCCCAGGTGAGCCGTCCCGGCCAGACCAACTCACCACAAGACTGGCCGATTCTATAAGTCCAGCAACCACTTGGAGCAGCCCAATCAACAATCCAACTTGGGCAACCAGCTCAGCTCCAAAGCCAGCTCAGCTGCCATGTCACCCTGGAGAAGCTTGCAGCACAAGTTATGCAAGGGTAGAATAGGAAAGGCAATATGTAATTCCGTTAGGATTTGTTAGCTAGCGTGTTTAGCAAGGTCTAGTTCATGTATATAGAGGAAGAGCTGGGCACGTTTAAGGATGATTGAATTCAAACTTAATGCCATTCACACTTTACGTTCCATTTACTCACACACACCCTTCATCTCCACAATGGTGCACGATTTTTCATTGGTGTTTCTCTCGATCGAGGAAGTGCAAGTCAAGGATTGAAAGGCCAAAGGTTGTCAGAGGGGACCACTTGGCTTGCCATCACACTCTGGTAGACCTGATCCTCAACATCTTGTTTAACAAAGGTGAACCATTATCGTTCGATCATGGCGATCGTCATGGAAGACAGATTCACACCCCGTGTTTGTATTTTGTCCTCAATAATATAAGTAGTTTTTGATTTGTATCTCGTGTTTGCAATTCCTGCATTTTAATTCCCTTGTTGTGTCATGCTTGCATATAGTAACATGAACAAATGTTGAACTAGGCCGATCGGAACCAGTTTGACAACTTTAGTAGGTAATCGATTAAAGAACCTAAAATCAATTCTGAACTTAATCCCTTCCAACTAATGAGGTAGCAATTGTGTAAATCCTCAGTATGGTAATGGACGAATGCTTGGTGATCATCATAAGGAAATCTAAGGTTGATACGGAACATAATCTTGAGTGAACGAATCAGAATAGACTTGATTGTTGAGACTTAGCATGAACACAATAGTAGCAGTAGAAGTAGTCTAGCTTAGTTGCATTTACATTCTCAGTTTAATTACTGTTTTTCTTTATCTACACACCAAACCCCTTGTTTCTTGCATTTCAGTCCGAAACCGAGTCAGTCCAACTCTATTGCGTCTGTTAGCTCTTAGCCGAGATCGTGTCAGATAAGGCTCTACCAAGTCCATATCGGACCAATCTTTGCTGAGAACAACTCGGCACCTAGCCAAGAGTGAGTTTGCATTCTATACTTGAGTTTCTGCATCACTTAGTTTTCACGCAAAGTCACGAACACACGCACTGTGTCCTTGAGAGAATTCGACCTAGGGTTGACTATGCTATAGTTAGTTTTAGCTTATTTGATGCACATTGAGACGACTAAAAACGAGCTTATCATCGACCGAAGAGGTCCCTTCCAGGAAAAAGACCTATGAGGTTGACCAAAGAGGTCCCCTCTAGGCAAAAGACCTACAAGGTCAACCGAAGAGGTCCCCTTTAGGCACGAAGGTAAAAGACTTGCGAAGTCGGCCGAAGAGGTCCATTCCAAGCAAAAGACATGTGAGGTTGGCCAAAGAGATCTCCTCTAGGCACGAAGGCGAAAGACCTGCGAAGTCAGCCGATGAGGTCCCTTCTAGGCGCGAAGACAAAGACCTGCGAAGTCGGCCGAAGAGATCCCTTCCAGGCGTGAAGACAAAGACCTGTGAAGTCGATCGAAAAGGTCCCTTCCAGGCACGAAGACAAAGACCTGCAAAATTGGCCGAAGAGGTCCCTTCTAGGCACGTAGACAAAGACCTGCGAAGTCAGCCGAAGAGGTCCCTTCTAGGCATGAAGACAAAGACCTGCGAAGTTAACTAAAGAGGTCCCTTCTAGGCGCAAAGACAAAGACTTGCGAAGTCAACCAAAGAGATCCCTTCCAGGTGCGAAGATAAAGACCTGTGAAGTCGACCGAAGAGGTCCCTTCCAAGCGAGAGGATAAAGACCTACGAAGAGGGCCAAAAGAGGTCCCTTCCAGGCGTGAAAAAAAAGACCTGAGAGGGCGGCCACAAGGTCCCCTCCAGGCGAGAGGTGATCAATTAAAGTCTCGCGAGCATTGATCATTAGACCCTCCCAGGCGAGATCAAAGGTTTGACAGAATAACTCGAAAGCGGGAGTCCAAGGGTAAAGCGCCAAAGTCCCAGAAAGACCTGGCCAACAACAACAAAAAAAATGGAGTCAACTCCTGAAGAAAAGACAAGTTCAAATTTAGGAAGAACCTGGCCACGAAACTTCAATATCAACCAAAGCGCCAAGTCCTAAGGAGACCTGTTCAAGAGAACAAAAATCATCCAAGGCACTAAAATGGAAATCCCCGATCCTAACACACTACACCTAACAATGAAAGCTCAAGTGCAACAACGAATAACCACGTTTCAAAAGAAATATAATGCAAGCTTAACACAAGCGCAACAATGAGTAACCACGTTTCAAGGAAATACAGAAATATATTAAAATGCAAAGCAATAAACCAAGCAAACCAAGGGTAAATTGTGCAAGAAACCCAAAAGAGGGCTAAGTCAAAACAAACTAAAATGCAAATTGTTCAAGGAACCCTAAAAGGGCTAAAATCCTAACAAAAGAAAAAACAACAAAAAAATATCTTAAAACTGTTTTTGCAAGGATGTAGGAGGAATCAGTCGGCGGTCGGAGGATCGATCTCAACATCAATTAGCTTCCCATCCACCACCTCCTTGAAGGGACCGGCCGTAGAGGTATCGACATCAGGATGAAGGAAGGCTATTTGTCCTAGAGCATGGGCGAATCCTTCCTTGAACTACTTAGCAATCACGAACTCACGCTCGTCCAACAGCGCATCCTTCTCGGCCAGTAGGCGATCCCGAGCTTTAATCTCCACCTTTAACCGAGATATCTCTCCATCAGCAAGCATCTTGGCCGACACCATGGCTTGCTTCTCTTTCTGAAGATTTTTCGTTTGAGTGTGAAAGTAGTCTCGGGATCCCTCTAAATCCACCTGCGCCAGCCTCAACTCTTTGACCTCCACCACCGCCCAGTCCAAATCATCTTGCAGATTGGTCTTCGCCTTATGATAACTATAGATCTTCATTTGGGAGTCGGCGTATTCAGCACTCAGTTTCACCAAGGCATTATGGGCTTTCTGGTTCTTCACCAAACGGGCATCTCGGTGAGTCGCCAGATCACCAAACTCTTTCTTCATCGCCCTGGCAAAGATAAGAATATAGCTGTCATACCTTTGGAGCACCTCGAAGGACTTAGGCAGCCCGAATTCCTTAGCCTTCTACTGGTCACTAGAGCAACCTAAACACTTGTTGACCACTTCGTTGACCGGGTACTAAGGATTGAAGATTGAGGGACTTGGAGGGTGGCTCGTCATGACCCCAACCCAAGAGTCATCCACCCCCAACTGACCGACACCTGCTGAAGCAAAAAATATTATATATATATATTATTACATATATAATTTTTGGTAACATTTTATTATAAAAAAAATAATATTTTATTAATAACATTTTTTAATAGTATTTAATAAATATAATATTTTGTAACATGATTTCAGTAATATTTATTAAAATGTTACCAAAATTATTAATAAGTAATATTTTTTAATATTTTGTAATATTTTTTAAATATTATAAAAAATCATATTTATAATAGTAGTAAATATAGGAAAAGCTACAAGATAAAATTTTAAAGAATAATATATATATAAGGGAGGGATCAAATGACATTGGTGTAACTTACACCAACTATTACACCATTCAATAACTTCATAAAGAATGCAAATTTTATCAATTCAATCATTCAATTGAAAGATCTCTTTACATAGGTCATATATATAATTTTTTATTAAAATTGAACAACAATACCAAGATAATCAAATTATTCATATTTTAATATATTTTAAAATGTATAAATTATGTTAATTTTGATCAATATGATTGAGGTATCAAATAATTTTGAATATGTAAAAGAAGCTTTTATTCCAATGATTAGATCAATAAAATTCATATTTTATATCAAATTATTAAATAGTATAATAATTGTTGATGAATAGAGAGTGTCTTCCTACACATAGTAGTTCTACCTAACTCGAGTAGAATCTTCGATAGAAAATACATGTAGGTTATAAAAAAGAAATGTGTTGTTAATGTTCCTCTTCTATAAATATGATATTTAAAAAGATAATTGATTTTGATTTAAATATATTTTTTCTCAACAAATATACCAATTTTTACTTTTTATCCTTTTTTTTTTTTCTGATCCCTGCAATGACCACATAAACGCTTAAGTAGTTTCACCGGATATGTTATTACAAGGCAACGTCACGTTATAAAAATACTTACATGGCAACGTCAGAAGAGTCACGTTAGTATTTGTAATGACGGTTGAGAATAAAGATCAAAAGTGAAGGGTTTAGACATTACACGGATCATAAAAAGAATTATGAATTACATAGACTTAAAGTGAAAATTAAGTATTGGTAAGGACAAAACAAAAATATTGAAGTCTTGACTTTCTATTGTCAGAAGTTTCAAACTTTTGGAAAAGAAAAGTCTATATTACAACTTCCTATAATAAGTAACATGCATTTAGACATAATTGTTATTATTTGCTTTTTTTTTTATACTCATAATTGTTATGAATATAATAATTTTTTTTTATTTCTCACATATTTCTCCTTCCTAGATAGATTCTATCTATTCTTGTGAATATAATGATGTCTTTAAGGTACTGCATCAATTCATAAGTATTACTAATATAATATAATTAGATGCGTGCATAATGAAAAAAAATGTTGTATTTATATTATAAATTGTTTTCACTTCAAGTTAAGTATTATTATCTTTTCAATACTTTGTATTAATATTTTTTGAAATAAAGTTGACATTTTTAATGATAAATTTAAGACATGAGTTTAGTAATTTGTTTATAACAAATGATGATAAATAAGTAAAAAATATAAATAAAAAATACATTTAGAGAACTGAAAATAGTAAATTTAAGAAAATCAAATTGATAGTATGTAAGTGGTTAAAATTTGAGAAAAAAAATATTTTAACATAAAAATTAAAATTAATCAGATTTGAAAGTTGACAAAAAAATTAAAGTAAAACTTTTTGAAACAATTAATAATTTAATTTTTAAAATATATACAAAATAAATATTAAATTATGATAAATTCACATATTATAAGATAAATATATTAATAAAAGTTTTAATATATTTAGAGAAGTGATATAATAATATCTCTTTTGTATTATAAAAAGGAGACGAAAAATTTAAATTTGAATTAAAACAACAAACGCTGACGACTAAATATTCAAATTTATAATATAATAATAAATTATATACATGTTTTTAAAATTTTAGAAAAGTAAAAAGGGATAAAAGAATTAATTGAAATTAAATTTTAAAAATTAGATTAAATAAAAAATATTATATTAAAAATATTGAAAATAATAATAAAGATATGCATAATTATTTCATTGGTTAAACAAATATTTCTCAATTGATGTCGATGACTAATATCCCCAACCACAATCTGTCTCAAAGAGTATTGTCATCACAAAAGAATAATGAAATTTGTAGTGTTTTTGTTTTTACTACAAGTATTGTCTTTCAGAAATAATGCTCTTTGAAGCACGGTCAGATATTAGATACATGCATGCATCTCAGTAAAATTACAAAATAAAATTCGTTATGTTCTGAGAAACTAACAGTTTTCACTAGCCGTTGGTGAATTTGTAGTGATTTTGATTCGTATAGGGTCAATTTTATTTGCCTTGGCTTATCATGGGTCAGGTTAGGGTGAGTTAAAATATTATTTGGGCATGTAAATTGTTGATATAGTCCAATGTTTATTAACTACCCGATTATTCAAGTTATAAGGGAAAAAAACTAGAAAACAATTTAATGGATTCAATTTATGAATTTTGAGTAAAAAAAAAAGGAATTTAAAGGTTTGAAGTATAAAAAAAATACATACAATATATGACTCAAAATAAAGAGACTAAAATATACAATTAAGTTTAACTATTGATTAGAAAATTCATAATTTTAAAAAATCACGAGATATGGAAAACAATTTCTCTATCAATTAGTGAAAGAAATTTAAATTCCAGTCAAAGAATATGTCCTTAAGATTTAAACTTGTAATCTCTATATTACAAGATAACAACCTTATTATTGTACTATGGCTGCAGAGAAAAATATTAAACAACTAAAAGAAATTATTAAACAGAATTACTTTATTTATTTTTCATTCATCCTATTCCTATTCGTGTTCGACTTAGTTAGGACGATTAATATAGGTACACAATAAAAAAGAATTGCAACCATTAGAGTATAGGAGTTTAAGTTTTAATCTTATTGAGGGTATTATACTATTTTATTTTACTAAAAAAAAAGTAAAAATGAATTACAAATTAAATAATAAACAGTAATCAGTCTTAGCGTTGTAATAATCTAAAAACAAATTACAAAGAGAAAAAAAGGGAATAAAAGAGCTAAAAGAAAAATCAAACGGGTGACGAAGAGAGAGAAAGAAAAAGCTGGAAAACACGTGCCAAGAATTCAGCTGGAATTGGTATCACAATTGACACATGCTTAGGTGGTTGGTTGGGTTGGGTTGGACTAGAATGAGAAAGAGAGAGTGTATGTGTATGTACGGGAACGTCCGGGTTCGGGGAATGATTCATTGCACCAAAAGCAATTTGTACCAATATAAAAACTTCATTGCATTGCACCTTCTTTTCTTTATCTCTATAGACTCTGGACGACACTTATCTTCCTCCTTTTTCCAATATAAAATTTTCTTCACGACGCATATATATATATATTCCATTCCATTCCCCTAACACCCCAAATCCCATTGCTTGCCTTCTTCCTTCATCGTTTCATTCTTTTTGCCCTGCTTTGTGGGGTTTCTGCTCTCAAATGCTCTTGACCCTTCACTTCTTGGCCATTATTTTTGTTGCTGTTGCTCTTTCTGCGTGTGGGGATTTTCAGCTGTTCCCATTCCTATTGTTGTGCCTGTGGACTCGCCTTCCGCACTCATGCCTACCCTTGTCAATTATAGTGGTAAGTGTTGCAAGCTTTCTATTCTTTGATCGTCTTAATACTGGTGAAAGGCTTATATGTTGTACATGTGAGATAAATAATGTTTTTTCTGGTTCTTGGAAATAGTATATGTTAATTTGAATCAAAATCAGAAAGACTGGTATCTGTTTAGTTGCATAACAGGATTAATTTTCTCTCTTCTCTTTTTTTTGGTGGAAAAACAAAATACATAGCAATATGTAGTGCTGAAAGCTTAAATGTTGTGTATGTGAGATGAATAATGTTGTTTTGGTTCGGGGGAATAGTATTTGTTAATTTGGAACGATGTTGTGTGGATGATTTACATTTGTGAATGGGTTTTGCAGGTGATGATGAGCTCTATCAAGGGGGTTCCTTTTGTCCAAATCCCATTGATTTGGGTCGTCTGTGGAATATTGGTTCAAGTGTGGACGTGTACTACTGCACTCCTAATAAGAGAGCTCGCATCAATGCCCCGAATATCTTTGAAATTCATCGGCGCGAGCAAGATCAAAAGCCTGCCATTGAAGTCCTTCCTAATGAGTGTCTTTTTGAGATTTTCAGACGGCTTTCTAGTGGCAAAGAGAGGAGCTCTTGTGCCTGTGTATCTAAGCAGTGGCTTATGCTTATGAGCAGTATGTGCAAAGCTGAAATTTACAAGTCTGGTAAGGTGATTGAGAGATCTGCATCTGCTTCCTGTGATGTTGAAATGACCTCGGTGGATGAGGATCAAGGTATTGAAGATGATGGCTACTTATCGCGGTGTTTGGAAGGGAAGAAGGCAACTGATGTAAGGCTCGCTGCAATTGCAGTTGGGACTAGTGCCCGTGGGGGACTGGGGAAACTGTATATCAGAGGAAGCAATTCTATTTGCGGCGTCACAAACGTTGGCCTCTCAGCAGTGGCTCATGGTTGCCCTTCTCTTAGATCATTTTCTTTGTGGAATGTGTCTTCTATTGGGGATGAGGGTCTGTCTGAGATAGCAAAAGGATGCCATATGTTGGAGAAGCTTGACATATGCAAGGTTTCCTCCATTAGCAACAAAAGCCTAATTGCAATAGCTAAGGGATGCCCCAATTTGACCACCTTAAATATTGAATCCTGTCCAAAGATTGGAAACGAGGGATTGCGAGCTATTGCAAGGTCTTGCCCCAAGTTACAGTGCATCTCTATCAAGGATTGCCCTCTTGTTGGGGATCATGGAGTATCAAGTCTATTATCATCAGCTAATAACCTTTCAAGGGTAAAGCTTCAGGATTTAAACATTACAGATTTCTCTCTGGCTGTCATTGGCCATTATGGAAAGGGAATTGTAAATTTGCTCCTCTGTGGTCTTCAAAATGTCAATGAAAGGGGCTTTTGGGTCATGGGTGTTGCTCAAGGTCTGCAGAAACTTATCTCACTTACAGTTTCTTCATGTCGAGGGGTAACTGATGCAAGCATTGAAGCCATGGGTAAAGGTTGCATAAACCTGAAGCAGATGTTTCTTCGCAGGTGCTGCTCTGTATCTGACAATGGGTTGGTAGCATTTAGCAAAGCTGCAAGATCTCTTGAGAGCTTGCAGTTGGAGGAGTGTAACAGTGTCACCCAGTTTGGTATTATCGGTGCCCTTTCAAACTTCAAAACGACATTAAAGTCTCTCACCCTTCTTAAGTGCAAGGGAATTAAAGATATAGATGTGGAAGTATCTATGCTTTCTCCTTGTGAGTCTCTCCGACATTTATCCATTCATAACTGCCCTGGTGTTGGAAATGCTAGCCTGGCTATGGTTGGGAAATTGTGTCCCCAACTTCAGCATGTTGATCTGACTGGACTTTATGGTGTAACTGATGCTGGCCTTCTTCCTCTGTTGGAGAATTGTGAGGCCGGACTTGTCAAGGTCAACCTTGCTGGCTGCTGGAATTTGACAGATAATATAGTTTCAGAATTGTCCAGGCTACATGGTGGAACCCTTGAATTGCTAAATCTTGAAGGATGCAGGAAGATTACTGATGCAAGCTTGGTTGCAATCGCGGATAACTGCCTTCTGCTTAATGATCTAGACGTGTCAAAGTGTGCAATCACTGATGCCGGAATAGCTTTTCTTTCTAGTGCCAGGCAGCTTACTTTTCAAGTGCTTTCTTTGTCAAACTGTTCTGGTGTAACAAACAAGAGCGCACCTTCCCTAACAAAGTTGGGCCAGACCTTGGTAGGGTTGAATCTTCAAAATTGCAATTCAATTGGCTGCAACACAGTTGAATTGCTAGTGGAGAACTTGTGGAGATGTGATATTCTTGCTTAATCATGATCTATACCAATTTAATTGCTATGTTAGGGAAGGAGATATAGTTGAAGTGCTAAACTGGATCTGGAAATCCAGGATAGATAATACAGGTATCAAGCTTGTACAATGAACTCACAGGCGGTGACATTCGACATACTTTCAGGCAGATGTACCTACCTATCAAGGGTGGATTGGGTGGCAGTTTGTTGACATAGTTGTTTTCCAGGGAACTTTGCTATATCCTTTTTTTCAAGCATTTTTCATACAGAAATGCTTGTTACAACCCTTTTGGCCTTGCTACTAGAGGCCAATTCTTTTCTGCAATGGTTCCCTGAAAACACGTTTACTATGTCTTGGTTGATGGTTGCCAGTGGATAGATAGTACATTGTATATGTTAAGTCTCTTGTATTGCTGGATGTTACTTACTGAGGTGTTTTAGCTAACAAGATGAAAAATATCGATTACTCCTTCTATTTATTTTTAAGTATCAATATTTTAGAAGATTTTTGTTCCTATTTATTTGTTGTTTTCAAATTTTAAGATAACATTAATTACTTATTTGTCAATTATACCCTTCTCACTTATTTTTAATTAGTTTACACATTTACAACCAGTATGAATTTATTGTGGAGTAAAAAAGAAAAAAGGTATAATAGTAAACTTAAAAACTATTTTACGAGAAATAAGAAAATTTATTGTATTATATAGAAACATTAAAAAACACTTAAAAAAAAGGAAAAAAAAGTAAGATAATTAAGATAATAAAAAATAAGTTTAAATATAACCTTTCAAATTTATGTTACTTTTTAATTTGATTCTCTAAATAAAAATTTGAAGGTACAAGTAATACACACAACAAGGGGAGTTAAATTGCAAGGATAAGATTTTAAATTTTTTTTTTCTTGTTGTCTTATCATTTCGAGCTTTATTAATATTCTTTTTTATAGCACATAGAAATTTGAATATTGCTTATGCATGATGAGTGGTTGAGTCAACATTAAATGATAAATGATTGCTTTCTATTGTACTTCAGGGGAGACTCCACTTTTTCTGAAGATAGAGAAAAGTTGTCAGAGAAAAGCTATTTTTCTCTAAATTTGATGTATTGTCTACTGTTTGATAAGGGGGGAAGTTTCTATTGGTTTCTTTTGAGAGGAGTCATGATTTGGGCTTCCTTTTATTGGTCTTGACTTGCAATAAAAAATATTTGATGCAACACTTGATCATTTTGAAACATGTTCTTAAAGTAGTGCATTAGGTAGAAGTTTGAATATTGGATCATGATAACAAGCTCTTCATATGAAAGAAATAATTCACGTGATAAGTTAGATAATTTAAATAAATTTTTATGCTTTTTGAGAGACACTACCTGAATGAAATAGTACAATCATTTTGTTTTGGACTATCTCTTCTTTGGACAAAGGTTTCTCTATGGATGCTGAGTTTGCAGACAAGATAAAATCAGTTATGCAAGACAAGATAAAATCAGTTATTTAGAGATTCAATGAAAAGAAAACAGAGACAAACTCGGTATGCTTAGACAAATTCAGACTTAATAAACAAAAGACAGACTTTAAAAGCAAACATAGCATTCCACGGACTCGGGATTTAGCTAACTCAGATTTGGCACACAGACACAAAAGAACTTGTGTCCCCAACAATGACACCAATTTTATAAGTGGGTTTTTAGGTGTCTTACATGCCTCAAATAAATACTAAAGCTAACTAATGTATAGCTAACCCTAGGTCGATTCTCTCAAGGACACAGTGTGTTAAATTGTAGCTAAGTGTAGAAATCAGAGTTTGTGCAGAAAACATTAAGTGTAGAATGCCTAATCGCTCTCAACAAAGACTAGTCCAGTTTGGTCTCAGCAGAGACGAATCTGACACAGTCTTAGCTAAGTGCAGACTCAGACACAACAGATTCGACTTACTCGGTTTCGGATGGATGCGACGAAGTCAGACTGACTCAGTCTCAAACTTTGGAAAGCAGTAAGTAGAGGGGTTTTGTGTTTAAGTGTAGAAAATAAACTAAGTACTGAAAGTAAACTAAACTACGCTAAACTAATCTATACTAACTACTATACCAATTCGGAAATCAACATACAACAGGTTGCCATTCTTACCTAGAATTATACTTCGAATCAACCTTAGATTCTTATGTCAATCGCTGAACGTTTGTCCATTGCCATACTGAGGATTTACACAATTTCTACCTCATCAGTTGGCAAGGAGTATGTACTTGGTTGATTTTAGGTTCTCTACCTAATCAAATTATTAAACTAGTTCCAATCAGCCCTAGTCTAACGTGATCTACCTCTAACAATGTGCAATCGCGGCAAAGTTAAAAGCAGATTAAACTGCAGGAATTATAATCAAGAGATAGAATTGCAAACTAGTTATGACATTGAAAATAGAATCGAATATAAAGGTGGGAATTCAGCGTTCTTTAGAGAGCCTGCCTTCCACGACGATTGCCTTGGAAGGACGACAGTGGTGCACCAGTGATGGCCAGATGTTGAGGTTTCCGTCCACTAGAGTGCGTCGACTATACCGAGCGATCACCTCCGACAGCTTCTAACTTCCCAAATCTTGGTCCTATACCTCCTCGATCGAGAGAGACACCTTACTGATGCTTCGTGTACCACCGTGCTAGCTTGGAATGTTTGCAGTTGCTGACGGTGCTAGGTCTAGAATTCCACTATTTTCCACATCGAAGACGTGGCCTAGCGTGCTTCATTTATACGCAAGCTGGATAAATCTAAATCTAATCCCACAGATTCGCTAATTCCTTGATTCCCACAGATTTCCTGCTCAATTATCTGAATTACATATTTCCTGATCCTAACAGATTACAAATTTGAATTACTGATTATAGATTTCTCAATCCTAGGAGTTTACAGATTCCTCAATCCTAAGAGATTACAAATTCCTTGATTCTAGCATAATCATATCTACATTATAGATTCCTTAATTTTAGCATAATCATATCTGCATTCTTGCCGGAGTGATTTTGGCCACTAAAGTCGGCTTGGGCCGGGATGTTCTTGACTTCTACTAGGCCAAGATTCTCTCGGCTTCTTCTAGGCCGGGATGCTCTCGGCTTCTTCTGGGCCGGGATGCTCTCGGCTTGTACTGGGCCGGGATGCTCTCGGCTTGTACTGGGCCGGGATGCTCTCATGCTCCTTTTGGGCCAAGATGCTTCTTTTGGGCCGAGATGCTTTCGACTTTCAAGCCTGCAAAACAAGTCCAATCTTTTGTTAGTTAAAATCCTTATTTTAGCACAAATTTATATTTTTGTTATTTCTATGCCTATAATTCGAATTTTAACTAAGACAAGACTCTTAATCACTAAACGTTCTTAATAATACCCATCTTAAGCCTTTGTGAGGTGTATAAAATATGACTTATCAGACTTTCACTTAGGTGTCCCCAACGTGGTGGAGACCGAATTTATGGATACTCGACTCGGTGACCAAGGAGCTAAAGTTGGACTCTATCCCTTGGGCATCTTCTGGCTATGTGAGAGTGAGCTAGGATGTCTTGGGCAACACGCAAATTAACCCGGACGTGCAAGATGCTCTACGCTTGAATGCCTGAATTCAAGGATTGGTTATAGGTCGTCCTATGAACCTGCTTGGAGTGTAATACACACTATCTACGAATGAATAAAGCTTACTGGCCATCTGGAGTGTAATGCACATTGTTTGGGGAAATGAATAATGACTCGCCAGCCATCTAAAGTGTAATGCACACTAGGAAATGAATAATGACTTGCTAGCCATTTGAAGTGTTTAGGAAATGAATGAGGGCTCATCGGATGATGAACAAAATTTGGCCAAGAACCTTACCTGGTATCCAGAGAGACCGTTGATGTGAGTAGCTGGGAACTTACACAGGCATCCCTCGAATTTCTCTAATAGCATTTCTTTAGCGATTTCCTTTGGTACTCAGTGATTCTTGGCCCCGAGCTCTTCGCGATGAGGCTTTTTATAGCCTTTGGGGAGGTGTTGAAGGTGTGTCTGATTTCGCCACTTGGCCCCTTCCCAACTTGTTGATTCAATTTGTTATTGCCAATAATCCCAAGGCTGATCTTCATGGGGCTCTACGCTCAATCGTGCCACGATTTTCCATGATTCTCGATGCATTTCATGGGTAGTGGTTGACCTAGCACTCTTGTGTACTGTGATTGGTGAGGATTATTTAGTTTATTAAGACTTGCTATTTTGACGTGGCTTGATTAGGGGCTCTATTGCCTTGCGGAGCCTTACAACCTGGATGCTCTGAGTATGGTGGTGTGATGGGTCATAAAATGCACATCTTAAGTGGACCTAAGAAGGGCACCATTGAACAACTCACGAGCTTAAAAGATGACTGTTAGCTAAGATCCAGATTAATGGCCTAAACTTGAAGTAAAACACAATCTGTGCTTAATCAAGGTTTTTAGCTAACTACCCCTTCATTGCAGGTTCAGCCAAACAAACCCAGGCCGAGACCCTCTCGGCCAAAGCCGATACTCAACCCATGCGGAGCCCAATCGGGTAAATCCAGGTGGGACTCCACGTCAGCAATTAGAACCACCTTGGGTCCAGCTCAGCCTCACGTCACTTCCTGGAGTAGCTTGCAACGCAAGTCACATCAAGGGTAGAATAGGAATTGTACATGTAATTCTGTTAGCATCGTTAGCTGTGTCAACTCTTGTATAAATAGATAGAACTCTGAACGAATAGGGGCTTTTGGTATTCAGACTTTCCCGCGTCCATAATTCCGAACTCTCTCATTCTCTTCCCCTCCGCTCACGATGGTGCACAGTGCTGTTAATGGCATTTCTCTCGATTGAGGAAATGCAAGCTAGGAACTGAGAGGCCGAAGGTTATCAGAGGAGACCGATTGGAGCACCAACGCACTTTGGTGGACTTGAACCTCAGTGTCTTAGCTAGCTGAGGTGAATCATCGCCGTCGTCCATGGCGATCGTCGTGGAAGATGAAATCATCGAATCCAGGCCCTGTGTTTGTATTTTGCCTTCAATATTATGAGTGTTTTCTGAATTCCGCACTTCATTGCATTCCTGAAATCTAAGTTCAATTACCGTGATGCGATTGCACCTGGTAACGGAACAATGCTAAACTAAGCCGATTGGAACTGGTTTAGCTAATTCAGTAGGTAACCACTCGACGTTTGTTGATTGGGAATCTAAAATCAGCTTGAACTTAATTTCTGCCAACTGATGAGGTGGCGATTGTGTAAACCCTTGGTATGGTAAGGGACGAACCTTTGGCGATTGCCATAAGAACACTAGAGGCTGATGAGGACCGTAATTGGAGTGACTGAACCAGAAAGAACTTGATTATTGGAACTAAACATGAACACAGTAGTAGAAATGATGTTAGGAGTAGCGTAATTGTATTTGATTAAAGTTAATTTCTGTTTTGATTCCAATTGCATTTCAACCCCCCTGTTTACTGCTTTCTAAGTCTGAGACAGAGACAGTCCATCTCTGTAGCGTCTGTCTGCACTTAACCGACACCAAGCCGGATCGTCTTTGTTGAGATCGACTCGGTTCAGTCTCTGTTGAGAGCAACTCGGCCATTGCCGAGACGAGTCAGTACTCTACATCTCAGATTCTACTTCCGTTTACTTGACACCAATTCACAACTGAACACACTGTGTCCTTGAGAAGAATGACCTAGGGTTAGCTATATTATAGTTAGCTTTAGTAATTTGATAAGCGCGTAAAACGACTGTAAAAACGCCCATCATCAAATTGGCGCCGTTGCCGGGGACACAAGTTCTTTTGTGTTTCAATGTGCCAAGTAAACCGAGTCGAATCCGAGTTGTAAGAAGTTTCGTTTAGAGTTTTTGAGTTTGAATTTGTCAATAAATCTCTACGTGAATTCACCGATAAAACAAAAACAAATACATACATATAGATATAGAATAAATTCTCAATTCTGCATTGCATACATTAAATTTTCTGACTCTGCATTACATTTAATTTTGCAGTACGTAATTCAGCATTACATTCAGCATTACATAGCAACCACATTCTGTTTCAGTAGAATTAATAGTTGTTTTAGTTACTTTGAATTCCGCATGATGCATGACTAGGAGTAGCACTGATCCATTGTATGTTTTTGATCCAGAAATAGAACTAACTTTACGCAGATTGCGAAAAATTAGAAATACCACAATAAATATCAGTAGTGGTGTGAATTCTGCCATTAACTCTCGCCAGTCTTGTACTAACCATTTTATTACTAGTACTAACAATTTCACAAAGCCAGGGCAGATGGAACACCAAGACAGGACGTTGAAAGAGCTAGCTACTCCAGATGTGGTGTACCAACCATGGTGTATTCAGTATCCACAACTGGAGCCGGCTCAGACATATGAATTAAAGTCTGGTTTGATACACTTGTTGCCTAAATTTCATGGTCTTGCAGAGAAGACCCCACAAAGCATCTCAAAGAATTTCATGTGGTTTGTTCCACGATGAGGCCGCAGGAATCCCAGAAGATTACATAAAAATGAAGGCATTTCCATTCTCTCTGGACGGAGCTGCAAAGGACTGGCTATATCTGCAGCCAGCACTCTTCAACACATGGGGAGACATGAAACGGACCTTCCTAGAAAAATTCTTTCCAAATTTCTAGGATCTGCGACCATCAGGAAGGAAATATGTGGGATAAGGCAGCATACAGGAGAGACTCTGCACGAATATTGGGAGCGCTTCAACAAGCTTTGTGCCACCTGTCCCCATCACCAGATCAGCAAACAGTTGCTGATCCAGTACTTTTACGAAGGACTATCAATGATGGACAGGAGCATGATTGATGCCGCCAGTGGAGGAGCATTAATGGACAAAACACCAGTAGCAGCAAGGCATCTGATCTCGAACATGGCGAGCAACACTCAACAATTTGGGATCGAGGGGGTCGAATCTGCCTTGGCCAAAGTGAACGAAATCGGTGCAGCCTCCAACCAAAGGATGGAGAACCAACTAACCGAGTTGACATCTCTGGTGAGACAGCTGGCTGTTAGTCAACATCACCCAGCCATGACAGCAAAGGTCTGTGGCATATGTACTTCAATGGAGCATCCAACTGATCTGTGCCCCACTCTTCAAGAAACCGAGTCTGGCCAAACAGAAAGTGTTGGAACCGTAGGAGGATTCCAGTACGGGAAGCAGCCATACCCGAACCGGCAGTTCGATAATCAACCATATGGGAGACAACTATTTCGGCCCAGCCCACAACAAGGACCATATGCAGCTCAAAGAGCCGGAACCATGCCAAATGTACCCTATGGAGTGGCTGGTTACCAAAGAGCCGAGTCCGCAATACCCAGCACCATCCTTCCCACCACAAAGAACAGAGAACTCCTACCCAAGGCAACTCTCCATCACTAGAAGATTTAATGAAGCAGCTGGCAACAAGCAATTTAGAATTCCAACAGTCAAGTAAGTTCCAAAGAACTTACAATTCCAACAGAATATGACCGCCACCATCCAGGGATCTCAAGATGCAGATAGGACAGCTAGCAAATACGGTGAGCGAGTTACACTTTCACCGGGATCAAGCAACCTTCCTCCCAACCCATTCCGAATCCGGCAGGGAATGCCAATACAGTAATACTCAAAAGCGGCAAAGAATTACTTCCAGCCTGCACAAAGATCAGTGCATGCAGCCAGCTGAAGCCGACAACAGGCAATGGCCGACTCACCGCCTCAACCACGCACAACTGTCCCATTGCCATTTCCATCCCTTTACCATCTCGGCACGAAAATCGGATTCTGATGACGAGCTACTGAAGATGTTCCGGAAGGTGGAAATCAACATTCCACTTCTCGATGCGATCAAGCAAATTCCGAAGTACGCAAAATTCCTTAAGGAATTATGCGTACACAAAAGAAGAAAAATGAAGGGGAATCGAGAACTTGGAGGTGTGGTCTCGAGCTTAACGAGGAACAGTCCCACTGTAGGGATTTCACAGGTCTTACCAAAGAAGTGCCGAGACCCCGGTATCTTCTCGGTCCCATGCACTATTGGCAATTGCACATTCGCTGAAGCTATGTTGGACCTGGGAGCGTCAATCAACGTCATGCCCGCATCAACTTATAGGTCCCTCAATTTTGGAGATCTGGAACCTACAGGGATGACCATACAGCTTGCTAATAGAAGCATCGTGCAACCCACAGGAGTTCTCGAGGATGTCCTCGTCCCAGGTGAATGAACTAATATTTCCAAATGATTTTTATGTGCTTGACATGGAGGACGAAGCATCCTAAAAGGATCAACATTGATACTTTGGGGAGACCATTTTTAATGACGGCGAGGACGAAGATCGACGTACATGCCGGAACACTCTCTATGGAATTCGGAGACACATTGGTGCAGTTCAACATTTTTGAAGCCATGAAGCACCCCACCGAAGATCACTCTCTCTTTGGCATAGACATAATGGAACAGTTGGTGGAGGAATACTTCCAACTAGACAGTCGCAGTGAGGGAATGGAAGATCTTACTAGAACTGCCGAAGCCAGTAGCTGCCCCAAGGCCAACCATAATGGAGCACTAAAGTCCCCAGACTCTGAGGATGATCACAGTGACGTCAGCAACTTGGCATTTGAAAAAGAACTAACCAGGGTAATAAACCAAGTCTGCTACCCTGACCCCTCAGAGAGTGAGAATAGTGCAGAGGTGAAAGTTGCCGAGACTATGAAGCCTCTACCTGCACAATTGGCAACAATATTCACGGCCGAAGTGAAGTCGGCCAAAGAAGGCCGAGTCAATGCAAGTTCAAAAGTCAACTCGGCCGACGAGTCAAACACACAAGCCGACACACTGGTCGAAACCATCTCGGCCAGTAAGGACCAGACTCGAGCCAAGAAGCTCATTACTCCACCCAGATCCAAGATCGAAGCTACAAAGGAAACCGAAGCCGACCTCAATCCGAGTCGGTCGGCGCAGCACAAGGCCGAGATTATGACGGCAATCCTAATGCCGAGTCTAGAACAAGCCGGCCAGACGGATCCGAGAGCTGGAACTCAGAATTCTCCAGTTCCATCTCCACCACCCACAGAGTTGAAACCATTGCCTAGCCACCTCAAATATGCCTTTTTGGACAATGAACAGCAGCTCCTGGTCATCATTGCAAGCAACCTCCTCCCGGAGCAAGAAGACAAGCTATTGGAAGTCCTTAGGCAACACAAACAGGCAATCGGGTGGAAACTTTCTGACCTTCCAGGTATCAACCCCTCCATATGCATGCACAGAATATTAATGGAGGAGGACATTAAGCCCATAAGGCAACAACAACGAAGACTGAATCCTACCATTCTGGATGCGGTCAAGAAAGAAGTCACGAAACTACTTGTTGCAGGCATCATCTACCCTATCTCAGACAACCAATGGGTGAGCCTTGTGCAGGTAGTACCAAAGAAATCTGGAATAACCGTCATGAAAAACCAACAAGATGAGTTGGTATCTACTAGGATTCAGAACAGCTGGCGGGTGTGTATAGATTACAGAAGGCTGAATCAGGCAACCCGCAAGGATCACTTTCCTTTACCTTTTATTGACCAAATGTTAGAGAAAATAGCAGGGAAATCCCATTACTGTTTTCTGGATGGATTCTCGGGATACATGCAAATACACATAGCACCAGAGGATCAACATAAGACCACTTTCACATGCCCGTTTGGCACTTTTGCGTACACCCGCATGCCATTCGGCCTGTGCAATGCGCCGAGTACATTTCAACGTTGCATGATGAGCATCTTCTCGGATTTGCTACAAGATTGCATGGAGGTGTTTATGGATGACTTCACGGTGTATGCAGAATCATTCGACACATGCCTGAACAACCTGTCCAAGGTATTGAAGAGATGCATGGACACGAACCTGGTTCTCAACTTCGAAAAATGCCATTTCATGGTGACCGAGGGAATAGTGTTGGGACACCTGGTCTCCAACAGAGGCATCGAAGTAGACAAGGCGAAAATAGACATAATCACTTCCCTTCCAAACCCCGCTTCATGCGGGAAGTTCGCTCATTTTTGGGACATGCAGGTTTCTCTGAGACGAT
This sequence comes from Mucuna pruriens, assembly GCA_025330945.1. NCBI lineage: Eukaryota > Viridiplantae > Streptophyta > Magnoliopsida > Fabales > Fabaceae > Mucuna > Mucuna pruriens. Next base: position 8,149 of record JAENHJ010000433.1, on the reverse strand, counting down.
TCATCAAGGACTTCAAAAATTGGCCCCGCCATTGTCCAAGCTGCTTCTGAGAAGGATGCAGATTTCAACTTTGACCAGCCCTGCATTGAGGCATTTCAGGAGCTGAAGAATAAACTCACATCCGCACCTATCCTGCAAGCACCGAACTGGGACCTGCCATTTGAGCTCATGTGCGACGCATCCAATTCGGCACTAGGAGCTGTTCTCGGCCAGAGAGCGCGAGTCGGCCAACCAGTCCACGTCATTGCGTATGCGTCTAGAACCATGGACTCGGCCCAGCAAAATTACACGACAACTAAGAAGGAACTTCTAGCAATTGTGTTTGCCTTGGATAAATTTCGCTCCTACCTTCTCGGTTCTAAGATAGTCGTGTTCTCTGATCACTCGGCTCTAAAGTACTTACTGAAGAAGCCGGATGCCAAGCCGAGACTGATCCGGTGGATGCTTCTTCTCCAAGAATTCGACTTAGAAATCAGAGATAAGAAAGGCGCTGAGAATTCTGTAGCGGACCACCTCAGCAGGATTGAAAGAGAAAGCGAACAATTGCCTATCCGAGACGAGTTCCCTAACGAGCAACTCCTGCACCTCAAGACGGCCACACCATGGTTCGCAGATATTTGTAATTTCGTGGCAACATCTCAATTTCCACCTGAAGCATCTCGAACTTACAAAGAGAAGATCAGAAGTGATGCCAAATACTACGTATGGGATGACCCCTATCTATGGAGATTATGCAGTGATAAGATCATCCGCAGGTGCATTCCTGATGCCGAGATCAAGTCGATCCTCCACTTCTGCCATTCGGCCCCTGGAGGAGGCCACTACGGCTCATCTCGGACTGCCAGGAAAGTGCTTGACTGTGGCCTTTATTGGCCTTCTATTTTCAGAGACGCTCATCAATTCGTCTCCTCCTACGACAGATGTCAAAAAGCAGGAATGGCCTTGAACCAAAGACATGAAATGCCCCAACAACCCATCCTGTTTTGTGAAGTCTTTGACGTCTGGGGTATCGATTTCATGGGACCATTCCCAATCTCCAATGGATATTCATACATCCTGCTTGCTGTCGATTATGTATCAAGATGGGTAGAAGCCATTCCCACCAGAACCAATGATGCTAAGGTAGTAGTGGACTTTCTTAAGTCCAATATTTTTTGCAGGTTCGGTGTCCCAAAAGCGCTCATCAGTGACCAGGGAAGTCACTTCTGCAACAGAGCCATGGCCACCCTTCTTCAGAAATATGGGGTAGCACACAGGATAGCCACCGCATATCACCCCAAGACAAATGGGCAAGCTGAAGTGTTTAACAGGGAAATCAAGCATACACTGCAAAAGATGACAAATCCCAGCAGGAAGGACTGGAGTAGACTCCTTGAGGATGCTCTATGGGCACACAGGACTGCATATCAAACACCGCTAGGGATGTCTCCCTATCGAATTGTGTTCGGGAAAGCCTGTCACCTCCCTGTGGAGCTCGAGCACAAAGGTTACTGGGCAGTTAAGCAATGCAACATGGCTTATGACCAAGCAGGAGAGCATAGGAAGTTCCAACTCCAAGAATTAGATGAACTTCGCATGGAAGCCTTTGAAAACGCCAGGATCTACAAGCAGAAAGTAAAAAAGTTCCACGACCAAAATATCCTGAGGAAAGATCTCCAGATTGGCCAAAAAGTGTTGCTATTCAACTCCAGATTAAAGCTCATAGCAGGTAAGCTTCGCTCCAGATGGGATGGACCTTTTGTTATTACTAACATATTTCCCCATGGTGCAGTGCAGCTAAGAGAAGAACAGACCAACCGTAACTTTCAGGTCAACGGGCACCAAGTCAAACCTTTCCTCGAAGGTCCAACACCAATGGGAGAGAACACAGAGAACATTTCATTGGTGGAGCCGACTCCACCAGATGGCAGTGCCTAGGCCGACTTGGCCAGCCCCTCTTATCTAAGCATTGAGGGCAATGCCGAGATTAAGTGTGGGGGGGGGGGGGGGTTCTGTCCATTTGGGTTCTGTCCTTTATCATATCTGCCCTTCTCTTCTCTAACTGAATTTTGCCTTAACTCTCTGGATACAACTGTTTTACACATGCAGAAATGAAATGATCTAGGCCGTATTTCTTATGAGCCCAGAGCCAAATAAGCTGTCCAAAAACAAGCTGACCCTTGTCACCCCTTTTGAGCCTAAATTGACCACTTTTCTTGCAGCTCACTACAAGCCGAGGCCAGAAAAACCATTCTTACCTCACCCTAGAGAAGCCGAGGAGCCGTGGAATTGTCTTGGGAGTGAGTTAGAATCAAGTGTGGGGGAAGTCTAGGGAGCTGAAGTCGATCAAAAAGCAGCTGAAGGTTCAGAAGAAGAAAGAAAGAGAGAAGAAAATGGAATGAAAGAAAAGAAAAGAAAGTACATAAAAACAGAAAACAGGCAGCTAGAATGAATGAGCTGAAATAAATAAGATCAGCAAGCTGCATGAGTAAAAGAAAGAAAGAATGAAAAACGGCGAGTAAATAAAGATCAAAGGAGACCACAGCAACCGGGACTGTCTTCATACTGGTTACACTCACTCCCCATTGCTCCTCTCCTTCCCGTGGGTCTTGAAGCTAGTTTTCTTACATCTATTTGACCCATAACCTCAACCTCGCTACAAGCCAGAAAAGTCCTAGTGATCATAACTGCTGTGTTTTGCAGGTGTAAGAGGAGAGCTCTGTCAAGATATGGTGACACCAATCCCATGCAATGCTGAGTGTAAACACAGCCCAGACACTTGAGAGAAGCGAGAAAATTGAGCACATGAGTAAAAGTTCTATCACTCTGGGGGCACCCCTTCACAATTGGAAACCATGAAGGCCCCTGAGAACCAAAGGAAGTAGCCCCCTAACTGCATGAGCGCTTTGAATCGGGATGAAGAGAGGCCAACTCTGTAGAGTCAGCTTAAGGAAATCAAACAGAAAACTCTCTCACTAAAGTCACCCTTAATTGAGTCTTATGTTTTGCCTAGGAGTGCAAAAGGCTAAGTGTGGGGGTTTGATGGGTCATAAAATGCACATCTTAAGTGGACCTAAGAAGGGCACCATTGAACAACTCACGAGCTTAAAAGATGACTGTTAGCTAAGATCCAGATTAATGGCCTAAACTTGAAGTAAAACACAATCTGTGCTTAATCAAGGTTTTTAGCTAACTACCCCTTCATTGTAGGTTCAGCCAAACAAGCCCAGGCCGAGACCCTCTCGGCCAGGCCTATACTCAACCCATGCAGGGAGCCCAGTCAGGTAAATCCAGGTGGGACTCCACGTCAGCAATCAGAACCACCTTGGGTCCAGCTCAGCCTCACGTCACTTCCTGGAGTAGCTTGCAACGCAAGTCACATCAAGGGTAGAATAGGAATTGTACATGTAATTCTGTTAGCATCGTTAGCTGTGTCAACTCTTGTATAAATAGATAGAACTCTGAACGAATAGGGGCTTTTGGTATTCAGACTTTCCCCGCGTCCATAATTAGAACTCTCTCATTCTCTTCCCCTCCGCTCACGATGGTGCCAAGGTCTGTTAATGGCGTTTCTCTCGATTGAGGAAATGCAAGCTAGGAACTGAGAGGCCGAAGGTTATCAGAGGAGACCGATTGGAGCACCAACGCACTCTGGTGGACCTGAACCTCAGTGTCTTAGCTAGCTGAGGTGAATCATCGCCGTCGTCCATGGCGATCGTCGTGGAAGATGAAATCATCGAATCCAGGCCCTGTGTTTGTATTTTGCCTTCAATATTTTGAGTGTTTTCTGAATTCCGCACTTCATTGCATTCTTGAAATCTAAGTTCAATTACCGTGATGCGATTGCACCTCGGTAACGAACAATGCTAAACTAAGCCGATTGGGCTGGTTTAGCTAATTGATGGTAACCACTCGACGCGTTTGTTGATTGGGAATCTAAAATCAGCTTGAACTTAATTTCTGCCAACTGATGAGGTGGCGATTGTAAAACCCTCGGTATGGTAAGGGGCGAACCTTTGGCGATTGCCATAAGAACACTAGAGGCTGATGAGGACCGTAATTGGAGTGACTGAACCAGAAAGAACTTGATTATTGGAACTAAACATGAACACAGTAGTAGAAATGATGTTAGGAGTAGCGTAATTGTATTTGATTACAGTTAATTTCTGTTTTGATTCCAATTGCATTTCAACCCCCCTGTTTACTGCTTTCTAAGTCTGAGACAGAGACAGTCCATCTCTATAGCGTCTGTCTGCACTTAACCGACACCAAGCCGGATCGTCTCTGTTGAGATCGACTCGGTTCAGTCTCTGTTGAGAGCAACTCGGCCATTGCCGAGACGAGTCAGTACTCTACATCTCAGATTCTACTTCCGTTTACTTGACACCAATTCACAACTGAACACACTGTGTCCTTGAGAAGAATGACCTAGGGTTAGCTATACTATAGTTAGCTTTAGTAATTTGATAAGCGCGTAAAACGACTGTAAAAACGCCCATCATCATGGTGCAGCGCTCTTTTTGCTAAGGTGGTGAATCCTGTCAGCGTTGAGCTAGGCTCTTGGACCTAGTTTGGGGTCTGGGCCTTTTGGCGTCCGATACCTACTCCAACACGGTCAAGTCTCCTTTGCTATGGTAATTCGGGGTGAGCTCAATGTTCTTCCCATGTGGCCTCATTGGGCTGCAGACCCTTATTATCTTCCTTCTGCTAAGGTGCTCTCCTGAGTTGGACACTTTTGGGGTCTTACAGTTGCCCCCTCTTTATTCATGATTACCTAAGGGAGGCGTGAATGTCTTTTGGGGTGATCAGGAATAAAGACCACTTCTTCCTGGTCTTAATCCATATGTCGGGTTATCCATTGGTCATGTTGTCGAGGCATTTTCCAGTTCGTCGAGGGGTAGGGCCGAATGAGTGGTTGGCCGGGTAGTGGTTCATTGGGGAGTACTGTCGACTCGTTGGTGAGGGATAAGAGGTGGTTGCCAGGAGGTAGAAGGCTGCATGACGAGGCTGTGTCAAACGATGTGGCCCTTGGGAGTCACGTGTGGCGTAGCCCGCTCTTCATCAAGTAATGTAACCACTAGGGATTCAAGAGTTGCACGTGAAGATGACACACCCCTTTAGTGAATACTAGAATCGCTAGGTATTTAAAAGTCAGGCATGAAGGCGACGTGCCCCTTCGGTGTGGTGATGTTCGAGGATCAGGAGATTATGTGCTTTAAAATTGGAATGACGGAAGTCGTGTCGTTTCGCTTCATCTTAAATGTGTTTTGTCTTTTTCTCCTTAAATGCGCCTCCTCCTCATGATTGCACTCCCTTGGTACTTCGCGCCTTTTCCTTGGGTTCCTTCGCACGCCTTTCACGGGTATAAATAAGGGCTCCCCCCTTCGTCTCCTTTTCTTCCACACAGCTACTCTCTTCACCCTCTTGTGCACTAGGATCTTCTCTCCAAGCCTCCTTGTCTTCTCTCATTGCTCATGGCGGGTCAATCCAAGTGTAAGTCTCCAGCCCTTGTATCTTCTGAATCTTCCTCTTTTCCTTTTATGGAGCCAGTTCCACTGGCAGTTGTGCCGGAGTTGATGGTCCCCGCTAGTGTTCCCTCTCGTTCAACAGAACATTATGAGGAGTGGGTGAGTCCAGATGTCCTCAAGCATGTGTTTAGCGTGACGCCTTCTAAGGTGGATAGATTAGTTGTAAAGGGTACCTAGGTTGACCCATCTTCAGCCAATGATTTCATTATGATGGTGATAAGCTCATTTTTAGTTGTCTCAACATGCATCAAATAAACTAAAGCTAACTATAGTATAGTAAACCCTAGGTCAAATTCTCTAGAGGACACAAATGCGCTCAATTATGGCTTTATGTGAAAACTAAGTAGTCAAAAACTTCAAGCGTAGAATGTAGACTACTCTTGGCTAGATGCCGAGTTGCTCTCAATAGACAATCGGTCCGATATGGACTCGGTAGAGCCTTATCCGACACGGTCTCGGTTAAGTCTTGACAGCATTACCACATAGTCGAACTAACTCTGTTTTGGACTAAAGAGCAGGAAAAACAAGGGGTGTAGATTAAGCAAACAACAATTAAACTAAGAATGTAAATACAACTAAACTAACTACTCCTACTGCTACTACTGTGTTCATGCCAAGTATCAACAATCAAGTCGGTTTAGGTTCGTTCACTAAAGTCCATGTTCCATATCAACCTTAGGTTTTTCTTATGACGATCACTAAACATTAGCCCATTGCCATACCGAGATTTACATAATCGCTACCTTATTAGTTAGCAAGGATTAAGTTTAGAATTGATTTTAGGTTCTCTATTAGGTTCTCTAATTAATTACCTACTGTAGTTGTCAAACTGGTTCCAATCGGCCTAATCCAACATTTTTCCACATTACTATATACAATTGTGACACAGTAAGCAGATTAAAGTACAGGAATCACAACACAAGATTGGAATCAGAAACTACCCATATTATTAAGAACGAAGTGTAAACACAAAGTGTGAATTCAGTGGATCCATTTTCCACGATGATCACCATGGATGACAGTGATGGTTCACCGCTGTTAGTCAAGGCGCCGAGGATCAGGTCCACCAAAGTGCGATGGCAAGCCAAGCAGTCCCCTCTGACAACCTTCAGCCTCTCAGTCCTTGATCTGCGCTTTCTCGATCAAGAGAAACACCATTAAAGGCATTGTGCACCACCATGAGGATGGAGAATGTGTGCGAGAGAATGGAGCATAGGGTGTGAATGGAGTTAAGTCTGAATTCAACAACAACCTTTAAACGTGCCCAACTCCTCCTATATATACATGAGTTGGACCTTGCTACACACGCTAGCTAACGTATCCTAACGAAATTACAAACTGATCCCCCTAATCTACCTTTGCGTAAATTGTACTGCAAGCTTCTCCCTTGAGTGACGTGGCAATTGAGCTGGCTTTTGAGTTGAATTGGCACCTGAGCTGGGCTGCCTTATGTGGGGCAGTGCAATGGGTTACTCTTTATTGGTTGTGTGCTCCACATGGCTGTTGAACCAGTAGAGTCGGCCGGTCTAGAAAGGAGTCGGTCTTGGCCGGGACGACTCACCTGGCCAAGACTCTTGATGAAATGAGATCAATTGGCCTGCAGAAAAAGAATAAATTCTTTTATTAGCTAAAATCCTCAAGTTAGCACAAATTTATACTTTCCTATTTCTAGGTCCATAATATGAATCTTAGATAAAACTCAATTCGTAAGCACCAATTGATCTCTAGGATACTCATCTTAGGTCCCTGTAAGGTGTATAAAATATGACTCATCAGATCTTCACACTTACACTTTTGCACTCCCGGGCAAAGTAAGAGTTCAAATACATGGGAGATTTTTTTAAAAGAGAAAAAGAATTTTCAATAAGCTTCTCAAGCCTTAGATGAGAACAGAGTCAACATTCCTTTGCCCAAAGAGTGGAGATGTTCAAGCAATATGTGAAAATTACTTTCTCAATTCCTAAGGCAATTAAGTGACCTGTAAACGTCAAAGGACGACCGAGAGTGACAGATTTCTTCTCTCAGGAAAATATTCTCTCAGCCTCTCAAGTGTTTGGGCTTGTATATACACTCAACATCCCATGTAACTAGTATTACCAAACCTTGGCTGGTCTCTCCTTCCACACCTTCAAAAACACATGCAGAAATAATCAAAAGGACTTCCTTTTCGGCTTGTATTGTGGCCAAGGTTAAAAGGTGGGATATAGGACGGGGAAGTGAGCTTTCTAGCCATAGGGAAGCAAGGAGCAATGGGGAGTAAGTTTCACCAGTGTAGGGAGTATCCCCAAGGTACTGTAATTTACTAGCAACAGTTCTAGCTTTCTTTCTTACCTTTTTCTGCTTTTCTTTTATTCTTTTTCTCACTTCTTATTCTGTAGCTCTGTGTAGTGTTTTTGTTACAACTTATGACTTTTGGTTGCTTCGTAATTTTTTTCTTTGTTTTCCTGCACTTGTTTCTTTCTTTCTTTTATTTTTCAACCCTTTTTAATACACTACACTTGCTTCATCCCCCTAGTGTCTCCCCCACACACTTGATCATGATCTACTCCCAAAACAATTCCAAAGCTCTTTTCTCCCCAAGGTTAAGGGTAATCATGGTTTTTCCAACTTTGGCTTGTAATGAGCTGTCACAAAAGAATGGT